>JBBPCX010000088.1:8780153-8796130 GCA_037974365.1 Hydrocynus forskahlii | reverse complement strand
AGAACTTCATGAACATGTTTTGTATAGCCCATAGACCTATTATAACTAAAGTGAGTTTTGCATAATATGTCCCCTATAACATGACAAGACAAGCCCTGTAATGGATCCCAAAATGCAAACAGAAACCTTCTGGAACCATCTGGGAAAGAAGGCCTGGAGCCGAAATGTCTGGCGGACTCTTTTGGAAGGCCTTTGTCCCAGGAGGACTGCAAGGCCTAATTAATGAATGACATTAGCCTTATAACTCCAGAAGCAAACCAGAGACAACGAACATGCCTTGGTTGAACAGTTTCATTGGGGTAAATGGAAAAGGGTTTAGGTTTGATTTTTACATTGATGGGGAGACAAAAGAGGTAACTTTACTCCAGGCATAGTGCAATCACTAACGTCTTTCATAAATTAACATTAAAGTACATGTCCATAGTACATATTGGGGGCACCTACAGGCTGGAACTTTCGCCCACATAACCAATAACAAAGTACCACCATCACAGAACACAAGAGATTCTTTACTTGGGCAGCTTGTAGCCTAGTGTTTAGGGCATTCGGCCTGTGATCAGGAAGTTGTGGGTTCGATTCCCAAGGCTGCTAAGTACCTCTGAGGTACCCTGAGCAAGGGACCGTCCCCACACACTGCTCCCTGGGCACTGTGTTCCTGGCTGCCCGCTGCTTCACTTGGTGAATGGTGTTCCCGTATGACAGAATTTTTCACTGTCACTTTAATTTGTCACCTGACAGGAGCTGAAGTACATTTGAAGGCAGGTACTAATACCTTTTCAGACCAATGATCTAGAAATTTGAATTTCATCTAAACAGAAATACTGTTAACTAAATCCACATCATAAATATAAGGATGGGTTAACGCCAGTCTCTTACTGGATCAACACCAAATGGAATGTGTTCCATATTTTCAAGTACAGAATAGTTAGTATAAATTCGTCCTCTTTCTCTCCTACATCCACACGACTTCTGCACTGAGTTCTGGTGCTTCTTAAAGCTAGATATTGCAATAGCCAATCACACGTCAGCAAGAAACGGCACCGCCAATCATTTAACGAATTACTGCTAAGGACAATTCAGCAGACACTGGATATTTGTACTGATGTGTCCCTCCTGTCCTAACCCAGTTCTTTGTCCTTGTACGCATATTGTCTTGCATCTCCAAAATGCTAATATCGTCATGCATCTCCAAAGTGCCTTTTTTATGGACACTAGGGTTGGGTCTCAATTCCGATTCCATTCCATTTCTATTCCCTATTTGGATTCCATAATGGTAAAAAAGGAGGACAGATATTTACATAACCGAAAATGTCTTAATTAAGAACATTCAGAATGTCTCTGGAGCAATGGAAATAAAATGATAACTAAAATATTAAATAAAGTTAATATACTCATGTTATAACATTAACAAATACATTGATGCATGACATATTGGCCTAAAACAGGTCCTGGCATATAGCCATGAATGTCCTCGTAGATATGAATTGTTTAGGAACCAATAAAAATTGGGTACCCAGTATGGTATTTTCTTATTGGTTCTAATTTAGAACCTACTATCAGTTCCCTTTAGTTGACACTGATGATATGCTTCATAATGTCTTTGTGCTAGGTGTTCATTGAGGACCTGCGTGCTGAGTTTGTGGAAGAGTTCATCTGGCCATCAGTGCAGGCCAACGCTATATATGAGGACCGTTACTTGCTGGGCACCTCTGTCGCTCGACCCTGCATTGCTCGGCGCCAAGTCCAGATCGCCAAACAGGAGGGAGCCCAGTACGTCTCCCATGGAGCCACTGGGAAGGTCAGTACTTCTAGCATAGCTATGTAAGCTTCAACAACCTGAATATACTGAGACTGGAGGTATTTAAGGCTGAACATGGAGCATTCATCCAGCAGGTGGTGCTAGAGGGCAGTTACAGACAAGTTTCACATTAGTGTTGAGTGAACTGGAATCTGATTGGTCCAGTGCACAGGAACTAATGGTAGTTTGGTCCACAGTAGTAAATGACTTAGATTAGGGGTTCCCAGCCCACATCCTGGAGGCCTCACTGCACTCACAGTTTAGTGATCAGTCTATGGTGGATATTACAAAGGATTCAACTGTTAGTGGGTGGTGGAACAGATAGTCCTGTGCTTTTTCCCTACAGCAGGAGTGAGGAGTCCGATAGGAAGGCTCAATCACAATGCAAAGAGGTGGGCACTGTGGGAGGTCACTATAGTGAGTAAAGAGACTCCCATCAGGTTTTGAGCTGTCTTCATAATCTGCAGTCCCATACAAGACTGTGAGGTCTCCATATTGTTCCTTGCTCAAGTGGTGCCATTAGCTGCCCTGGGATTTGAACTCATGGCCCTTTGATTGCAGGGGCAACTCCCTAATTACCAGGCTGCTGGCTGCCCCAATAGAAATTAGTGACAAAGGAAGGAGGCATAAACAAACCAAAAAATTTACCTTGGTTAAGGTGCCACTGACGGCCCTGGAATTCAAACCCACAACCTTCTGACCAGGGCTATTCCCTAACCACCAGGCCACCAGCTGCCCCATAGAAAGTAGTGAGGATGGAGGGGGGCATGAACAAACAATAAAATGTGCAAAGTAAAGAGGTCTCCAGGACCAGTCACGAACCACTCTTTGTGAACTTGATTGAATACATATGATCCATATCAGTCTGTACAAGTTAAATTTGGGTTGGAGCTCAGTTATTCTAAGGTTGATCTCTAAAGTGGAGGGATGGTGACCATTGCTCTTTGTTGGCCTTGGCTGAGCTGATATTGATCTTGGAGAAAATTCAAGTCTCTTTCTGGGCATCATCATCAAAGACATGATTGCAAGGAATTCCTGTTTTATTACTTTTATCAGCTCAGTTTGACCAACTTGGCCTCTTCAGTGTAAATAATCCATGGTGTGCTCAATTAGGAATTCATTTGGGAAATATAGCTAATAATTGTTCTTATTGAGAAAAAATAATTCAGTCTCCGAGTTCTGCTTAGGATTTGCCTGTTTTTTGCCACTAGATGGAGACACATGTCTTGAAACTGAGCTCCCGAAATCTTGCAAATGTGAAGGACTGAAGTGTGAATGGATTAGATTAGATCTCTGTCATATGTATGTTAACTCAGGATCAACATTACAATGAAATATGTAGGATAATGTTAAAACAAGTTACTCGTATTTATGGCTTACAAACATTTAAGGTAAAGCAATATACAGTAAAATATTCAAAAAGATATAACAAAATTAAAAAAGAAATACAGTTAAACCCATAAATATGGAAAAGTATGTACAAGTGTACATGGGATGGGGGTCGCTTGGCATGTCTTTAGGATCACGATTATATCTGGAGGAGTCCTATCCATGTAAAAAAGCACCTAAGAATCATTAAAAATAATTTAAATTTGATCACTTAAACCACTTCAGATGGTCTGAGGCTCATTTTAAACACATTATATGCATCTGCCTCTCTAAACCAAACTCAAAAACCAAAATCTGCTCTCGCTGCTGTGACGGCACCCCTCTGATCCATGAATCAGATAAAACGACCAGGCAAAAATGGGGCCCTCATATTTTTAATGGTTATTTTTCATTGCACTTCTATGCCTTATTAATTTAATACATTTTTTTTTAAAGGGTAATGATCAAATTCGGTTTGAGCTGACCTGCTACGCGCTCTACCCTGAAGTGAAGGTGGGTTCAGGATGCTTTATATGCTCTCCATAACCTCTTTGAACTCCTCTGTGACCGCTTTCGTTTATGTGTTCAAATGTTTTCTGAATGTCAGATCATTGCCCCGTGGAGGATCCCAGAATTTTACAACCGCTTCCGTGGCCGAAAGGACCTCATGGAGTATGCAGAGGTATAAATGTGTACAGACTTTAGCCCTCCTTAACTAACATGTCTAAGGATCAATAATGTGTGTATATGTATATGTATATATATATATATATATATATATATATATATATATATTCACATATCATTGTATGTATATATATTTGTGTATATATAAAGATAATAAAGTATAAAAACCCAAAAAACATAAAACCCAAAATCTAACCTGTTGAAAAGTTGTAGCGCTATTTGTTTTTTTTCCAACCAAAGCCAGCAAATAAATACAAATTAAAATTAAATGTTAAAATTTTCAGAAAAATACCATTTTGTTTTCACTTTTGAGTATCATTTGATCAGGGGTATTCAGTTTTACTATTGTAATTTGTAGTACTTGCTGGTTTATGTCAGTCATTAAGATTATTGACCGCATACTAAGGCTACAGTTTAAGATTTTGACATTGACAGGCCCTCTAAAGTGCTTCAAATGAAGTTTGTGGTGTCTGTTCTCAGAAACATGGCATTCCTGTTCCCGTCACACCAAAGGCCCCCTGGAGTATGGATGCCAACCTCATGCACATCAGGTGAGATTTTACTCCTTAGAAACTGAAACTTCAGAAGAGTATGCCAACCTAATCTGTGGTCTGCACTTCCGCTCACAAAAATCCACACTTATAATGGAAGCCAGTGGCCAGTTGTTTTGGCATCTGCCCGTTTGCTTTTGTTATGTGTCTTTCCAGTCTATGACCCTTCTGTTTTTTTTACTAATTGCAGGAAAACACACTTGGATTATTAATTCATTATGTAATTATCTGGTATATAGAGTTAAGGCTGAAAACTGTTGCTTACCTTAAAGTTTCATGATCTACTGGTGTTTCTCCTGCTGAATGAACGAATTTGCGATTAATTTCTTACAGCTATGAGTCTGGAATACTGGAGAATCCTAAGGTAAGAAGCTCGCTCTCTAGCACTTGTTAAATAATATATATAGATGGACCAAACAGACTAAAATCTTGTAACTTTAACATACATTCTCATTAAGGACCTTTCCTTTTAACTTTACAAATTCAAAGATGTCTTGTCATGGTTTTGCCTGGTTGTGAGTCCTGAAGCCTCTGTGGTCAGACATCTTGTGTCGAAGTGAACCCAGGTGACCTCCGGCCACCCCTTACAACACACATACGCTGACCCATGCACACGCAAACACCGGCATGCACACACACTTTTTCTTCAGTTTCATTTTCCTTTTGTCTTTGCCCTCACAGCGGGTCGCGCTGGCCCGCGGAGGAGCCTGGGACAGACAGACAGTGACCTGTCCTCTCAGCGGCCCGGGATAATTTCTGATTTCATGGGAATGTGCGGCCCAGCTGGGCCTCTGGGCTGCCCGGCACTTTGGGGGCGGCCATTGTCCGCCTCGGGCTTCGACGTGGGAGGGGACCCATTTCAGGGTGACACCGTGACACCGAGATGTCACTGTTAACAGTAAAGTACAAAGAGCTCCATCACACAGACATGTCGAAGGGCGAGAGAGAGAGACAGGGCGAGAGAGAGACAGGGCATGAAAGAGACAGGGCAAGAGAGACCGGGCGAGAGAGACAAGGCGAGAGAGAGAGAGGTCTGTCTGTGAGAAGGCCTGAGCCTCTCATTCCAATAGTGTGTGCAGGAATGAGCGCCATCAGCCTGATATGGATTCACTCACTATATTAACAACTTTTATTATAATGGCTCATGCAGTGTGGATTTAAATATTGCAGTCTGTTATTCCATTTTCCAATAATTCGGAATTGAATAACACAAACATATACTTTAATTATGTACAGTATTTGCACGTTTTTGAGTTATCAGCCTGATATTTTGAAATGTAATCAGTTCCTTTCATCATTCACAACTAACCCAACTAACATTTTTATTTACAGCTGGAAACAACTAAAATTTTTATTTGGAGTCCTATTCAATATTTGAACGCTGTCCAGTTAAGCGTATTACAATCATTTTATAAATTTGCTGTGAAAACCAGATAGTAAAAACTTCTGAACAGTAATTCAGTGCTTAAATGGTAGTGCACTTTATATTATATAAATTGAATGAATCTGAGTTCAGTAGTTTGTCAAATTAATCACTTCTTCAGTCACTGAGATGACTGTCAGGTATGTACCACACTACATAAATAGAATACTAATATACATTCTCTTGCACTGAGGGCTTTTGGTAATATACTGAAATTATTGTAGCCATCCATTGTGTTTTTTCTGTTCAGGTTTTTTAAAATGAATTTAATAACAAGGAGTAACTGCTTATTGCCAGATTAGACAGCATGACTCAATTTAAAGTGTCATAGCCAGCCCCAGTGTGTGCCCTACAACAAAAAAAACAGCCCAATTGTAGCAGCAGCACTTTCACTCATAAGGATAAATCTGCACACCCTTAATATTAACTGGTTTTATCAGGCCAATCCTGCATCAAAGCTGTCAAGCAATTATTCTTGCTTCTATTCCGCCATTGTACTCCTCTTTTGGTTTTTATAGACATTTTCTTCCTCTGCCTTCATAAGAACATCGTTCAGCCAAATCAGGAGTCATTAAAACCAAGTTAAAGACCCATTGTCCATCCTTTATCTCTTGGCCTGACCGAGAATGACCTGAGGGACACACATGAAAGGTTGGTGATGTTGTTTGGTAAATACAGAAAGACCTTTGGTGCAACATAGACCTCTAATGTGTTACTGCAATTAAACGAAATGTGCCTCCGGGCCAGTTGGGAGCTTAATGCTTAGCGGATAGGCCTCTGCCCAGAGGGAAATGCTGAGTTTAAACAAGGATTGTATCCTCTTTAAGTCATTGATTTATGTCTTATAGAAATAAGGGTGGATGGATAGTTGGATATATATTAAAAAAAAACTGAGTGCTACATTCACTTTCCTAGGGGAAAGAAATGTTAAATGTCTGAGCTTGAGAAATCAGTGGAGTCAGCAACTTAAAAAGTCAAGTAGATGTTTGTGAGTTCAACCATATTAACAGTACACAGTGAAATGGAGCAATGTTCCTCGAGGACCATGGTGCAAGAACAAAACAGACCCCCAAAGAACAAAGACAGAAAGACCACAAGACTAAACAAATGCGGGCAGGATAGGAGAGTGCAAAAACACAAGCAGTACTACAGTAATTTACAGGGCAAGACAACATACAGTAGCAGTGACGGCACAAATGTGAGAGAATACAGTATTATGACTTATTGTACTGTAGTAGTAGAATTGTTAATTATGCAAGGAATGCAAAGGTTGAGGTAGTCAGCAGAAATAGCAAGTAGCAGCAATGGGATTCTAAAGAATGTACAGTATATAAATAAATGCAGGGTATTTGCAGTGGCAGTAGATTTTCTTGTTTATCACAGAACAGTTTAGTGTGTGTATGTAGTGTGATTGTGAAAAAGGAAGTAGTTCAGTTCAGAGAGAGATAGAGACTGTGCGTGTGTGCGTGTGATGTACATTGGATTCCCAAACTGAAGCCATGCTGTTGACTGTACCACCCCAGTGTACAGCATTTGTAGCCTGAGAGGTGTTTTTCTGATGCCCAATTTGCTGTTAAGTTGGGAATTTCCTGATTTTCTTCTGATTACAACTGAGCCACCAGTTTACCCTATTAGGCTGGCTGACCCGTTGGTAGGACAAAATTAGTCTTTAGAACAGTTTTTAGAACTAGCTGGCCTTAATTTGTCAATGTGATCCTCATAGGATGTGTTAAAGACAAAAATAGGTGAAGTGAATAACATTATCTCATTACAGTTGCATCTGTAAATAGGTGGGATATATTAGGCAGCAAGTGAACAGTGAGTTCATGAAGTTGATGTGTTCGAAACAGGAAAAATGGGCAAATGTAAGGGCCCAAACTATGATGCATGGACAACTGGGTCAGAGCATGTCCAAAATGCTCTTGAGTGGACAGTACCTATGGAAGACCAGGCTCACTGATGCTCTTTGAGAGCTAAGGCTGCTTTGTCTGAACCAACAACCAGAAGAGTTGGTATAGCATCATTTGCTGAACAAGTTCATGCTGGCTCTGATAGAAAGGTACCAGAGCACAGAGTCCTTCACAGCTTGCTGCTTATGGGGCTGCAAAGCTGCAGACCGTTCAGAGTACCCATGCAGACCAGTGTCCTCCTCAGAAATCACTCATGGGCACGTGAGCATCAGAATGGGACCGGTGGAAGAAGGTAGCCTGGTCTGAAGAATAACAGTTTTCTTTTACATCATGTAGATGTCGCTTGTCTGGGGAGGAGATGGCACCAGGATGCATTGTGGGAAGAAGGCGGGGCGGCAGAGGCAGTCTAATTCTTGGATCCTGTGTTCATGTTGAAGCTGCTTCCGCATTTACTAACTACCTAAACACTGCTGCAGACCAGGTTCACCCCTTCATGGTGGCTGTGTTCACTAATGGCAGTGTCCACTTTCAACAGAATAATGCATCCTGCCACACCGCTAAAATTGTTCAGGTGCAGTCTCAGGAAGGTTCAAGGTGTGGATTCCCCATATGTGAATCTAACTGAGCATCTGTGGGCCATACTGAACAAAGTAGTCTAATCCATGGAGGCCCCAACCCTCAATTTACAGGATCTGCTACTAACATCTTTGTGCAAATACCACAGCACACCTTGACAGTATTAGGCAGCAGGTTTTATTGTTATTGCTATGGGTGTATAGTATGAAATACATGGTTAATGTGTAATGAAAGGTAGAAGCCACCAATTAGTTAGATACAATTTGTATAACTGTTTTAGTGTTGTACCACTATTCGCTTTTCCTTTACCCAAAGGTAACTTGATGGCAAAAACGCTTATAACGTCTGCATGAGGACAATACAGAACAGTCTTGTCGGATCTGCCCCCCATCCCATCGCCCTCCCCTTCTCGATTTACCAGCAGCTCGCACCAAGATGGAGAGCAATAGTCAAAAGACAGGGCGATTTAAACGTCACTTCCAATCCAGTGCCCAGATTTCTTCGCTTTACCTCTCATTCGCATCTCCACATCATTCCCTCCCTCTTTTCCTACCCCCACTCCCCCCCTCCAAAATCCCTTTTTTTCCCCTTCCTTCTCTTTTGCTCTCTACCTTTCTCCCTCACTTTCAGCTCCGGGGGCTTTGATTGAAAGGCAATGAGGCAGCTAACGTGTGGAAAGCGAGAAATTTACTTGCTCTAAGTTCATGCGGTGGCACTCTTTTCAGGGGGTGCGCATTCAGTCGCCTCGGAGGACAACAATATGGGCCGGGCCGGATAAAGAGCCTCCGAGCGAGCCGCCTTAGCGCAGACATGATGGCGCAGTTCACGGACCATTTGCCACCAATGCTCCCCCTCTCTCTCCCTCTTTCCCTCTTTCTCTTCTACCTGCCTCTGCCTCTGTTTTAGGACTGTGGTCCACCTGCAGGGGGTTGGAATTGAAATGCATTGATCTGGTCACATTCTATCCATCCCTCCTTTTTCTCCCCCTTCTCCTCTCTTTTTCCACCTCTATAGACACCCTCTATATTGTGCGCTAGGCTTTGTCCATATTATTCAAGTTTGTCCCAGGACTATATGCTGGACACTGGTCACTCTCCATAGGTAGTAAAATGCTTCAGTCGGGGGTGTTGGTTCTTAGAAATTCTCATTTATTCCAGTGGGTGAGAGGCTGTCCCAGAATGTGGTCAAAAATAAACAAAAAGGTATAATTCAGACTTGCAAATGACATTTGCTCATTTTTTTATAGCCAACAGTATGTTGCACAGTGTCAGAAATGACATAAGCAAGTCTATTTGAGATGTTTTAAAGGAACAAAGCATGATAGACTCTTTGATAGACCGCATATTTCAAGGGTACATAGTGTTAGACTTTTTTTTCTGTTGTTCTATGTGAAGTCATGCTGGATTTATTTATCATTTCTTGTCATCTAACACATATCTGAGTTATTCATGTGAGACATAGCTAAAAAAATAATGTACCTATATTTCTATAGGAATGTATAATACACAGTGTTAATTGTTCCTGTTTGGACCGGGTCTGGTCTTGAGTGGTAGGGATATTGAAGACTTCATGCTGTATGAGGTTTCTCATTGGTTTATCTCACTGATGCAATTATGGGGAATGAAAAAAAAAATACATACACTTAAGTTTTGTGGCTTTTATCTCCGACTGAACATGTTTCAGGCCCATGTTTCCAACCCAAGCCAGTATTTCGGTCTGCAATGTTTCATACTGAAGCAATCTTTTAATACACCAAAAAGGGTATTAAAGAATGTGACCTGGCTAGTCTGTATAGTCCTGAGTTGAAAGACCCCCATCCCACCACACAAGTAGTACATAGTTTAGACAGTTACAGTTGAGGACATAACGAACTGAAGCGAAATGGACCCTGGCACCAGTGGGCCCATCTTACTTTTAGAATGTGGTTCATGTCAGATTGGTAGATTAGAGCTTGCGTCTGTCAAAAGTGCGTGAAACTTCTGGGATGGTGCTCAGGAACCAGGAACTTATTCCGCCTAGTGGAAAAAAGTGATTTTTACCCTGGAAAATAGAGCATCGGATGGCTTTTAGGACGGCATTTTTCCCCAACACACTTGTTTGCTGTCTTATCCTGTGACAGAGTGCACCCAGGCAGAAAATAAAAGCATAGGCCGAAATGGTGTTTAGTTAAAAGGAAGGTAAAGAGTGTGCCGTCAGTCGGGCGGGGGTGGGGGGGGGGTGAGATTAGTTATCAAGTGATGATGTTTGTCTGGTAAAAGTTTCCATTTAAATGCACCCAGTGGTTATTTTGCATAGTCCCCCCCTGCAATTTGCTTCAGCTCAGAACGCATCTACGGCTATCTCACCGTAATGTTGGGTAATTGGCAGGGAGTGCCACCGCCTGACACGACATTTTGCTGACACCCCCCCACATGCAAATGCAAGAACACACACACACACAAGAAGAAAGATGGCAGGCGCTGCCAAGTGGAAATACAAGCCAAGTCAAGATATTCCAAACAGATGCAAACCAAAGAGCTGCACAGTCCAGTAAAACAAAGAGATTAATACGACAAAGGAGGCAGATTTGTAAAATGGTAAGATGTTTTGGATGTTTTGACTAATTACTGAAAAGACACTGAAAATTGCATAACTTTGTTGGAACGCAGGGCCACCTCATCAAATTTCCCTCTCACTGCAGTATATAATCATATGCGAACTGTATATGCAAGGTCAGAGGCAGTTCTTCGATACTGTAGGGTGGCAGGATATTAAAAGTATTGTGTATATATATATATATGTGTGTGTGTGTGTGTATATGTATGTATCTATGTATGTATATATAAATAAAATATATATAAATAAAATATAAAATATATAACCTATATGAATAGTTTTTGATATAGTTGTATAGTATAATATAATTGTTGAATATTATAATTCACATGCCCTACACAGTACAGTACTATATATTGTAGTGCAATTCTGTCTTATAATGCAGTTCTGTATTATGCTCTGTATTGTAATGATCTGTATTGTAATATTCTGTACATAATACAATAATTTACAATACAGTGTATTTAAAACAATACCATGTATTACAATACAATGTGTTACAAAACAGCATTATGCTACAGCTGTATTATGCTATAGTCTAATAAACTGTATTGTGTACTGTATGTACTGTATATCATAGGACAATATATTACAATGTTTTGTCTTATAGTGCTGTATATTATAATACAGTATATTACAAGACAGAGTTAAATATCACAATACAGAGTACAGCGTGTTAAAATTCAATGCACAGCACCACCCTTGCATTTATTTAATGTCCGTTCAAAACAGCCGTTAAGTACAATGTATTCATTTTTCAGTGTCGGGGAATATAAGGTAGAAAGCAGCAACAAAAGTCTTAACAATGAAATATCACAGTTTCACAGGTTTACTTCAGTTGACTTTCTCCTTCCTTGTGGAAGTGGATAATCTTGTTGATCAGCCAATACATGCCCAAGTTTACTTTTTTACTGTGTGACTAATGTAGCTAACAAATACTAAAAATCAGCAGTCACATAAATTCAGGAGGTTTCTTGAGTATTTAGTCACAGACAATAATTTTTTTTTTTTGTGCTTTGTAAGTTCATGATGTTACAATTTTCATGTTTGTCAAATGTTAAATACTTTCATTGATTCAGCGGTGTTAATGGGAATCTTTATAAACAAACAGTAGGTTCAATGCTGAGTAGGATTGGATAAACAGTTGGGACAATTTGATACCATTAACGAACAATACTGTATTTGGCCCTCCAAGGCAACATGTTTACTTTATTCATAGAACATGCAGCTCTGTCTGACCTGGACATATTTGCTCTTTGGTTTACTTTTACAGACTTTTGGGGAGGGTGAGGGTGTACATACTACATTTTTCATTTTTCTTTTCTTCACCTGCATGGCCGTAGCCCCCGACCCCCAGCTGGGAAGGCAGTGCAGGGGGAAAATGAAACCAAACAGAGGGGAAAAATGGCACATTGATTTTTTTTTCCTAGAGGACAAGCATAGCACTTTGATTCTGATGGCATCTTAAAGCTTTTCAGCATCTTCCATCTCCCCACTCATCCCCATTCTTCCATCTCGATAGGACAGACCATTGTAGAGTGTGTTCAGACTCTGTCTTTGTGTAATATCACCAAAATAACCGTTTCTCAGTACTGTTTTCTCATCCCCTGTAGAATCATGCTCCGTCTGACCTGTATCTGATGACCAAGAATCCAGAAGAGTCGCCTAATACTCCAGATGTGCTGGAAATAGAGTTTAAAAAAGGTGAGGGTGTGATTGGGTGTTTTTTTTCATAGATTTACACACACACACACACACACACACACACACAAACAAACAGCATTGTGTGAAAACAAACATCTATGTATGAGTGTGAGAGTGTGTCAGGTGTTTGTGTGTACACATGTATGACATTGTATAAAAACAAATGTTTATGTATGAGTGTGTAAGTGTGTGTTGGTGTGTGTGTCTTTTGGGGGGGGCGGAGTATCCGTAGTCTGTGTGATTGGAGTTGGACCTCCTGCTAGGTGGTGTGATATTGCTGCTTTATGAAGATCCAGCTTCATCTTCAACCTTTCTGGCCTCAGTCCTCATCTCCCCAGCATACACCCTCTCACTATTACACATTCTTATAGTTTTAAGTCCCAAACACACTTTCCCAACAAAACCAGACAGTCTAACACTGGTCTGCCAGTCCATTGTGAACGTTCCGAGGCCAACCGCCGAGTGTGAGTGATGGAGAAGATCTAAATAGAGAATATGGGTCTCTGGATCATGTGGTTATAGGAGTAGTTTGGCCAAAAATCACATTTACTCATTTGCTGCTGCTCTTTTACGCCATCTATGTGATTTCAGCAGTCTCATAAGACATTACAAATCACATTGTGCAACATGGATCTAATAAACCTGGGTACGACAAGTGTGTAGATGTACGATGGTGTGTGTGAAGCTGTGTGGATGTACGATGGTGTGTGTGAAGCTGTGTGGATGTACGATGGTGTGTGTGAAGCTGTGTGGATGTACGATGGTGTGTGTGAAGCTGTGTAGATGTACGAGGGTGTGTGTGAAGCTGTGTAGATGTACGAGGGTGTGTGTGAAGCTGTGTAGATGTGTGAGGGTGTGTGTGTGTGTGAAGCTGTGTAGATGTGTGAGGGTGTGTGTGTGTGTGAAGCTGCGTAGATGTGTGAGGGTGTGTGTGAAGCTGTGTAGATGTACGATGGTGTGTGTGTGTGAAGCTGTGTAGATGTACGATGGTGTGTGTGTTGATGGAACTGTCCATGGTTATGGATTATATGATGTAGATAGAGGTTAAGTTTCAGAAATGCTGGAATTCCTTCAGAAAACACATTCAGTATTTGAAATAAACCAGTTTCTGAGAAGGGATCCTAAGTGGGTGTATATTTTCCCAAGCATACCGCGTTCTGGTAAATGGGATTCCGGCAGAGTGGTAATGTGTTGGGATCAGACACTAATGTCATTGTGCTCTCCTAAGCCAGTCAGTCTATGATCCGCTCTCTGATGGGCAATCAGTATTCATAGATATTTTAGCCACCTCCATTTAGTGTCCATGAGAAAAGCTGGTTTACTGACACTTACAAAAGACCCCCTCCCCTGAAAAACTTTTTAGGGCCTAAACTTCTTATTCTCCGGCCCCCCTCTCCCAAACCCTTTACTTTCTCAGCGCTTTTTCTCATTAATTAAAAAGAATTTTTAAACCACCAAACCTTTTTCCTCTTGTCATTTTACAACCCCCCCCCACCTCCACCCACCCACTCCATTCCATGTCTTCTGAAAAGGAAGAGGGAGAGAGAGAGGAAAAATGTAAAGCTTTAATTTTTCCTACAACTGTGTCTGCTATGCCATTGTTCTGTCTCGCGGTGCTTTTGGGACAAGGAGGCAGGAGGGAGAGAAAGGAGTGAAGGGGTGCCTGAATATACTCCACACTAACGGGGAGAGAGAGAGAAAGAGAGAGAGAGTGTGAAGCGGGGGGGTATCGAGAGACCCCACGTTCACGCCGTGGTTTAATTTATTTGAACTTTTAATCTAATTATTAACTATTTGGGGTGATCCCTCGCTTTATTAGCTGAGCGAGGCCTGCTCTTTCGGGGCGCCCTCGTGGCCCCGGGCGTTTGCGGAATATGGGAATGGGCCATGTGACAAAAGCCCTTGTCTGAAAATATTTTGTCAAGCCCCCTTTTTTTCTTTTTTCTTCTTTTTTTTTAACGTGTCATTCTAACACCCCACAGCCTTAAAAAGGGCGAGCAGAAAACGCTCCATTCGGTCGTGATTGGCAACTGCAAGCATGCTAAATGCTAATGAAGCACCCAGATGCATAGAATAGGGGTGTAAAGGGTAAAAAACTATCAGCACTTTTTTCCCCTCTCGTCTCTCCTTCAAAAGAGTCCTCTTCTTTCTTCCATCCTTCGCTCAGCTACAAACCCCCCTTCTTCAGCCCTAAGCCTGGTCTATTGCATCTCTTCCACCTTTGGCCTCTAAGTTGCTCATTTCATGCTATGAATAAGTAGCCTATTGACAGTGATTTATTTATGGGGGTCCAGTGCCTGTGGGCTGAAAGGAGGGATCCGGACGAGGCGTGGTGAAACCGCTCTGCTCCCCGTCTGCAGAAGAGAAGAGCTGCAGACTGTGGTCTTTTCAGTTAGGCTCTCGGTTTGGTTCTGGCATAACGGTCAAACCCAGGCTCATTCACTAGTTTAATTATTAATCACATTCATATAATTAATTAATCACTTTAATTTTTCCTTTTTTACAGGATACACCTTTTCATCCAGGGTAGACAGTTTAGTTTGTTAAAGAAGATAAACGCGTCTTTTTTCTTTTCCAGCCTCATTCCTTTGCTCCGTCTTTCTTTTCTTTATTGTTTCTTTTTCTCTTTTCCTTACCCTTTCTTATCCTTTTCTTATCCTTTCTTGTTCCTTCATCCTGTTGCTTTCTTACTTGTTTCTTTCTCTCTCCTCTCTCTCATTTCTTTCTTTCTTCAGTCTCTTAATCTCTCCCTTTCTTCCTTTTTTTCTCTTTCTCTCTTTCTCTGTCTCTCTCTGTTTTTCTTTTTTCTTTCTCTTTGATATCTCTTGCTCCCTTTCTCCCTTTTTTCTCTTTCATTTCTTTTTTTCAGTTTCTTTCCATCTCTTGACTTTTTTCTTGTTTTCTCTTTCTTTTTGTCTTTCTTTTTTAGTCTCTCTCTCTTTCTTTTTCTTTTTTGATTTTTGTCTTTCTCTTTATTCACATTCTTTATTCACATTCTCTTTATTTTGTCTTTCTTTTTTCAGTCTCTCTAATTTCTGTCTTTTTCTCTCTACTATCTCTCCCTTTCTCCGTTTTATCTCTCTTTCTCTTTTCTGCCCTCCTCTCTCTTGCTCCCCCCTCTCTTTTCTATTTCTTTCTTCAGTCTACTCCCATCTCTCCCACCATCTTACTTGTCTCTCTTTCTAATTGCCTTTCTTTCTTTTTTTCAGTCTGGTTTGTTTGTTTGTTTTTTTCTTTCTTTCTGCTGTCTCTCGTTTTCTCCTCTGTATTGTCTCTTCTTCTTTCTGTCTCTCTCTCTCTCTCTCTCTCTCTCTCTCTCTCTCTCTCTCTCTCTCTCCCTCCCCCTCCCTCCCCCCCTCTCCCCC
>JBBPCX010000088.1:8769576-8780053 GCA_037974365.1 Hydrocynus forskahlii | reverse complement strand
TCTCTCTCTCTCTCTCTCTCTCTCTCTCTCTCTCTCTCTCTCTCTCTCTCTCTCTCTCTCTCTCTCTCTCATTGAGGTCTGTGGGTAAAGAGAACATGGGGACACAATGGCCGGGGTGTGTAATTAAATTACGAAAGGGCCTGCTCACGATTTCACAGGCTTCAGAGTGGTAAAGCTTTTGAATTTATAAGTGCTTTTTTTTCCTTCACGACCCATTGAGTTGGCTTCACCCGTGCTGCCATTCACCTCTTTCCTCCACTCCTCCCGAATCAGGCTTGTACTCTTTAGGCAAAGACAAACTGTCTGTGCATGTTAGAGTGAAAACTGTTGTTTAAATTGGATAAATTATGATGATGATTGAATATTGCAGCTGTGAGTGAGTCACATGGTCAGTTTCATCAGGAAAAGTTTTTGCCACTTTATTTCATAAACTGCGTATTTTTTATTTTTGTTTAACTCTAAATACACTAGTTAACTCATCACTTTCAGTAGCTCTAACAGTTGTCTGGTGGTCCACATTATATTTATAATTATATGTGACCGTTTATAGGTAAGTAGTGACGAATAAAAATACTTTTTCTGGTTAATAAAGGTACTCAGATGGTGAACATACTGTAAATTTATTTTAATACTGAGTGTAGTTTTAGCAAATATGACGTGAGTACCACTTTTGCCTGGTGGTGTCATTTGGAAACAGTATAAACAAGTGATTTTAAATGCGGTTTTCTGAGAATTGCTGACTGTGTGTGTCCTTTTTTCCCGGACAGGTGTGCCAGTCAAGGTGAACCACCTGAAGGAGGGCAAGACCAAAGACACCCCGCTCGAGATCTTCAGTTACCTCAATGAAGTGGGGTGGGTTACGGCAGCACCTTATTTGTGCAATGGCAATAAATACTGACAATTGATAATGAAATGAAAGAAAAAGAAATAGAGAGAAAAATAAACTAAATTAAAGTTCTACAAAGTTTTTTGCCTATACAAAATTAACAACCTTTGCTTTTTCTCTTTTCCTCTCTTTTTCATTCATTTTTCTCTCCCTTTATGTCTCTCCTTTCTTTCTTTCTTTCTCTTTCTTTCTTTCTTTCTTTTTCTTTCTTTCTTTCTTTTTTTTCTTCCTTTCATTTTTATTTCTCATTCTTTCTATGGAGAGAGAGAGAGAAAAAGAAACAGTGATTTTTGAAATAGGTTGATACAGTTCTGTCTTTCTTTTTTCATTTCTTTCTTTTTTCTCTTTTCTATGTCTATTGTCTCATAAAATCAAACAATGTTTTTGGCCATGTAAAATGCATAAGCTTTTTGTTAGTTATCATGATATTTACCTGTTAAAAATCAGGATCGGTGTCAACACCCACATTGATCTATAGCTCATTTAAACACTTCTGTCATAAAGACACCAGTCTGAAAACTCTCTCACTGTTTTCTTATAAACATGCTCCTTTCTGGGGTTTTTTATTCTCTCAGGGGAAAGCATGGAGTTGGTCGAATTGACATTGTTGAAAACCGCTTTATCGGAATGAAGTCCAGAGGTACTGTCTTCCATTTGATTTTTTATTTGCTGTCTGTCATCACCTGTCCTCATTTTACTTCTTTTTCAAATATATCACATCCACATATTTGGATTTCAAATGATCATTTAGACAGTCTGTTTACTTATTATCTCCCTCACCTCAAAGCATCAATGAGATGTGACATGGTGTCTAAAGTTTGCTTCTTTAGTTTTGCACTCACACTCGCAGAAGTCAGTAATAACGTAAATCTTTTCTGGAAATACTCTCTTAGCCTGCCCAAATCACTGATTTGAAGCAATAGTGGCACAGACTTGGGCACTATTCCTTCAAATAATTCCAGCTCTAGTGCAAAACTGAAGAGGACATCAGGCATTTCTTGCCTGGTTGAATGCAATATCTGGTCACTCCAGAACATTGATATTATTCTTCTTTAACCATTCTTTGGTAAAACAATTTAGGTCATGATCTTGCTGCATTACCCACTTTTGAGTATCTTGAAAGTCAGTTTACAGACAGTTGTCTTGTTACTATCCTATACAATGTGCTGGTATAATTCAGAATTAATTGTGACTTCAGTGGTGGCAAGCCAGATACACCAAAACAGGTGATACGATGATACTGCCACCACCATGTTTCACAAATGTGATACGGTTCTAATACTGGAATGCAGTGTTTTCCTCTCTCCAAACATTCTTCACATTTAAATAAAATAGTTCTACTTTAATGTCATCGGTTGGTAAAGCATTTTGCAGTTGCCTTCTGGGTTGTCCTCATTATTTTAGCAAACTGTTCTTCATAGAGCAGTGGCTTCCTCATTGCAAGCCTGTCATGCACACCATTGTCAGTGTTCTCCTGATGGTGGCCTCATGAGAGAGGCTTAGAAATTATCCTTAATTTCTTTGTGACCTCACAGACTCAACACACATTTCTACCACTGTAGTGATTTTTGTTGGTTGGCTTCTCCTGAGGAGCAATGTTCTTGGTGAAGATCAGACTTTGATACATCACTGTTCTTTAGATAAAACTGTGCCCCACTCAAACCTGATTGTCATCCCACTGATTGAAACCCCATGACTCAATTTTCACCTTCAAATTAGCTGCTGATTCACTCCCAGATGTTTAATATTGGATAATTTTCCTCAATAAATAAATGACCATGTATAGCATTTTTTTTGTCTTCTTTGTTTGTCTACTTTTTGGACCTATTTTAATATCTGAAAATGTATATTATATTTATGCAGAAATATTTACATTTTGAAACTTTTAGGCACCACTGTATGTCAGGGGTAAGATGGGCAAATTGTGTGAATTAAATATTTGGCTGAACTATCAGTTTAAACTTTTTCTTTTTTGACTCGGATGTGCTCTTGATCAGGGTAGCTCTCAGTCCGTCACAGTAATCTCCTCCATCACACTGCTCCGGCTGGCAGATTGACTCTCCGCCCAGTGTCCTACAGAGTGGCAGGCAGAAATTGGAAAATGCGAAAGATTTTGTATTTTATTTTAGATGTATTTATTTATTTATTTGCTCTTCTGTCACAGTCGTTCCCTCACAAAAGCTCGGACTGTTCCTCCAAGGAGGAGGTGTGGAGAGTGAGGCGCGAGGCATGTTGGTGTAGAAGCTGCACTGACAGGCTGTGTTTATAACCAACTGTGGAAGAATGAAGTGCAGCGAGAGACCATGTGTGTCGTGGTGTTTCTGATGAGGTGGCGACACTGTGGGTCATCTGGGTGACAGACTGGAAATGGCTTGTCAGCTGACAGTTGTCAACAGAATAATACTAAATAGACTTGCGGTGGACCTGGCAACCCTCGCTTTCTGACCATTAGCTTAGTGTTTGTCGTTTCTGGCAGCCCATCACGACCGTCACGCCATCACTCAGGGTGCGTGTAGGAACATCTGGCGGAGAATATTGACTGATGCTGCACAACCTTCATTACAAGTGAATGATGTGCACTGGTAATTCCATGTACCACGCATGCATAAAATGCTCTTTAGGTCTTATGTCTCCATGGCTATCAATTCACAGATTCTTAAAACTTACTGCTGCCAGATTTACTGTGACAATAAACTCAAATATAGTTGACCACACCCAGTCAATGTCTTTCAAACACATGGCGCTCTATTTTGATGAACAGAAAGCATAAAGCGCAAGGGTCAACTAACATTTATGGGTATGGGACTTGACGCCTGTGCAAGTTCCCAACTATTTTAATTGTTCAGAGGTGTGTTTTTGGGTGCAACATGCAATAAACCATTCAGAACAGCCCATCACCACACCTTTAAAATGCGAGGCAAAGTTGTAGTGGATTGCTGTTATAATGGCACATTTACCTGGCAAATCAGATCAGTTTTCAGCGGAGGAAACGGACCTGCTTGTGCATCACTACCTCTATATTTATATTGAACTTTTTTCCACTTTTTGTAAAATGTTCTGATGAACATCCTTTAGCTGGATGTGATCATGCCTCAGGTCATCAGTTCAGTGTTATCTGACTGTGTGTGTGTGTGTGTCTGTGTGTGTGTGTCTGTGTGTGTGTGTGTGTGTGTGTGTGTGTGTGTGTGTGGCTTTGAAGTGTTAAAACCTGCCATTATTTGAAGTATATGGGCTCAGATAGCAGTAAGAATGCTAAGCTACTAAGCTAAAAGCATGTTAGTAGAGGGGGGACGCCTAAAGGGCCAAGAGCCCCCCATCAGGTTCAGTTTAACCTTTAATTTAACACACACACACACACACACACACACACACACACACACACACACACACACATACATACACACACACACTTCGTTGAGTTTTTTCTCTCTCTCTCCAAACACAAACTGTTTAAAAGATTAATTGTCATGATTCAGGGGGCTTTTGTTTTGCTAATCTGTGTTAGCCATTCTTTTTAGGGGGTCAGAGTTATCAGATGCTGCTACCGGAACTGGACCACTTTAGCTCTTTTAGCTTTAAATCCACACAAATCTTAATGTATCGGATTACCACCTTTTAGTGCTTAAGAGATCAATCATTTTCTAAGTCCAGTTTTGGCCAGGAGGGTGAGTGGTCATTCAGCTTTCTGACTGTGCCAGGATTCTCCCTCTAGGGGCCTGAGGCCTTTTCTCAGCCTCATCTCGATTGACTCTTTAATTAAAGCCGTTAACTTTTAGGACATGTTTTACATGGTCAGCTCAGCTTTAGCTCAGCTTTAACTTGTCTATTAAACTGATCAACCAGTCCAGTATCTTTTTTTGTTATTCAAATGAGCAGTTCAAGCAGGTTAAACATGTCCTGATGTAGAATAATTTTTTGAGGCTGTCGTGGAGGAATATGATCCAGGATCAGCCTGGGTGTTAGAAATAGTTACTTATGATATTTAGATTTTTTTAATAAATATATTTTAATATATCTGTTGCTTCTTTAGTTTATCACTTGTGTAGTGTAGACACATGCTGAAAAGTTCTCTCAACCTGCCCAGCCCACATCCAGATCTTCTTTAAGGTGGTGCAGGCTTGTGGACATGGTTTAGGGCTCAATATGACTTACTGTAAGCTATAAAAATAGGTGCGGCTAAATAAATACAGAGGAATCTAATCTTTATGAGGACTTTTCACAATTAGTCATACTGTGTCCTAAACTACATCCCCAAATCTGTTCCATCTAAACGAAGAGCTCGATGCGCAAATTGAGAAATTTTGGGAATTTTGATTTCGAACATCCTGGTTTTCCCTCATTTTGTGCATTTATTGATTCATTACGAACCAGTATAAACACTTTTTTTTAGTTTAGATGTGAAAATGTGCCAGAAACAGACATTTAGTACGTCTTAGTACTATTTCACCCCCAAAACAAACAAACAAAACGAGGTTGCCCCATTATAACCTGGCCGTGTCTTTACCATATTAGGAAATCCATGTCCTAAAACTGTTAGAAAGACAAACTCTTTTGTCTTACATACATTTCCTCGCCCCCACATGTCACGGGACGCTCTGAATTATGAGGACATTTGGCAATTTAAAGACGAATAGTGAAACATCCATCTCATCACCATATTATGAAAACCAGCTCAGGCTGAGATTTGACCACAGAATTACCTCAGAAGACGACTGATTGGGGAAACAGATTGAGGAACTCTTTCTTTGTCTCTTTCCTTCAAATCTTTCTTCCACCTTTTTCTTTCTGTTTGGGCATCTGAGTGACAGCTTCATTTCTGCATAGGTTAAATATCCCTCTCCTTACACACTGACACACACACACACACACACACACACACGGGTGTAAATCGCAGGTTAGAGAGGGCCGGGGCAGTGGATCCTGGCAGCCGAGGGCTCTTACCCTGTCATTTTAGCTCATCAGTCTGTCCATAGCAGCTGATGGGCAGCACACTGGTCACCAGACTCTGTCATGATAATGATGATTTCTGGACACAAGGCCCAGCCTAGACTACTCTATTGATGGATGTTTGTATTTGTGGCATATTGACACCTGACCGTTACACCAACAGAGACTCTGATGACATTACATTCAAATACATAAACTTTAATATGGAGCTGGTCCCCTTTTTCAGCTATAATTGCTTCCACTCTTTCTGTGCGAATTTGTGCCCAATCATTCATTCTGCAGAGCATTTATGAGGTCAGACACTGATGTTGGACAAGAAGGTCTGGCTCCATTCCGGTTCATCCCAAAGGTGTTGGATGGGGTTGAGGTCAGGACTCTGTATGGGCCAGTCAAGTTCTTCCACACTGAACTCATCCAGCCATGTCTGTATGGACCTTGCTTTGTGCACTGGGGCACAGTCATGCTGGAAAAGGAAAAGTTCTATGTCCACAAAGTTGGAAGTAGTGAGTTGTCCAAAATGTCTTGGTATTTACACTTACACAATGAGCCGAGCCATGCCATACCGTGAACAAATGTTTTTTTATTACAAATAAAGTGACCTGTACCTGTGCTGCTCGATGGCAGGGCTGAAAGTAGACTGCAGCTGAGCTGCCTGGGTCACTGCTTTCTGATTGGTTGAAATGTCAGCAAAGAGGCCATTGTTTTTCTCTGTCTGCGCTAAACAATGGAGATACAAACTAACAACTGGGAAGTCGACAAAGTACAAGCACTACTGTCTGAAGTTTTCTGTGGTGCTAACAACTTTATTTGTGAGAAACATGAGGATGCACCAGGACATCACTAACAAGTTAGCTCGGTTAGGTATTCATTGCACGGCTAAACAGTAAGAAAAATTTTTAAAAACTGAAATAAGAATATAAATAACTAAAGAAAACAATAACAAAAACAGCTCTGACAGAAAAAACTTTCCACTGGTTCGAACCCATGGACACGGTTTTGAAAAACAACAGGCCACGGTTTAGGTACAGCATGGTTCCTATTGGCCTCTGGAAAAGAGCCTTAAATGAGCCGTAAAATTAACCCCAGGTTAGAATAATCCTGTGAAAGGGAGCCTCTAATATGACTAGGGTAAATAAATAGATTTTTTTCCCCAAATCAAACTGAGCTGGTGGTCCCATCCCTGTCATTTAGATCCAGATTATCCATAGTTCCTATCCCGTTTGAATTAGTTATAAACATTCATTAATATCTCAGATGTCCTGTGGTAAAATGAACATAGAAAATGAAAATATTGTAGTCCAGAGCCCCCATGACTAAGGGTAACTTGTTTTTCTGTAACAAACTAGATAAAACATGAATGCCCTGGCAGGGGCAAATAGCTTTGGTTTTATATTTGATTACATTAATGTTTAAGTTGATATTTACAGAAATATTTGAACTGTAACTGTGTAACTGTAGCAGTACTTTAAAAATAAAATTGCACAATACACTACTTTTGAATAAATTATTAAATTTTGCACATAACAATGCGATTAATGGCAGAAAACCATCCGATTAATTGCGATTTAAAAATGTAATCGTTGCCCAGCATATATATACACTAACAGTCAAAAGTTTGGACACACCTTCTCGTTCAATGTTTTTCTCTGTTTTTATTATTTTCTACATTGTAGATTAATACTGAAAACAAAGGAATTATGTAGTAAACAATGTAGTAAACAAAAAAGAGTTAAACAAACCAGAATATGTTTTGTAATAAGGTAATGATGGACTGTTGTTTCTTTTTACTTAGTTAAGTGGTTCTTGCCATAATGTGCAGTAGAACCATAGTCGAATAGGATTACTAACTGTGTACCAACCCTACCTCTGCACATCACGTGTGAGTGTGAGTGTGCGTGTGTGTATGTATGTGTATATGTTATACTGTTGATATAGTATTTGGTATAGTCTTTCTTTTGTACAGTCCACTTTACTGCTGTAACAAAGCAAATTTCCTACCCCTGTGACTAATAAGGGTTACCGTATCTATCTTAAAATTCCTGTATCTATCTTAAAATTCAGTAGTTCAGGAGGCCTCTACGTTCAGCCATGTTATGTTTAAAAAAAGAAAAAAATTCATTTTGATTTTAACCATGATTATTGGATCGCAAAAATTTAAATACTCACTGTCAGAAATGGCCATTAGTTAATATGTTAAGTAATATCAAACTGGGGAAAAAACATTTAGAAAAACTACATGTTGCATTTTCTTTAAAACATAAACCACTTGTGAATTGTTGAGACATTTTGTAGCTTTCGCTCCACTTAATTGAAATTCATGGGGTTTCTTTTTTTGCTCTCCCATCTGTCAGGTATCTACGAGACCCCTGGAGGCACCATCCTCTACCATGCCCACCTGGACATCGAGACGTTCACCATGGACCGGGAGGTCAGACGAATCAAGCAAGGCCTGGGTGTCAAGTTTTCTGAACTTCTGTACAACGGTATGGAGTATATAATGCATTTGTGAAGTCTTACTGTGATAACATGTGATGAGCCACTGATGGAACAGAAGCATAAAGGGGTTTATTTTGGCCATAATTATTTATTAATACTTTGATTCATGCAGTCACCCACAGACTCTTAGGCTCCTGTGGAAACTGTCTAAAGCCATTTATCTGTGCAGTGAGGGACTTTCTGCCAGCAAATACACAAGCTAACATAAGAATAAATACAAACAAACAAGATCAAAATGCTTAACAAACAAAACTAAACTAAAACTAAAGAAGCAAACTTCAGACACCAAGCCTGTCTTGACTGATCGACTACATTTGGGAGAAAGAGGATAATGTGTCAAATACATATTTGGTAGAATCTGTCCGTTAATCCAGTGCCTGACTAGATAAGCCTCCCTCCTTGTTATACACACACACATACACACACCATTTCTCTTTTTTCTCTGGCTCAGGTGTCCTAATCCCTCTGTAGGGGACAGCAGGCTGCACTCTGGCCTGGCCCTTCCCGCTCATAATAGGATTTGGCTCCATTAGAGACTGATTACAGATCAGTCCCTCTGCAATTAAAGCCGCATGGGAGTGAGAGGTGGGAGGGGGGGGACGGAGCACCTTACAAAGGTGCGAACAGCGGGACGGGACGCTCAGATTAAACTCATTAGAGTCTTCCACTGGGGAGATGGAGGCAGCCTGCTGTCCCACGGAGGGATCAGACACACAGCTTCACACACACCTGCACACACCGGCCTCAGTGGACACGCTAATAACAGACGATTTGGCAGGGGGGGATGTTTTTGTCTGTGTGAATGTGTTTTCACATCTTTACACAACAAAATGTAAGACTTAGACTTGATGCATGCTTTCTAAGGGTGTAAAAGTGCATTGATGCACAGAGAGGGTGCCAATTCCACAGGAGTACGTTTGTAACGAATTATAATAATAATATTCAGTAAAGTGTTCTTTAATTTTTTGGCCAAAATAGAACTTTTTGTTAATGTGCCTGGTGTGTGTGTCTGTGTGTCTGTGTGTCTGTGTGTCTGTGTGTGTGTGTGTGTGTGTGTCTGTGTGTCTGTCTGTGTGTCTGTGTGTCTGTGTGTGTGTGTATTGGCTGCCCTGAACAGTATCTTATCCTATCTGGAATGAAATGTGTACTTGTAAATTGGTATTGGAATTGCTAATGAATAAGTGAACATATTTAACTAAGTAGTTTTTAATGATGTCACAAAAACCAGGAACTGCGTAAATGGACTGTACTGACATCAGTTTCGTTTCATTCAGTTATCCCAATTCTGTTTATTCTTTATTATTAAACAGGCAGTTTTTGTTACTGTGCTAGTGATGTGCCATAATCGGAAAAAATACTCCTTTGGCATGAATGGGCAGTGCTAAAATGCTGTAATCTTAAATAGTGTATACATGCAAATGTATCATTTTTGTGACATCAGCTTAGTCTCCACTTATGCACTGAACGAATTTGGAAGAGAATTATGAATTAAATGCTAAAATGATGCTATAGTCAGTCACACACACCTGCAAACAGACCACTGCGCCGGCAGAAACTCAAACGCCTGTACTGAATGTATAGAGACGAAGAAAGAGACATGAGTCTTTGGAGTCAAACCCAATGTTGCTGTATGGAATTAAATGTTTTTTTTCTGTGTATTGTACTAACGGCTGCTTGCTCCTCATTGGCAGGGTTCTGGTACAGCCCGGAGTGCGAGTTTGTTCGTCACTGCATTGAGAAATCTCAGGAGAACGTGGAGGGAAAATTGCAGCTCTCCGTGTTTAAAGGCCACGTCTACATCCTGGGCCGAGAGTCGCCCCGCTCCCTCTACAACGAGGAGCTTGTCAGGTTACTGTTGTGTGTGTGTGTGTGTGTGTGTGTGTGTGTGTGTGTGTGTGTGTGTGTGTACGTATATGTATCTATATGTATATATTAATACATTATGTTTGGTGCTAGTGTGTGTCTAGTACATACGGAACATGTTAAATATATAAGCATTTACATATGTGTAACATAAAAGGGACAATTTATATAGTTCTCTCTCTACATATATGTAAATATATGTCCAGTGTGTGTATGTGTGTGTATATATATATATATATATACACACACACATATATATATATATATATATACACACACATATAT
>JBBPCX010000088.1:8743199-8759820 GCA_037974365.1 Hydrocynus forskahlii | reverse complement strand
CCCATAGCAGCTGGGATAGGCTCCAGGCCCCCCCCCCCCTACACCCCCACCCCACCCCGAGTACCGGATAAAGGGGTAGAAAATGGATGGATGGATGGATTTCTTTACAGTGGTGGGGAATAGAACCAGGGGTCGTGATGTCTTCAGCACAAATAGAACTCTTTTATTTGCCATCCAAACCCAACAGTGAACCGCCAAAACGGAACTGGACGCACCCATAAATGTTAGTAGCACCTTACGCTTTACACTTGTCATGGCTCTGTGATAGATCAGTGACCTGTCCAGGATGTTCCTCTACCTTTTCCCTGTGAGCTCTGGGATAGGCTCCAGCACCCCCGCTACCCTGGGTAAGGTTCAGAAAATCGGTGGATAAAATCATGTGTGTATTTAAACTATACAAGTCCTGCAGTACTAAAGTTTTTGTATTGTGATGATTAGAAATTATCAAAAGTTCCAGCGTTTCCTGTTTACCACTCTGGTTCTGCCATAAGTTCGGAAGTATTCAGCATCTCCCTGGTCTCCTGCGGGGTTTACTTGTTTGTGATGAGTGTGATTCGAGCTCCGTTTGAAAGAAAAGCTCTCATCACTTGCGGAGCTTCATGCATTGATGTTTGGAGTAATGACAAGAAAAAGACCGTTGTAAATAAAAATGCTCTCCGTCCTTTTCTCTTTCTCCGTCTCTCTTTCTCTCCCTCTGTCTTGGTTCACGGTGAGAGTATTGCACAAACAAGTCCATTTTCCCATTATTTCCTTTCAGTCGCCGATAGGAACACAATAACTTCTACTGAAAGGGGAGGAAAAAAAGAACAGAGACAGGTGGGGAGTAAGTGTGCGAGAGGACGGCGAAGAAAGAGAGAGAGAAAGGAAGAGAGAAGGATAGAGGGAGGGGGGATGAGGAGGGGGGGATGGACAGCAGGGAGGGGTCAAGTCGCCCCAGTGGAAAGAGAGAAATGGTGGAAAAACATCCGTAATTTTCACCGCAGGGTCCTGCTGTAATTGAGTCGTTGAAAACACAGACTTGGGGGGATGATTCAAAGCAAAGTGGTGGTGGTGGTGGGGGGGGGGCGTTGGAGGTAGAGCGGATGAGAAAGAAAGAAGAGAAAGATAACTAGAGAGACAGAGAGGAACGTGTCTGGAGAGTTTGGTCTATGAGACCTTTGATCTTCGCTTTCAGATGAGCTGAGAGCAGTTAGCATAAAACCTGTGTACTTGATTTTAATCAAGGACCATCTAAGACCTGCATGTTAATAACAAAAACACATACATTCAATTTTTTCAGTGAAGAAAGTTTAATGTAGTATCACTGTTTCAAAACGTACCATTCACTCCCCAGTCCTTGCAATCCAAATATGGACATTAAGCCCCCAAAACAGCCGATTTTGAATCCACTAATGGTGTGCTGTCAGAAAAACAGTTTCAACTGCTGAACTCAGGCAAATGATTCCATAGCCTTATGGCCAGGACATGCCTTACTTTCACTAACACTCAATATCACTATAATGTCATCTGCACTTATCCATTTATTTACACAATCTTCTGCTTATTCTCCATTTGTATACATTGTTATATTCATCATGTTTACATTTGTTTATATTTGCCAGTTTGTTCTATTATTCTATTCTTTATTGTATTTACCATGTTTTAGCCACTGCATTGTCTCATTTGTGTATGTGACAAATCCTAAATGCACTGTGCCTGAAGCCTCCCAGCCAATAAATGCTATGTGCTATGGGCAACACAAATCCACAATCATATCACATGCCATGCTCTTCTCTGTACATGAATACCTCATGCAGTTGTTCTGAACTAATAATAAAGAGCTTTATGTGGGATTTGCCCTTGCCTCTCCCTGCCTGTATGTCTACTGCACTGCTTTAGTGCGACTGAGAGCTGCAGGGACTGTATATTTCTCCAGGCTCTGATAGAAAGTGAACCTACAGCTGGCCACTCTCTGTAGATTTTCATGATGTCTCCCATCTTGCTTGAGCAGACAGACTAACCCACTATGTTCTGTGGGCAGTGATAGTTTGGTTTTTGTGGTTTGGCAGACATCCAAAACAGCTCGAGACACCACTGCACTCATACTATGTGTGTGTGTGTAAAGTATTATCTATCTCTTGATACACATACAGGTTTGTTTTTAAGTCTTGTCAGGACCTGGGGTCATATTTATGTCCAAAATGTGCTTAAATAGATATATGTAAATATAAATGTTATATATAAGAGAAAACTTTGTTATTTTATAATGGAAATGAATGCAGAAACTATTTTAAAGTAAAAAGTAATTTTCTGCTATTCATCATAAAATAGAAAAGTACAGACATGGGACATGGAGAAATCAGGTTATGTTCTATCAGAAATATGCTCTACGTCTCAGCTGGTTTTCGTGGGGGTCAGGCGTCCCATTACTTTTGTCCATATTATAAGGACAAAAGTAATGGGACGCTTGACCATTACACCAACAGTGACTTTAATGACACTGTATTCAGGTACATAGACGAGTCCCCCTTTGCAGCTGCTATAATGCTATAACACGTGCAGATGATTCCAGGTGATCCAGGTACTTTGCAGCCTGTCACTGTAAAACGTGTTCCATTTAATCTACTCAATATGCCAAAGATAAGACATTTTGAGAGGCAAGAAATAGTATTTTTGCACCAACAAGGTGATTCAAAACAAAATATAAGGAAATGAGGGATGATTCAAGACTACAGCACTGTATGCAATAATAAATCTAAATCTAAGATCAAGAAGTCTAATCCAATTCGATATCTACTCTTATAACCAAACCTTTTAATTTTATAGAAAAATGGAGAGCTCTTGCTAAAAGCAATTTTTGAATACATTTTGAGGCATGTCGTGCTGAAAATACATAACACCCCACACACACGATCACACAGATTATTCATGAATCTGAATTAGGGGGTCCTCTGCTGCATGACACTTGATCAGCCTCGTGCAGATGCTTAACTGCTTTCAGAAAGTCCACAATTACTGATGCACACTTATCCCTATAGAATCCCCTATTCAGTTACCATTCCTGCCTTTTTGACACATTCTCACACCTGCTTTGGATAAGCATTCGAGTCGACCCCGTCTGCACGGCCCCTGACTCTTTGATGCCACGATTTGACTTTTGGGCTCCACCTGCTCCGGAGACGGAATTCATTCTGGAGCCACATGTTAGCAATAGACTTAGCTCTTAGTTCAGACTTCACTAACAGTTAATGGGAGAGTTTCGTTTGTACGCATGATTCAGTAACGGAGACCCCTTAATTCATTTCACAGCCTGTCTTTTTCGGGTGTCAGAATGCCCGCGGCTGTGGCCTTCATGATGGGTCCAGACACAGCACTGGATTCACACAGCACTCGCTAAGTCCTACAGCAAAAATCAACTGTTTGTCTCCAGATGAGAGATTTGAAAATGTTTAAAGTAGGTTTAGAAAAACAGATCCATAATCTGATTGGATGAGCCACACTATTGTTGTTTTATTATATCATATAATTATATTATATTACATTATCTTATTACTCAGCAGTTGTGGCCTACTGTTATTGAAATGCATAATTCATAAGACAAATTGTTTGTCACCCAATTTAGTTGTATCCACTTGCTTATTTGATTCAAATGGCCACGTTAACACAATGGATAAGAATACTCATTGCCTGTTTTGTCACAGTAGCTTGCACTTGCTAGCATTACACTGAATTACAGGGGAAGAGGGAGGACCAGCCTACCTACCGAGAGAGGGTGATGACAGTAGTGCTCTCTTGGACTCCTGGACATGGATGGCTGCAGACAAAACAGTCATATTTTCTTTTTAATGGTATTTTTAATTATTACAAAACATATAATGGACTAAGAAAGTAAATTTTTTAAAACTTCAAAACCCTAATTTTTCGTATGCTTTTCCTGGGCTTTATTTTTGGCCCCTGTACATTTTTCCCCAGAATAATTGTATCAATACACTCCTTTTCTCACAGCACATACCAGAGACTCATATTCCATGTAATAAACATCAGGGAAGAATGAAATTCAGTGACCAATTCCAAGGACTATTTTGCATATACAGGGTTCATATTTGTAGCCACTTTAACACATTTGACTTGCAGCTCTTCCAACACCCGAGACCCTTCCAGATGTTCATTGTTAGATGTTTCCACATTTACATTTACATTTATGGCATTTAGCTGACGCTCTCATCCAGTACATCCAGTCCACATTTGTTCTTCAAAAAAGCTATACTTAAGTCAACGTCCGTTATTCAACCAACTTAGTGTCAAGGAAAAAATCAGAGGTCAAAGCAAAAGTAAGGAAGGCATGGAGTTAAGAGTAATTTTTTTAATGAAAATTGGGAAGAAGAAATAAATAAGCAAAAACAAGAGGCATAGTTAGTCACTAAGGTGCTGCTTGAAGAGGTGAGTCTTCAAACTATGCTTTAAGACAGCGAGGGATTCCGCAGATCTGAACGAAAGAGGGAGTTTGTTCCACCACTGGGGGGTTGAGACTGAGAAAAGTCTTGATGCCAGTCTTGCTTTTCTTTTGAGCAACGGAGGTTCCATGGTTTGGGTCCATCGACCTCTGGGTTATGAGTCCAGCACACTTCCACTGCACCATTCTGCTAACCTGTAACATGTTCTGTATAAGGAAATATCCAGTAGCTGCACATCCATCACAACAGCAGACTGACACTGATGTTTACCGTTCTGTTAATGTAAAAAAAGAAAGAATTTGAATTTTCATTAACTAAATTGTTTTGTTTATTGCAGTATTTACATGTGGTTGAGTCAGACAGTGTAATTTCATACCAAATAGCTTTGTGAAAGACAACCTTTGAACCTCATTCTGTAACAAGATATTCTGACAAAAATAAAGCCAAATAGGCTACCAGTGTATACTGAGATCTATTTTTTTAAATAAATAATCTAATCTACATTCTTCTTACACTTCACAGAGAACCATTTTATTAAAATAAGGAGGTTTACACAAACTATACAATATTACAGATGTTCCAGTGTATAACAGAACATAACATTCCAACCTTTAAAAAGAGATTAATGAGAAATTCTAAAATATTTCTATTTGTCAGTGGTCCATCAAAAACAGAACAATACCTTATACAGTGTAGATTGAAATACTACAACATAGAAGGTAACCAGAAATCTATAACTCTATACTAAAACCAGAGATGTGTTTTTCTTTTAACTGACCAACTAACACTGACTTGGTAAAAAGCACATACTGGCCAATACAAATGATCCAAAACATACTTCTAAATTACTTGGGACATAATACATTAAAAAGGTCAAAACTTACTTACAAATTACTTGGAAAAAAGTTATAAAACCATAACTGACCAACTGACACCGTGTTTTTTACAATACTGACCAATAAATGTGATCCAGAACATACTTGTAAATTACTTTGAAAAAAATCCAATAAATGAAAATGATCCAAAACTTATTCACAAATTACTTTAGAAACAAATAAATACATTAAAATGATCAAAACTTACTTCCAAATTACTTGGGAAAAAATAAGGTAAAAATACCAAAAACTGTACAGTACATACATACATACATACATTATCACATGTCACAAATTACTTGGAAAAATATTAGTTAAAATTATCCAAAACTTCAAACAAACAAACAAAAAAATACTTCCATTCTGCATACCTATTTATACACACACACAAATGTATTTATTTATTTATTTTTCTAATAACTTCCATTCTGAGAAGCATATCTATATAAACACAATTTTGTGTTTTATGTATTTATTTATCTATCTATCTATCTATCTATCCATCCATCCATTTTTTTTCTTCCACTCTGCACTCGTGCTTTTCTAAAGTACTTTCCAAGAGGGCTGCGCTTCCGGTTCTGACCGCTGAACTGAAAAAGCTCTATTAACAGAGCGGGGCGCGACCTCTCGCGAGACTTCAGGGCGCGCAGGGGCAAGAGGCTTCTAATTCCGGGGTCGGTGTGTGTGTTTTCGTGCTCGTCGCCCTCCGCGCGTTGTGTGTGTGTGTGTGTGTGAGTGAGAGTGTGTTTTGTGCTCCGGTAGGGGGTGGAGGAGGAGGAGGAGGATGATGGCGGAGCTGGTGCAGGGACAGGCCGCGGTGGCTCAGGCCGGGATGAAGGGAGACGGGTTCGCGGACGCGCTGCACAGAGCCAGACAGGTACCGGGAGAGGGGACGGGGCCAGGGACACGGGGGACAGGACGTGGGGGGGATTGCAGACTAACACCAGTTTACTTACTAATACAACTGCCCCAGAGCAAACTCCAGCCCTCCCCTCCCTCTTTCACTCTCTATGTCTCTCTCTCTCCCTCTGGTAGCAAGCACGCTCCAGGAGCACGGGGGGGAGAACACTTCTACACACGACTCCATAACTAACACTTTCACACACACTACTCCAACTCCACAACACTTTCACACACCACTCCATAACTAACACTTCTACACACACCACTCACTTCTACACACACCACTCATAAACTAACACTTCCACGCACAGAACACCAGCTCCACAGAACTCCACAACTAACATTTGTACATACACAGCTTCAACTTCAAACCACGACAACTCGCACTTCTACTCACAGAACTCCGCAACTAACATTTTCACACACAGCTCCAACTCCACAGTTCTACGCACATCTGCATAACTAACACATCTTCCACACACTCGTATGGAGCTGCTGCTTCACGCTAACTTGCACCTTGACACGCACGCAAGTGTACTTTTTGCACAGGTTACACGTACGTGTTCTCTTTCTATCTCTCTCACGCACACACACACACTCCCGCTCTAATAAGAGGCTGACTTTCTAGACTAACTTGCACAGTAACGCACACAATTACACTCACTCTCCAGCTCCAAAATGTGACACCCCTGTGCAGGAGCTAGCCAGCATGCTAAAACTCCCAACGTGTTCAACACTACATGGCAATGTGGGCCAGATTTGAGCCTTGAAATGAGTTATAAGTACATAAAAATCACATTTTGACAAACTGCCGTGCCTGTTTGTCAACTTTTCGGAGTTGGAAAAAGTCAATCCGAGGCCCAAACTCTCCACACTGCAACCTGTTGTTGTGGCAGAAGTTTTGGACCTAGCGCTTTTAGCATGCTAACGCTAACTGCGCGGCCTAGTTTCCGCACAGACGAGTTTTAGTGTTTTTTTGTAATATATCCCTCTCAAAAGTGGTGCAAAACTACTCGAATCTTACGCATAAGTGCGCAGATTCTTAAGTTTGCGTGTATATTGTCGTGCAGGGGAAGGGATTACTTCTATAATTCGCCTCCAGAGGCGAGGTAATCGTTAGCTAGCGTGTTTACATCGGTGTTGATGGTCTAAATGAGTGAATAAATCGAAATTTGACGGTCGTAGGGAGGTTTTATTCGGTTTATAAGGAGTAATGTGCCCTAAGTGTCGACGGGGAGAGTATGTGCGGGGCGAGGAGAGTGGCCATGGCCTGCTGAAATGTGAGCTAGCTCCGATTAGCCCCCACGCAGCAGGCCAGCACAAGTTGACTTAAGTACCATGGAGGGCTGAGAAGTTTAAAGCAGGCTTAAACCAGGACACAGGCACGATCAGCTGCTTTCCTCCACGTCTTTGTTGAACGTGGAGGTGAAGACATGACAGCCATTTCACTGTGCTGTGGGCAAATGGAGTTGCCATCAGAGTTAAGGGGGTGGGGGTTGGGTAGGAGGGGGGCCAGCATGTGCTCTCATGCTCCAGGCTAAGGCTTGAAGGCCTTGCTTTTTCATTTTGTAAGAGAATTGAAGTGATCTAAATATCCAACAATGTTTGCAACTGTTTTACAACAACTAATCAAAACAAAAGTTCTCCATGGTTGGACATATTTGTACATGTGGTTCAAGCATGCATGGTACTCTTTACTGTCTCCATGTGTTATCTACACTTCTCTAAAAATTATAGACTTTTCTAAAAGTATTGGGCACTGTGTTGGTATTTTCATGATGAAAGCAAAAATTGACATAAGTCCTGCAGGTGGATGAGGTAAAAGTGAGAAATGGCAGCAGTCATGTTTCAAAAAAGGCACTAGAGAAGCGGCGCACATAACTTCATAGCAGACTTTTTAATCCTGCTAGTTGGATTTTTGCATTGCAAAGCTCAAAAGGCCACACAAGTTTGTTTACCGAGCTGAGGAGTGTATGTAGGTATTGCGGAGGCATCCTGTCAGACCTACCTTTGTAAAGAGGGCCTGCATAACATGAAAAACCAGAAGTGTGCAGCAGGCTGACAAGGGCCTCTTTTGCTTCTGTGCTTTAGGTTGGGTGAATATGGTGAAGCAAACATTTTCACAATTCACAATGTATGTCAGGTGTTTATTTTCTCTGAGGTTTGTGAACAAGCTGGAAAGCAGAATTGCAAAAAACGAGCAGTGTTTTTGAAATAAGTAGTTAAAAAAATATGTAGACAAATGTGCAAAAAAATGTAAATAGGAAATTTGTCACAAGGGACTGATATCCAGTCAGTTGTTTCAGTTAATACACTCAGTTTACAAGCTGTCCTTAATTGGGCTCATTTTTTATACATGCCTTTGTTCAGTATTCTCAGTACGTATTATATTGATGTCTGTATTTTAGTCTTCATATCACCCAGCTCAACAGTTGTCTCATGCCTTTTACAGTAGAGTTTTACATTGTTGTCCTGCATAAGTGATTATTATTAAGGTGTGTTAATCTGCCAACAGGTGTAAAGGGAATGCCCGAAGTAATTATTTAGCAGTCTCAATGTCTGATGGCTGTAGTCAGAGGAAAATGTTAAACAAAAGTTCAAGTTGCTGAGTGATTGACAGAGAATAAACCTGTGAGATTTCTCACATGGTGAGAAAGGTAATTTGTTTCAAAACATTTTACGTGCTTTAATTAATTTGGCTTGCATGGATCACATAGGTGACTGTTCTTGCTGTTTTGCCTTTAAGGCATTTTTCTACATTCATTTTGACACAGTATAGTGCTAAAACTTTTCACCTTTTAGGTCTAAAAGAGTAGAGCTGTAGGCTTCCCTATGCAGCTTATGCTCGCACACTTCTCCCAGGCAACTACATTTTACTGCCCATTTCTTTGAACGAAGGAGTTTGACAACTGTATACACAGATGGCAATGTTCCATTGTTTGGCTATAATTTGCACTGTTGAAAGACAATATCACATCGAAAGACGCTGGGGTATCCTCACCCACACTTATGTTAGTGTAGCTGAGGTTCTGAGACTGTAGAGTGGATAAAACAGATAAAAGACCAGGTTAGCTAATGGTTTAGCTGTTTCTTGTAGGTTAGGACAAGTCCCAGTAAAATGATACAAATTGGTATCAAACTCTTTTCTTCCTGGAATGAACAAGCAGCAGCACACTTTTTCTAGCGCTTTAAGTCAAAAGTGATTTGAGTGCTAATTGATGAATGTTCAGACAGTACTGGAATGTAAGTTTTGACTGAAGACATTAATAGAGTATCATTGAGTAACTGTGACAGCCCTACCTTTGGTACTAATTGAATTACAGCAGTACTAGAGTTACAGTTACTGCATTTGGCAGACGCTCTTATCCAGAGCAAAGCACATCAGTGCTTAAAGTAGTCCATGTGTTCTTCATACCTGCCAAGCTAGACTCAAATCAGCATTTGCTTATATTGAAGTTACTACCTGCTAAGTTTTGTACATTAGCAGACCCTGTCAAAAGAAAAGTTGGAGGTTAGTACAAAGTAAGCAAAAACATGGACAAGAGTGAAGATTTATTTAAACAGGAAATTACTGTTATGCTATGGAGTAATTCCATGCTGTTTCTGTTTCAAATGTCTGTGCTTTAGTAGTTTATCAGCAGCAGTGAACCAGGGAGGCTGCTAGTTGCAAAATCCAGGCTGCTGATTGGATGTCTAAAGTACTTTCTTCATGCATGTTCACATCTGCACTCCACAAATATAACCAGTTTCATCAACGTATATTCCTCTCTGGTTTAAACCACACACTCCTCTTTACTTTTGTCATTTTAAAGAAAGAATTGGAATAAGTATCATTTAGGAATGAATGTGGATTCTGAAATTTTGAATGATGCTTGGCCTGAAAGAGTCAGTTCGCTGTTGTGGTCCAAATGCAGTCTTGGTGGGTTTTGTTTTTGAAGCACATCAAAGGCTGTACCAGTCCATTCCTTTATGTTCTCTTCTGGCCTGAAAAAAAAATTCAAGAGAAATGCTGGTGGATATTTGAACAGCTCAACTCGCTTGGAGGAGAACATTGCCAACTGTGAGCTAACACCTGTGCTAACATCATGCCAGCAGATTGAGGGAGAGGGTGGGTCAGTTTACACTCCCAGAAGGAGCACGACCAATGGTGTCTCGGTTGTGGATAACTGATCAGCTTAGATCAGTGGTCACAAACCCTGGTTCTCGAGATGCAGCATGTTTGAATCAGATTGCAGCCAAACAGTGCAGGACATCTGCAGGAGGAAGGTTGTTGACCACTGGCTTAGTGTTGCTCTGGTACCCAACATACATCTATTATGGAACCAGTTTTTGCAGCCAAATGAATATTGTCGTTACATCATTCACATAAATGTCTTGCTTTCCAGCGTGACACCATCCACATCATGAGTGTTTTCTTTCTGCACAGATCTTATCCTTTCTAATGACGTAACAAGGCGGCCTTGGTAGACTTTGAGCAGTGCTTATCTCGGCAGGTGCCTAGGTTTTGGGATGCAGTTTCTTCTGTAAACTATAAGATATTTAATGTCTTTTAGAATTTCCTACAGTGTGCCGTCGCCCTCCTTCGAAGGGACGAGAATGCTGGTGTTGGACACCCGAATGCTCGTTCCGTCCAGCAGGCTGGCCATGGCCGTTCGCACGTTTAACTTTTATCAACTCTGCTGGGAGAAAATAGAACTGGGCATGAGGCCAGGATCATGGCCCGATTTTACAGCCTGTATGGAAAACAACATCTCCTCACAACGTGGTTACTGGTTTACATAAGGGGTGCCCCAAGGCCTAATTTATTTGTCAGTTTGTAGTTTGAAGCTCTGGCCAGGTGCTGTCTTGGTGAGTTGTGCTCTCGGGTGTTCATGTTTGGTGTGGTACATTAAGTGTTTGTGAAGTTACATAAACCCTCACACAGTGCAAGTACTTCAGGCTGTCTCCTTTTGAGGCGCAACAGATTCTCACAAGGCAGTTTCATGCTGTCACAGTCCAGCTGTTTGTCACGCTCAAAAGATCAAACTTAATTACTCTAGAAAAGAAAGTTACCCTAGAAAAGCAGAAAGCCCTTATCTTATAAAGGGTGAGCATGTACTTTCACTTAACCAGACCTGTAACGTAGGTCTGCATCTGATTATATTGCTACATATTTGAAGTATAAATTGCTGTGTTTTATTAAAACAAACTGGGAATCAGTAATGTGATGTGATATTAGCAACTGGACTGCTTAAGTATGACTCAGTTTTGGTTTTTTTTGTATAAATTTGAATTGTGATTGCAGTGCAAAACTGCAACAGTCACATTATTGGTTCACCGGTGTTTTTAATATTGTGGTGTGACTTCAGTCATGTGATTCAGTCATGTAACTTGGACAAAAGGTTTTGTTAGCCATCTCGTTAATCAAAACCAAGTAACAGTGAAAAAAAACATTTTCTATAATAATGTTTCTTATTGATTGGGGGGCTAGAGAGACACTTTTGAGAGGTTCAGTTTCATTTTTGCAAGCGCTTTAAATTTGTCAGGGGTGGGTCATAATTTTGTCAGTCATTGTGGGTGTTTTCTTTTTTTGTTGACTGTTCTGGTTGTTTTTGTTTTAAAACAATGTAGTGTTCCCCTGCCGCAAACAAACATTGCCGGCTGAAACACCGGGTTCATTTTGATGGCACCATGCTTTTATCAAACCAAACATAATGTAGCTTCAAGGTCTCCCTTTTTTAAACCGAATGGATGATAACTTTTAGCTACAAGCTTACAGTCTGGTGTTGACTGCAATGCAATGATATGAATTTGTCTACACATTCAGGAAAAACTGTACCTTTCTCGTGGACAAGTTGTCACTGGGGTGGTTTTGTTGGGTCAGTGTCTTTAGTGAGGGAATAAGACACCTTGTCTTAACTCCAGCCTTTTTTATTTTAATTGTATGCGTAGTTGAATGTATTTTAAATGTACAGATGTCCTGGTAAAGAGGATATAGAGAATTTTAAAACTCATTTTAAACTCATTTTAGGTACACAAATGGACCTTAAAAACCAAGTTGTCCCTTGTAAAGGTACATTTACACCATACCTTGGGGGAGTAAAATTTTTTCGGGTCAGTGTGTTTCTCAAAGAATGTAGGGACACGGATAAGTGTTAGTTCATACAGAGTCAGATGTAACCAATTTGATTCAAAACAATTCACAAACAACCTTATGGAAATGTAATTGTTAAATACTCTATAATGCATGGTGAATAAATAAATGCATTGCATTATGAAAACCAATATCATAATAGCAATTAACAAAAGCTGTACTGTAGACACACACGACTTCCCTATAATTATTGCTGATGTGGTGACATTGGCATGAAGGCGCCACACCTGTTCTTGGAAGGTTCTTCCAAGAACACATTTACTTGCTGGTTGCAAACGATCACGACACTTTGTTTAACCCACATTAATGGGACCCAGTGGTCTCACAACCCACATTAACCAGCGTCCTGGTCATTTTCTCTAGCGATGATGTAAACCCCCTCCTGCATTTTTGGTCAATATTGGGGGGGATTGGGGGGGGGAGAGTAAGACATGATGCTTGAAAACAATTGCATAATGTCACAATATTGAGTAGTGATTTAGATTATTTGCTGAACCATTGAATAAAATTCAGCTACACAAGTTATGCTCTTAATAATAACACAGTTGTGTTGACATGTTCATTTATTATTATAAAGCCTTAAGTAATATATAAATGTGTGTGACAATGGAACAGATATATCAAAGGCATTTTCATAATGCATGATTAACATTGAACACAAGCAGGATTGAGATGGAAAATATAAATAGTAAAATTAAGAAAATTAGATAATGGGATGAAATCCGATCAACTATTTCAGATTGTGTATGATGGTGATGCAACTTTTTTTGCCCTGTCGCCCACCCTTCCATAAAACGCCGCCCCCCCCCACTCCACCCTGTTGAGACATCCTCGAACTGGGCAACAAGTGGCCAGTTGTTGGCTGTGAATTCCACTGGTCAGTGTTTATCTCCTCCTGCTCTGAGCTGTAGCCTTTTTCTTGGATAGCTGATTTATCCGTGCACTCGCATTGCTGGCATTCCACCCAGCATTCCCCAGAAAGAGGGTTTAGCTTGAGGGAGGAGGAGGAGCGCTCAGCTTTAGTTCTCCTTCTCTCTCTTGCGCTCTCACCTTTTTTCCTCTCGTTTTCATCCTCTCTTGTTCTACCTCTTGTTTGTTCTCTCTGACTTGTTCTCTCACTTTATCACTGTCTTGTTCTTAATCGCCTCTCGCTAGTATGTGCTCCCTTTTCTCTGTAACTTGTTCCTTTTTTCCCCTCTCCCTTGGTTTGCCTTTTCTCTCTTGCTTGTTCTCCCATTTTTCCTCTCATTTGCTCTCCTTTTTCTCTCCATTTTCTTGGTTCTCTCTCTTTTTGCTCGGTTTTCTCTCCCAACAGCTTATACCCCCTCCCTTCATGCCCCACCCCCCGGCAGGAAAACATCAGTTGGACCGCCAAGCAGACACATCAATTTTGTGTAATTTTCTGAAACGCTATACTTTTTTGAATGGTGCAAGACAACATGGGAAAAGAATAGATAATAGTGCACTTTCCTGTGTCTGTTTTTTCTTTTTTACTATGGAACGTCAGAAATCGGTGACCGTGAATGTCTAATGCTGTTCATCTATATATCTATAAAATGTATACTTAATTATAAAGTGAGCATTAGTGCTATGCAGCCTGACATGTACGAATTGTTTATTAAAATCTAACAGATTCTAATAAACTGGTGTGGGGGATTTTATGTTCGATTTCTTGCATGAATGTTAAGGGCTGTTTCTGAAAACGGGGACATTTCTGAATGTGGCGTTGTTTTTGCAATCATACTGCCTCCTCAGTTTGTTTCACGTGTGTTTGGCATTGATCGTGTTGATCAGAATCTACCTCTATCTACCCTTGACAGATTGCAGCTAAAATGGGGGGAGACCAGATGACTCATCTGAACCACTCTTCTCCTGTCGTCGATCCTTCACTCTACGGCTATGGAAGTCAGAAACGCTCCCTAGATGAAGGAGGTAAGGCTCACGTAAAATATAAACGTATGTGGAAGTGGGGTCAAATAACAAAGTCCATACATTATACATAAAAAAATAGTTAATTAATAGTCCCAGTATGCAGTATAATAAACACACACACATGTTAATCAGTGTACTCACTGTAATAAGGTTTATGTGGTGTGTGTACATATGTATGTATGTGTATGTACATATGTATATATGTGCAAAAGTTTGGGCATCCCTGTTTAAAGGTCCAATCACATGCTGCTTTTGTATGCTTTTGTGGGGGTGAAATTCTTGGAGGGGCGGGGGGCGCGTCTGAGCTGTCGTTCTCTCAATAGCGGAGCAGGATGATCAAGGCACTCTTTACACCTATCGCCATTTCTAGCCACTGCAGGACCATAGGCAGGCTAGGGGAACTCGTATTAATCTCATAATGTGAAATTTTCATGTCATGGGACCTTTAAAAGCCAAAAGTTCCTATCCTCTTGCTGAATTTACTAATAAAAGACGAATATTTTTTTTGACAAGTTGTGTGTTGCGTGACTGACTGTACATACAGTTGTATGCAAACCACTTTGGAAAAAAGTTTGCATATTTCCCAACAGAGGGGGTAAGGAACATACAAAGTGTGCTGTAACTATTGGGTCATTTGACCAGGGTATGTAAACACTGAACTTGGGTGTTTGTGTGTGTGTATATATAAAATTGAGCCATGCTTTTATTGCAGTTATGTGGTTTGTCTGTAGGATGATTTAAGTGCTAAAGATAAAATCGTTTGGTGGTTTACATTGCACATCATAATGGTGAAAAATGTCTGTCTGAACTGACTGGTGTGACAAAAGGTGTAATCTAAAAGCTGAAAGAAGCAAAGCCAGTGGTGCCCCAGTTACACTTGGGGCGGGGGGGGACCTTGTTGCTCTCAGCAGGCTGCGGAGAGGCTTCTTGATGTTTTTCCTGGTCACCGTGCACTTGGTCTCTGCATGTAAGGCTTTGTTTTGTACGTGTGGGTGTAGGCATGTGTGGTGTATGCTGTGTCAAAGACAGAGCCTCTCAGCTTGCTGTTATTTCAGGGGGAGATTACACTTCAGAGCACAAAGTACATTAACTGTTGGGCCACAGTAGAGTCCATGACATTGTAAGGACAGCGTTGCTTCTCTCCTTGAGCCGTCTGTGCAAGGAATAAACAGCTTGTCTTAAACACCACTGAGAGGAAATAAAAAAAACCCCAGCCCATTCAGACCTCAAGTTTTACAACTTAGCGAAGTAGTTTCAGGAAGTGAAATGATTTTCCGTATGCTGCACAACAAGCTCCACAATCAATTTTTGAAACCATGCATCAGATCCTATATTTGCAGTTGTCTTAAAGCACACAGCAAACACAGGTGGGGGCCAAAGGATAGCTAATCAAAGGCAGGGTCCTGAATGGGGAAACTCCTATATGATACATAATAGAATGTGTGCGCACACATGATATACATGTGTAACTACGTGTGTGTATATACATGTGTATTTACGTGTGAATATAGATAGATCGAGATGTATGCTAGGGCTGTATTTAATGAGGACAATTATTTTAGCGTTGGTGCGTGCAGCACACAGTGCTATACATATAAGCTGGTTTTCGTGGGGCTCAGGCGTCCCGTTACTTTTGTGTATTTATGTAATAACACCCATGAATCAGGGGTTTTATGTTCCAAGAGCACCTGTGTATAGTGAAAAACCGCAAATGTGAGATGTGATATAAAAATAGGCATTTTGTTTTTACAGTGTAAACTCTAAATATGCTCCCAAAACACTTACATTTAATTTTAAACTCCACTTAATACTTTACCCTCCAAGAAAATGTAACGGTAAACCCATATTTGTACTGTACAGTTTACAGTGAATTGCTGTCGCAGTGCTAGAATGTAAAATACTGGTGTTCCGCCGTACAGACTGTACTGTAATTCATGCACGCGCGTTTTCTTTGGTATGCTCTGTCATTTTCTTTGGTATAAGCAGGGTAAATACAGTAATGAATTAATTTACGATAATGAAAATACAGGGCTTTAAGAAGAACAAAATGAAAAACACAAGAACTCGAGGCGCTTCACAGGGGGAATTCTGGATTGCGTATGCCAGAGATGTGTCACAGGGCCGGAGCCAATCAGCAGCAAGGAGAAATAATGTTCTCGGATTGGCTATTTTCAGACCATCTTTGAGCACAGGTGACTGTGATGTCCGGGACTTGTTTCTGGGAACAATTATTAGTTCGTTCATCAGAAAAAGTCAGTGAGAGACTGAAGTCGCAACTGCTGAACCACGATTAAGTGGGGGTTTACTCTCTCTCTCTCTTTCTCTCTCTCTCTCTCTCTCTCTCT
>JBBPCX010000088.1:8723408-8740608 GCA_037974365.1 Hydrocynus forskahlii | reverse complement strand
ATTATTTTTATTCATTTTACTCAAAGGTGCCATTCAGTGACACTCTGCATTCAAATAAACCAGGACATAAAATGGATGATAAAGGAAATGGATATCATTATACATATTTATACTGCATATACATATCTGTGTGTGTATATATAATACATAAAATGGAGAAAATGTTTGAATGAAATAAAATGTATGTATTGTGATTGTGAAAGTTATCAGGTCGTGACGAATTATGTGACTATTGCATTATTTTTTTTGTTTATGTCCAGGGCTATAATGACCGAAGACTTCAAAGTGCCTGATAAGATGGTGGGCTTCAGTAAGTGTCAGAGGCAGGATCTAAAATGCAGGCATTTTGTTATGGAACACTATTGGAAAGTATGGAATTGGAATATAGACGTGCACGTAAAGTGTATATACACACCTGTGATGAGTATATAAAATTGTAATGCACAACCTCGTTTTTCACTGTTATTGCTTTTTGATTTTTCCCCAGTTATTGGAAGAGGTGGTGAGCAGATCACTAGAATCCAGTTGGAATCGGGCTGTAAGATCCAGATTGCTGCTGGTGAGTGTTCCTTTAAGTGTTTATTTTATCCCCTTTCCAGATATTTCATGTCTTATTAGTGTAAACAACACATGCAGGTAACCTCAGCGTCCAAGTCTTTTGTAGCTAAGACACAAACGTGATTTTTCTCTTGCTTAACTGTTTTTCATTTTCTCCTTTTGCTTTTGTGGTGTTTTTTGTTTTCCAATGTGTTTTGACTGTATATGTTTGCGTTGGGTAAGTTTTGTGGTAAACTGTTTTGTGTATTGCTCCTATAGACAGTGGAGGTATGATTGACCGGCCTTGCACCTTGACTGGGAATCCAGAGAGCATTGAGTAAGCTCTCATTATTTTAAGGAATTCTTTAATGTAGCTGTGTGTGTGTGACTTGCTCTGTTTAGAAACATTATAGTGCTCTGATGTTAATTAAAAAGAAGAAAAATGACCTGTATGAACACTTTTGGCCTTTGATTTTTCAAATTAGAGTCCTTAATTGTAAGCAGCTAGAAAAGTAATTCAGTTTTAAAATAAATGTTTGACCTTTTCACAAACAGTCCCTTCTGAGTAAAAGCATAAGCATCCGTCAAGCAGCAAATTTAGAATTTATTGTAACTTTTATGCTTAGCTGACTCTCTGCTGTCGGACCTGTAGTTTAAGTTTTATTTATAATACTGCCTGTTTCTTATACATAATTTGATTGTTCCCTGAACTAGTGAAACACACAAACACTTACGGAGCACATGGCAAATTTAAACACTTTTTTCCATTTAGTGTTTTTCATTTTTTCCTTTTTCCTTTTTTTCCCTGTTACCATGCCTTGTTCTTTCTAAAGGAAATGAGACATGTTCTTGTTTTACAGTTTGAATGCTGCATTTTTTAGCAACACAAATGAACTACTTTGTAAATGTCTTGTAAATTGTGGGTAAATTCATTCTCCTGTTCAGTACTATCCTTTAGTTCTGATCCCTCTGCTAATTATGTCCATCAGGCAGGCAAAGAGACTTCTCAGTCAGATTGTGGACCGGTGTCGGAACGGCCCTGGCTTCCACAATGACATGGACGGCAACAACGCCATCCAAGAAATCCTGATCCCTGCCAGCAAAGTAGGTCTGGTTATTGGGAAAGGAGGAGACACCATTAAACAACTTCAGGTATGCATTTCTCTTAATGCTATGCTGGATAATTCAGTAGTATGCTTTAAGCATGCATGCAGATTGAATACATGTGGACCTACTTGCTCACAAAAAATTAGGAAAAGGTTTCTTAACTTTAGAGAGCTGTACGATATGGACGAAATGAGTATTGCAGTTTTACTGTATTGTGGTCACATATGCTGCTTAAAGACAGAGTTGCTCAGGACGATTTTGAAGAAAACTAAACGCTTAAATGCGTGGCGATGCTCAATAGCGGTTGATGCTGTCAGTGTCATTTATAAATCAGTGTTAGTATTCGTTAAAGATTGGCCAAAATAATTTGCCTCTGAATTGAGGTCTCTGTGTAATCCAACAGAAGTCAAAGAAAGAGAAAGAAATGACCTTTCAGCTTTCACTTTTTTGTGAAAAAAAAATTATTAGTCATCAGTCACCACAAGATCGTCACCCAACATGTTAGATTCAGCTAACAAACCATCTAAAGTGAGTCCCAACCATCTGTTCTTGTGAAATAATGTGATTAGACCTAAACAAACGTGATGGGTGATGCTTTCTGAACAGAAAACAATTGGGTGGGAAGGTTGTGGGGATGTGTTCATGCTTTTTTCTGTAGACCATCTAGCTTTTAATTTTGCTGCAATGCTTAGAATATCTTTGTTATACATGGGCACAAGGTCCATTGAACTCAGTTCTCATTTGTTTACTGGCTTTCAAGCATGATGTCAGCATTAGTTCAGAGTATTATTCAGAGTAGTTCTGTATTTTTAATTTGACTTTTATGTTGGACTTACACAGATTTCTATCTGTGTCTGTGTATGTGTGTCTGTGCAGTCATAACATAAACAGTTTCCTCCTGGATCAGTAAAGTTATCTAAATCTGATTCTGATTTTACACCAGAGAGTCACACTACAGGACATTGAGTCTTAAATGACTTTTTTTTTCTACTGGCACAAGGAACAGTGGTCTACCGTTAACAAATCTTTTCCAATTACAAATAAAACGTACCTGAGACGTACAAATGACGACAGGGCGAAAAGCAGGCCCCTGCCGAGCTGACTGTCACTTCCTTCTGATTGGTAGAAGATCAGGGGAGCAAAGAATGGATTATAGATGCCCCACACCACAACATGATCTGGGAAGATAATAGTTTAAGATCATCCTGATCTCAGAAAGACTTTGTGATAGTCAAAAGGGGCTAATTTTCCTCACACCCAATATCTGTATTGTGAACCAAGCATTATGGCATCTTTAAATAACTCATTATTTCATCTCTTGAATTCAGGAGAGGACAGGAGTGAAGATGATCATGATTCAGGATGGCCCGATGCCCACTGGAGCAGACAAACCTCTGAGAATCACTGGGGATCCCTTTAAAGTACAGGTGAGTGCCCTTGTGTTTAGCCTTGGGGAGCTATTGTTTGCTTTCTTACTGAGGATGAGTTTCTTAAAGAAATATAAGCTCAATAACACCATCTCAAGGCCAGTTATTATCCTCAGTCATACAAATGTGTGACTGAGACTAACCTAACTTGGCATGGTGTATCTTGCAGCAAGCACGGGAACTGGTTGTGGAGATCATCCGGGAAAAGGACCAGGGAGACTTCAGGACTGGCCGAGGCGACTTTAGTTCCAGGCTTGGAGGAAGCAGTCTGGATGTAAGCACACACATGCTATAGATGCCTGTCACGTAGGGCATCATCTGTCATGAATCCATTGTTTTAATTTAAAAATGATTTATAATTAACTCCTTTTAATTGAAGAACTTGGCTAAGAATAATTTTCCTGTTTTGTGCATTACTTGTTTAATATTTAAAGGTTTAAACAATGTGTAATGCACAAGTGTCTCATATCCTTTTTTTCAGCACAAGCTTGCCAAAATGATTATTTTTAGAACTTAACCAAATACTGACCCAAAATAATGAAATCTTCTGCCCACCCCCATACTCTCTCACACATGTGATTTTTTTTTTCTTTTCAGAAATAAAAATATATTTAGTTATGACAGATTTTTGAAATAGTGTTCAAAAATTCCAAACACAGTCGACAGACATGGAACCTCAAAATAAGGATGTACTTTTGTGTATGACAATGTAGCAGCAGTGCATTTTTGATTTGATGTCTGAGGGTTAACTGTAAGTGCTCAATCTGCTTAAACACTACTACATTACAAGAAGAAATAAACATCAGTGTGCATGTGTCTGTGTGTGCTATTTCTGGATGGTTTTGTTACAAGATTGGTTTGGATCCAGTCCAGCGTTTCTGCTGATATCAACATGATGCCAAAACCTACTGAGACAGATATACTGAATTTTATACTAGACCTTTAAATACGTGTCTTTAACAGACAGGACGCAACTGTTCATGTCTGGCTTAGACATCATTTCTGGAATGTTTTTGTGCTTGGAGTTAAGCTTGATCTGTGTAAAAAGCTGGAGGAGATCCATAGCATTGTCATCATTAACCAGTGCTTTTCCTGAAATAGGAATATAATGGCCTGTTTTGACACAGTATATTTCTGAATAGGTGGCTGTACCGAGGTTCGCGGTGGGTATTGTCATTGGCAGAAATGGGGAGATGATAAAGAAGATCCAGAATGATGCTGGAGTGAGGATCCAGTTCAAACCAGGTCAGTTTGGCATATGAAACATCCTGCCAATTCGGTGTTGGCATGGTAGCTGAAAGGTGGATCAGCAGAACTGAGTTTCAGTCCTGACTTCAGGAGTTGTGCATCAGAGTATCCACAAATCCATGTTTTTCTGTGAACTTGTGGATGACCTGGTACAAATGGAGTGTCAATGAACTGAGGTCACACGAGGGCAGAGTTATGTCATCCAAATCCTTTAAGTCTCTAAAGGAGATGCAACGGTGTCCACTGAAGTGTTCCCAGATTTAAAGGAGATTAATAATACGAGTTATTTTGCGAGTTATTTTACACACGCAGTGGTTTTAATAATTGCAGTGTGCATTGCATATTTCACATTTATATTGCCGAATAGCTGAGTCACTGCAAGGTTTACAAAAATGAAATTATGCTGTGTTTTATGTCTCATGTATTTAAATAAGTCTGTGGAGGTGTATTTCAGTGTGCATTATCTTCAGCTGTGTGGGTAAAGTAATTTAATGTTATGTCTCAGATGATGGAATCAGTCCAGATCGGATTGCGCAGGTGATGGGGCAGCCGGACAGATGTCAGCATGCAGTCCACCTCATTAACGAACTGGTCCACACAGCACAGGTATAGGTCTTCTGTAGTATTTTGTGCATATGTGTATGTATGTGTATAATTCACTGATTCTTGATGTCACAGCAGTCGCTTAAAACTGTATACATGCTGTAAGTCTAACACTTCTGATGGTTTGCTTTTTCTCAGGAGAGAGATGGTTTTGGTGGTGCATTAGGATCCAGGGGCCGGGGTAGAGGGCGAGGAGACTGGACCATGGGGGCTCCAGGAGGACTGCAGGAAGTAACCTACACGATACCAGCAGACAAGTGTGGACTTGTGATCGGCAAAGGTAGTGTTTCGTGTACTTTGTCTCTTGTCTTTACATGACATAAAGCCTTAAATGCTTTGTAACTGAATATTTAGCCAAGCTTATCTGATCCAATTTAAACCTTCATTGCTTGGCTTTAAGGCCTGATTATTTCCGCCCACCAAAATGCAGCCACCCTATGAAAACCGGTTCTGTATGGATATGGCCAAATATTGAGTTTGCATATAAAAGTCTTTCAGTGCATATTTTAATGTACATGCAGGGTTTTTTGTTTTTTAGGGATGCAAAAATCAGAAACCCAAAAAATTCTGATGACAGTAGTTCTGAACAGTTTCAATGAGATACATAAGCTTATGTGCCTGAGCCCTCCACTAATTGAATCAGCATGTCAATAGGGGTCTGTATCCAGTCACTTTGCCTGTGGTGATTTTACTAGTGATTCTTTCAGTGGATGTGGGGTCTGTTGGTTTGACCCCATTTAGATGAGCAATGGGCAGCTGGTGGCCTAGTGGTTAGGGTTTTCGCCCTGCGATCAGAAAGTTGTGGGTTTGAATGCCCATTGCTCATCTGCGGTACCCTTGAGCAATGTACCGTCCCCTCCCCAAGCACTGTGTTCCTGGCTGCCTGCTGCTTCACTTGGTGAATGGGTTAAATGCAGAGGAAGAATTTCATGCTGTTCACACTGTGTGCTGTGGTATGTTCACATATGACAGAATGGTCACTTTCACCACTAGCTGGTAGCCTAGTGGTTAGGGCGTTCACCCTGCGATCAGGAAGTCAAGACCACTAGGCACCTCTGAGGTGCTATTGAGCAAGGTACCGTCCCCACACACTGCTCCCCGGGCGCTGTGTCCCTGGCTGCCTGCTGCTTCACTTGGTGAATGGGTTAAATGCAGAGGTTGAATTTTGTGCTGTTTATGCTGTGTGCTGTGGTGTTTTCATGTATGATAGAATGGTCACTTCCACCTTCACTTTTCACATCATAATGTCCTTCAGCTGGCCAGTATGGACAAAATATTAAGTTGTAACTAGATTGATTTCTACTAGAAACGATGACGTGGTTGTGCGGTTGCTGTAAAACTAGTGTTTGGAAACACCCAAACATTAGTTTTATGGCCAAAAAATAGTTAAAAATGCATTCTTAGAATTCAATACTCAAAAGATAAGAGGCACCAAATTCCAGCTATAAAAGATCCCTGTTCCAGTATACCTTGAAATATATTAAACCCACATTGGAAAACCTCTGGTGTGGCTAAAGAATTAATGTGACTTGATTTGCATTTGATGGGTCATGGAAACACCCCACAAACATTTCAGTCCCACAAACATTTCTGTGGTTGTTCAGATTCCTCACAGCTTTCAAAACATTGTGACAGGTTAGAGGCTCATTTCCTTATTTCAGGCTTTTGTGATAACGTGGCCAAGGCAAGTCAGATTACAGTATGATTAGTATAGTGAACAATTTTGAAATTATACCATCAAAAATCTTAAAGGTTGATTGCTGGGTTCTGCCTTTTGCACAAACCATAATCTTTAGGCTGTGATTGTGTTCAAATATAATGAAAACGTCCCTCCTCGCATTCCCTGGCTTGTTAAACTCCTTAAGTCTGAAACGCACGTTTCATTGTTTAGTCTATGTGCGTCTTTTCACTCAGCATTTAAGACCACCAGCAAAACTCTCACGCCATTTACAGCCCCCCTCCTCTCTTTCATTCCCCATAACTAAACCCATCCCAGTGAGTTGGCCAGGACTGGATCTAGTCCATGAACTGAATGGTCAGTGTCTTTATTCATTTCTCTGTCGTGCTTGGAGAGCTCATAATGGCTTCATTATTGCAGAAGTTAAATTTGTTTGACAATAGCTTAATGGCCCATGCCTAGTCCATCGGCCTTGGCGAGGAGTCCAAAGTAGGCGGAGACTCATTGAGGAATGTTTTCAGCCTGGGGTCGGGTTGGGTCAAGCGAGTGTCACCCTGAAGTGAACAAACGTGTAATTGATTTTGGTGACATCCCTACACCCCCCTCCTCCCTTGGCACATACACCCACAGGAAGCTTTTTAAAAGACATTCTCACTGGGCAGGGAACCATGAGATAAACCGCAAACCCACCCCCCCCCAAATACTCTTCAGCCGTTTTCTTCATATGGTGAAGAAAAGCCTGGATCCAGGGAAGGATACGCTCTAATTTCACCCATCGTTTACACTGCTGGGAATGGAGTTCTTCCTTAAGCATTGAAAACATGTCAATGTGTTAGTGTTACTCGTCCAGCCCTCTAGGAACAAATTGCCATTGTCTGCTTTCCATACATGATGATAAGGTGAAAAATAGAAAGCATTTGTCAGACCAGAAACTCTGGGGTTGACGAGTCAGTCATCTCAGCTATATTCAGGTACACAGTGAGACAAGACAACGTGGCTCCAGATTTTACAGAGTACAAAAGGACACAGAGAACACGTATATAAATAAACTATAAACATATACTCTGAACTAAAAATTATACAGTTTGGTACAAGCTCATTTTTTAAATCAAAACAATTGTGCAAATATTGCATCAGCATTCAGGAGGAATGCAACAATACTGGAATGCAATTACGAGCGTTCGCTAAGACTAATGTTTTTTTTTTTTCTATAGAGATGCACTGGCAGAGAAGCTATATATGGTAAAAAAAAATATGCAGAAAACTTAAGCTTTTAATTTGTTCCATCAAGTAAAATAATGTACAATATATCTGTGTGTTCCTCATTGAAGCCCAGTATCACTTGTAGTTTGACTCATCAGTACTTCTTTCAATTAAATAAGTAGAAATCTGGAACTGAACCTGTGTTCTCCTTAACAGCTCACAAAATATCAACTACTTTTTACAAACAAATCAAATCTTGATACTTTTTACTTTCTTGTTTGTGTTTATTCTAAAGTTAACTTTGCTATCAGAAAGCCGCTTACACACAGAGAATGGCTTTAAACAGTTTGCATTTTAGACTTTTGCACAGTACTGTTCTGAGATGGTACAAAAACATATGTCTCTGAGGGGGTCACAGCTTGTCTAGAAGTGGCTCTCTAACTCATTTGTGCTTTCCACAGGTGGAGAGACCATTAAGAACATCAACCAGCAGTCTGGAGCTCATGTAGAGCTGCAGAGGAATCCTCCTCCCAACACTGACCCCAACGTGCGCATCTTCTCCATCAGAGGAACCCCTCAGCAGATAGAGATGGCCAGACAGCTGATCGACGAGAAGATAGGGGTATGATCTGTGGATTAATACTGAATTATAATTAGGTTTATACTATAGGCGTTAGGCATTTAAATCTCTGACCATGCTTTGATGCAATTATTTAGGAGAAAATTCAGTGCATCATGATCTCATTAATTCTGATTTTGGTTCAAGCAGTATACAAGATTTTGATACGGTATACAAAGCACATTTTCAAGGCACATATATTGCCATGAAGCTTGTGTATGACTTTCAGCCTTGAAAAATCAAAACATCAAATGGCAAAGTGTGCAAACATCCATGAGCAACAGATGCCACAAAACAGTTTCTCAGTATTCAAAGATCTGATGGTAGGAGATGAGAAGTCGTAAAGCAAGCTTTGGTAGAGCCATTTCTGTTGGCCGTATCGTGTGTAATGAAATATAAAGATAAATGGTTTGTAACAATGTACTCTTGGGGTTACACCAAAAGACACTAGGGGAACGTCTATCACAGTTTGGGGAAACTATGCTAGAATACAAGAAATGAGCCCAAAACTGACTTAAATATTATTTAAAGCAAATACAAATGCTGTTGAATAGCCATCTTCAGAATAGTGGGTCGCAAAGTATGAATTCATTTTAATGCCAACAATAGACCATAATATTCTTTTCACCTTTTCATCTCCTATGGAGTGGCTCAGCAGTGCTAAAGACTAGATATGGTACAGAAACCCTCCTGAATTTTCTCATTCCTTTTTTGCCAGTCAGATTGAGCTAAAGGGCCCATGGTATTAGAATATTGGGGTCCATGCTTCTGAAATGTAATCTTTAATTTAAAACAACTTTAACTGACACTTAAGAGACTGACTAGAAGTCATGGCCCAAAATGTCAGGTTGAAATGGGCTTATTTGGAGATTTGTCACAGTAGAGAAGCTCTGCTGCCACTTTGTTTCACAGGAAGAGATGTTACAAACTTGCAATCAGTGTGAAAATAACTGATGCAGCAGAACAAAAGGAAAAACTTGATAGAATCAGGATGTGGGCTTTTCTTGTCAGGGCAGCTTCTGAGTATCTAGATACCTCTTTTGGAAGTGAAGCATGTTTATTTGCCATTGGCACAGATTTAGTTGTATTGGGGTGTTTATTAAATCAAATTATCAAATGATGGTGGTTTTTGTTAAATCTTTTCCTGATGGATCTGAATTGAGTTGAGGTCAGAGATTTATACCTTCTGTGTTTATTCATGTTTCATTTGTCTAGGCTCTCCTGTTGCTTTGAGCACTCTAGTAGGTGGTCTTAATTCACACAACCGCCCCGCCCCCCCCACACCCCACACACACACACCCAATCCTTTTGTTTTGAGGTGCACTAGTACCTTTGGAAAATGTGAGAGGTTTATCCTACCCATTATCGATCAATCTGCATTGCTTAATGGGGTGCGCGAGGACCTGTGTGTGACCTTTTGACTTTGTCTGGCTTGTTCATTCACTTTGCCTCTGTCCTCTTCATGCAGGCCTCAGGGTTGGGGGGCAGCAGCAGTTTTGGCCTTAGTCCTTTTACCCAAGGCCCCGCTACCCCACACCAGAAGTGAGTGTTGTGTTGTGTATCTTTTGGACAGTTGTACCCAAAACAGACAATGACTGTTACCATTATTTTGATAAATCTCACAAGTTTGTCAGACACTGAACTACATCATTCATAAGATCAATTATAGGGCCTAAACAAGTCGTTTTATTAATTAAATTAATTTAAAGCAGTGCAGACAGAGGTACTGTAAATACATAAACTCTGCCTGGGACAGAATTACTTGTGGTTGTAATTCAAGTTTTAATCAACTTTCAGTATATCATATACTTGTGTGCATAAGGTGAAGAAAATGTGTATCTTTTTACAGTAAAAGACCCTTTTTAATTGATTTTCTGGGTTTATTTATTTATTTTTATGTGTCCATATTGACTGGGCCGTAATGAAAAAAGGATATGAGACACACGTTGTTTAAGGCTTTAAATATTAGAATATTAGAAAAGAAAAAGTAATGCATTAACAACGGAAATACTCATCCAGGGATCTAAGAATTAATAGTGCCTATCAGTTTCCTCTTTGCCAGTGATGTTGAATTAAGTAGTTTTTTTTGTTTGTTTGTTTTTGTTTTTGTGTCTGTGTGTGTGTGGTAGTGGACCGCAGACTTTCATGACAGGAGGATGGGGGGCTACATACCAGACATGGCAACCCCAGGGCCAGCAGGACCCCAGTAAGTATTCTTACTAAGGCCACATATTGGGAAGACATTTCTACATATTGTGATTGCCCTGTGCCTTGAAATATGTTGTAACACATGTGAAACAATTTGACATGGTTAAACACTGACCTGCATTATTTTGAATAATAATTACTAGATCATGCACAGAAACATTCATCTGGACCTGAGATTGGTCAGGATGTTCACAGCACACAGTCAAAACACAATTTGGTCACAAGATTCATCTGCATGCTGCAGCCCTGTGCTAGATCAGGGTTGCCAAGGCTAGTGTCATGTAACACTGCTAGTGGCAGTCTTACATGATGCATAATGTGTGTATATTAAGGCTCTTTAATATGATGGCCCTAATTCACTCAAATGAATCACAGCCTGGACTTTTGCAACTTCTGTGATATAAATAGCAGATAACAAAAAGAAATTGAGAAAAAGGAAGTGGTTTTATTTGCATCACGTGCTGATTTCCTGTTGCAGGGGCTTCATTGTCCAACACTGTTGTCTGTTTGTTCACAGGTCACAATGGATCTCAGACAGGCCAGATGGATTATTCCAAAGCATGGGAGCAGTATTATAAAAAGCTAGGCAAGTTTCCCAAGTACCCCAACTCACTTTGCCTAAACTTACTTGACTAAACTGGACACTGTTGGCTACACTGTGGTCTGTTATATTTAGAAGTATATTGGTAACAGCAACGTCTCATAGCTTCTCAGGATTAATTCATTGCAGTGTTCAGACGTTAATGGTGCTGATGTCTTGTGTTAATGTAAAGGTCAGCAAAGCCAAGCCCAGAGCACCGGTCCTGACTACAGCAAAGCATGGGAGGAGTATTACAAGAAACAGAGTGAGCTCTCTCTTCCATCATCTCTGAAGAATAGGGTTGATTACCAGACTAATTACTAAATAAAAAAGAACAGAACCTGCTGGCTCACAATAGAAGCCCATTATTTCCCATCATTAAATATCACAAGTTCCAGAAAAGGAATTTGGGATGTTTCCCCTGTGAAAGTTCAACAAAACATAATATTTACATCTGAAGAAATTCCCCTTGGCTTGTAATGTCAGAAATGAGTATAAACTATGCCATAAGGTCATAGGTCTCTAGTATCTTTAGTTAGGGAACACAGTTGTAACATGTTCCGTTGCATTTTGTCTTTCTATTAATAACATATTATAATTATGAAATGGTAAAAAAAATCTCATTTCCCAGAGAAAATGAAAATTAACTGAACATTCCTTGCTTTTTTTCCCAAAATAGAATTTGATGTGTCGTATGTAATTATTATTAAAGGTCCATTCACTCCACAATCCGTGTGGTTCATATATGGGCAAATTATGGAAAATTCTCATGCATGTAACTGAATACTCAGCCTGCTACTGTTTAATTCAAATACATTACAGGATACAGGTACACAGTTGGACCTTAAGGGCTTTGTTGCATTTTAAAGAGTATTTGCAAAGGACACTTTTTCTGTACCTGTGATAAGTGTTCTGAGAAAGTACTGAAAATAATTATCTGGTAATTGGCAGCTTGTTAGTGGAAAGAAGTATCTTTTTCTTAACCCTTGTCTTTTTCCCCTTGCAGGTCAGGCTGCAGCTCCTGGGTCTCAGCAGAGCTCCCCTCCAGACTACAGTGCTGCCTGGGTGGAGTATTACAGACAACAGGGGGCTTACTATGGCCAGGGGGCTCAGCAGACACAGGCTCCAGGCCTTCAGGTACACACCACACACACGCATGTCATCAGACATCAGGAAGCTTTGTTTCATCATATGTCAGAAACTTAAATATGGTGTTGATTTTTAAAAAGGTTTAAAAGTCAAAATTATTAAATATATTTTTATTTCTGATCGTGAAAAAGTTGTTACTGTAAATGCATAAACTGGGACATAGTTGTGAAGAATTTTTGCATAGTTCAATGTCTAAACATGTTAAACATCTGTCATAATACTAGTGTGTGTGTGCAAGATGATTTCCTAAAGTTTTAATATGTATTTAATATAAGTAATGCATTAACAGGTAATGTATTAACAGGTAACAGTGATCTAAGGGTTAATCTGTTGAATATCAATCCTTTGCCATAGCACAGTGGACAGAAAAACTGAATGCATATGTACCTTTGTTCTAAAATAGCCTGTATTTAATCAAGTTTTATTTCCTCTTGTAGGATCATTAGAGCGGATACCCTTTAGTTGAAGATTTTTGAATGATTGAGAAGATGAAACAAACCTTTTGTAACAGAGGTTTCTAGATTTGCAACGCCTTGAAGACTTTTACTTTTTTTTCTTAGTGAGAAACACTAGCTGTAGAATGACTTATACAATTTAAAAAAAACAGAAAAAAAGAATTTCTAAATCAGGAACGTAAAATTGTTACTAAATACTTGTGTATACCATTTATTTGAATGAACAATTTCCGGGATCCTTTTTGGGACACCAGAGCTGTTTTTTGTTTTCTATTCTTCCTTTTTAATTCAAGTGAATTCGCCAAAACGAACCCCGGAATTGTAACATTTCAGCAATCGCAATATAATCTATTTTTTCTAGTTCTGTTGCAATAAAATCGTAATTATGGGCTTAGCAGTCTTGAATACATTTTTGTTTTGTTCTCGTCATGAAATGTTTTAAGAATGTGTAAACAATGTTTTTTCTTTCCTTTTACATAAAGCAATTTTAATTCAGTGAGATGATAAAACTGTGATGTTTTGTTACAGCAAAAATGTCTTTTTTTTTTTTTTTTTGTTACACAATACGGTGAGTGATGTTTGCAAACAGCAGTCAATTCCTAATTTAATTCCTCTTGTGTTTTGTATTCTGTTTTTCATTGTCATTTTATTGTACTCTGGTTAAAAAAGGTGCAATATCTTATTTCATATTTGAAACAAAGATGGATTTCTCTAATATTTTGACAGACGTTTATCTTGTAGTTCTTAGAGTTTTTATTTTAATTTTTTTTTTTAAGGCATATGGAAATGTAATGGCTAATTTTTTTATAACCTCGATCCGATGATACGGGAAAAGGGTGGTCTTGCGTATTGTGAGTTTATTGCCTTTGCTATCTTGTAAAACTATGTATGTACTCAGATACTTGACTAAATACTTTATTTAAAAATATATATATATAAAATCAAAGAAGTTTTTTTTTTTTTTTTCTTCATGGAGTCATTTTTGCAGGAAAACTGTCCCTGTTTTTCTGTTCTGTTTTCATACTGAAATTTTTCAAAGATTGTGAATGTGTAATTTGAAATTTGATGTTGCATCTTCATATATGGACAAAATGAGAGATGATAGGTTTTTATGTATGTTCTGTACTTAAACTGTTCAAGACTGCTAAGCCTCCAGATTCCTATCTGTGTATTAATTAATTGTAGTTTTTTATATTCTAAGTATTAAGATCAAAGTTGTCTTATTTGGTACCACCCGGCTCCCCTCTGATGCCCCAACCAGTACACACTGTGGACTCATGTACAGTCCGATGCTAATAACTTTTTAAGTAATTATTTTTCTTTCTACTCTGTGTGATCTAATATATGTATGAATGATTAGTTACAAATTGAATCTAGTATTAACTTCATTGCTTAATGAAAAGGGATATAATTTCAAATGTTTAATTTTAGTGGGTTTTTTTTTTGTTTTTCTTTTTTCCCTCATGTGTACAGGTAACCGTGTATTAAAAACATCAAAAGACTACTTTTTGTGTTTTTTCTTTATTTTATCCTTTTACTTCTTTTCTTTGTTTTTCCTGTAACACATTCCAGTTCATAGATCCACTTCAAAGGGCTACGCAGCCGAAACTGGAGGTCTTTTTCTCGCATTGTTTGCAGGATGACTGTGTTATGCATCACTTTGTGTTATTTGTGATGTGAAGAAGAAATATATTTTTTATGCTACTTTATAGTCTTTAACAGCTGAAATAAATGGCATGCAAGTTATTTGTGTTAAGATGTAGAGTTCATTTTATATAGTTTATCCCTTTTTGTTTATTTTTGACCCTTTAAAAAAAAAAAAACAAATCCATCTTTTAAAAATGTTTAAGCAGATATTTGTATATGGTTGCTAGTTGTTTTGCTCTATTGGGTAATGTGTAATTGCATATTGCAATTTCACAATCGTGAAGTAATTTGATTAAATATTTTTATAAGTAGTATTTACAAAAAAAGTTTTAGCACCAAATGGGTTTTCTTTCCTTAAAATAAATAACATACTAATTACTGTAGCTCTTTTAAACATTATATACTACAACCATGGCACGTTCCAAAGAATTCACAGCTGTGAATGAGAAATACCAAGTCACATTATGATTTTTGTTCAAATTACAGCTGCCAAGAATTAAACTGCATTAATATTGCAACTTCTAAGAGCTGCATTGGGCTAACCAAATTCACTTCATGAAGCAGAAAAGAAAAAGAATCCTGTGCTGTCCTTTTAGTTGCATTGCGCATCTGTCCATCTCTTGTAATCTGAAACCTCATGAAATATCGATGTCCTCATCTTGTCCGTAGGAACTATTAAAATGCTCAGATCTTCAATAAGTGGAGGAAAAGTGTTGGGGCTGAAGTGAGGGTGGTCTGGACTAATACAGGGTGTGTAGTGTGTGTTGCCTGGGGCGTGACAATATGTAGCTGGACAGCAGGCGCTCAGCTCCTCAGATCTGGGTGTCCATTAACCTCTCAAACCCCAAGGGTTCGTATGTGGATCCTCGCTCTCAAATTATGTTACTGAATAAAATGAAGTAGGTATTGAATAATACGTATTTAGTAATAAGCTTGAAATGATTGTGAGAAGTTTTAACACTATTAAATATGAGTCTGTTAAATAAAAACTTCACTGCTATTTTACTGCAAAATTACATTTTGGTCTTAATCCGTGCCACTTAATATCTGGTGTGTATTTGGGTTCCTCTAGTGGGGTTCCAATCAAGCTTTGTAGAACTGCATTACAGTAGATGTGAATGCCAAAATGACCTAAATTGATAGTTCAGTATAAACTGTTTTGATGTACAATATGTGATTAAAGCTGATCAGCAATCAAACCAACTCCAACACAATACTTCGAACAAACACACCCTCTCAATGGATAACTTGACTCATACCCTTCTGTATTGTGGTTACTAAATAATAAAGGGTTCATCCCCTTTAAATCCTAGCATTATTACATCCTAAGGCTTAGTCTTAAATTGCTTATAGCTTGGAAATTTTAAATAAAAAGATTTGATGTAGAACATAAACTCACAAACCATATGCAGTCCATATGGTCTTATATGCAAATCTAGCTGCAAGAACACCCTTTTTTGAATTAATAGTTTTGCGATGTCACAAAACTGATGCACGTACACACATTTCCTTTTTTGGACGTTTAGTTAGTCTGCTCACAAATGACTTTTTAAGGCCCAGTATTGAGTAGTCAGTCAGAAGAAAGGTCATTTGCATATGGGCTTAAAGGCACAGTTGCAACAAGTGAAAAAAAAGATTGGAAATGTTAGAAGTGTAGAGTGATAAACACCCATATATATATATATGTGTGTGTGTGTACTTAAAGGACATTATCAATTCACTTCTAGGTGTTTTAAAAACAATGTATATTGTGTGAGTTACTATTGAATATGCAGCAATCATTAATATCACCTTTGATTACAAACTTTTGAACAGCACTGTCTGTGCCTGCACACACTAAGCTTTGTAAACCATTTTCTCTGGGTGTGAATTACTAAATGTGCAAAAAACAATAATTTAGGCTGCATATGCTAAATAAATTATATGGTTGAATAAAGCCACACAAATGTCATAAGTGTACCAGAAATTCAGGATATGGGCCCTTTAAGTTGTAAGAGTTGGCTCGCTGGTGCCTCCAGGGTATTTAAATGGCTAACTGATTGTGACTGTTCTCATAAAGGCAGCATTGAAAGAAGAATCACTTCTTTGCTTGGATTAGAGGTGTGTGTGTGTGTGTGTGTGTGTGTGTGTCCTGAAGGGCACAGCACATTTCGGGGTTGAGCACTGTGTCAAATCTCAGACTAAACCACTGTCCTATAGGGTCGACAGGCAGATGCCGGCCAACTGTGGAATCTCCTCAGGCCTTATTTACCTGTTTCATTATTCTATTAACACAAAAAGGCCAAATAAAACAAGACCCAGTCATTCAGCACCACTGATTCAAGCTAATTCCCAAAGCCTGTAGGATTTAAACTGGGTGTGTTAGAAGGAGGAAAAGTAAAACCCTAATCTCTGCAGGACCGTGGCCCTCTAGAACCCAAGACTGATACCCCTTCAGGGCCTGCGTGCTTAAACACACTTGGGCACGATCTTCCTCTGGCCTTCAGGGAATCCACAGGGATAGATCAGCAAAAAAGCCAGGTAGCTATGTGTGTGTGTATTGTGTATATTGTCAAGTTTTTGTTGGTATGTATTCCTTTGCTTTTATGTATGTGTGTGTATGTATATATATATATATATATATATATATATATATAAGTATATATACTAGGCAATGTTTACTATTTTTAATCATGATTAATCGCATTGTTAGACGCAAAATTAAACCATTCATTCAAACTTTTATTTTTAAAGTACTGC
>JBBPCX010000088.1:8705686-8721074 GCA_037974365.1 Hydrocynus forskahlii | reverse complement strand
ATATATACGCGTTATTATCACGTTAACGCATTATTTCATGAACGCCGACCGGCGTAACAGTTTTTTTTTATATTACTCTTATTTTGAAAGTCTGATTTTCCGTGCTCGCCCGCTTCACCCCACTTTAACAGAGACATTCTACTGAACATACTGACTGTTTCTGCTGCTCCCTGATAAAAGAAAAATGTTTCTGCAGGTACCTGTTCAGAAAAGAAAGAAAACAGATTTGAAAATGTTAACTTGCTGTTGTTGGGAAGGTGCCTGTTATGATCGTGACTCTGGACCATGGGCCGGTTCTGAAGGTTTTTGCTGCCTTGTCGAAAAAGGCTAGAGTAGCGCGGTCTATCAATTAATGCTACCCTGCCGAGAAATGCTCCCTTTAAGATTACACAGTTTATAGTCAGTTTATAACATTGATAATGATGAGAAATAGACAAATATTATGCATAATCAGAGAAAAATACATTTTATTTAAAAGATTTTAAATAGCAGTGTATTGATTCATGCTGCCTTGTCGAAAAATGCTACCTTGAAGCTTATTCAGTTTATACAGTCAGTTTATAACACTGATAATGATGAGAAATAGGCAAATAATAAGCTCTACGTCTCGGCTGTTTTCAGGGGATCATAATGGATATAAAGCTACAATGGTTCCTGCGCCCATGCTCTGAGGGTACCTTGTTTTTCTATAACCAACTAGATAAAACGTGAATGCCCTGCAGTGGCAAGTAGCTTTGGTTTTATATTTGATTTTATTACATTAATGTTTAAGTTGAGATTTACATAAATGTTTGAACTGCAACTGTGTAACTGTGTTAAAGGGAACACTGCTTTTTAAAAGATCCTTATTTGTTTAAAGTGTTGCAAACCAAATAGTGTTGCACTTTTGTTCATATAGCAGTACTTTTAAAATAAAAGTGCACAATATACTACTTTTGAATTCATTATTGAATTTTGCGTAGAACAGTGCGATTAATCACAGAAAATCATCCGATTAAAATGTTTAATCATTGCCTAGCATTAATATATATATATATATATATATTTTTTTTTTTACATTAATGAATATTAAAAGTACTGTTTAAATATGTAAACATACTTATTGAGTTCACTTGTGTTTTTCAGCTTACCTGATTTAGTAGTTTAGAAGTATTATTGTATATCTGCTGTTATAAATGGAATCCACACAGCTTAATTTTACTGAATTTTTTTGCAGAATTTAACGTACTCTTGTATGCAGCTGTTAAACTGAACCGCTTTTACCTCAGATCCTCTCAGTCGCTGACCATGTTTTCCTGGTGTTTCTCATGCCAGAGCAGGGCTGTCAGCCTGTCCTCAAAAACAGCGTGCAGGATTGATTTTGCACCACTTTCTCTTCTACCCCACGCCACTGGAGCTGTGAATAGAACCAAATAAAGATGTTCTCCCTGCTGGAGCATTCAGAAACAGCGCAGCAATGCAGGCAAAAAATTGACAGAATCGCAAAGGAGGAGAATAAAAGGTGAACACAGACACAGTTAAACACAGCGACAGAATGTAAGGGCTTCACGCAAACCCCTGTGACTGTGTATCCCTTCATAGGAGGAGCAGGACAATGCAGTGAAGTGCATTGCTTTCCTTAGACAAGCCTTCACACTTCTGTGTGCCAGGAGGAAAATGTTTGTGCAGCTTCTCAAGAAAGAGCCTGAAGAGTTTGAAAAAGTCAGATGATTCAGAATCAGATTAGAGCCACAATGGTGATGAGTCACAAATCTTTCAGTTTTGTGTTTAAAACACAGTTTTGTGGTCAACACAATTATACTAATTATTGTAGTTTCTAATGAGATATACATGTACAAAAAACACCTTTATACTGCTTAATTAATGAAGAAAAACTACCTCATTTATGTTACAAAGTATCAGTTTTTTATTTTTAAATTGACCTCTATTATGAATTATTTATAGACAATCAAATACAAGTGTAAGTCCTTCTATCAGGACTGTTTGCAGCATGTGTGTGAGAGAGATTCAAATCTTGAGCAAGCTGTGCTCTCTCTCTCTTTCTCCGCCTCTCTCTCTCTTTCTCTCTCTCTCTCTCTCTCTCTCTTTCTCTCTCCACCCGCACACATACTCGCTCGCCCTCCATTCGTGGGCTTCCAGAGGGGGCTGTGCCCTCCTCAGAGACTTTCTCTTTCAAAGGCGAAACAACTCTGTAGAGGGAGGGCTGAGCCATTAATAACTCATTAGCGAGGGGGCTGAACCCTGCCCAATATAAGGGCACCCCCGGCCTCAGAGCAGGACAGTTACTTTCAGGCAGCTCGTCCTGTCACTAGTAGCAGGGCTCCCTCATTCTTTCTTGCGTGTCCGTCTGTCAGGCCAGTGTTCTCAGGCACCAGGGCCATGGGGTCAGTGCTGCCGGCGGAGGCGCTCATGATGAAGCCTGGGTTCAAGCCCCAAACTCACTCCCTCTGCGACATTATCACCTCAGACATCCTGCACAGCTTTCTGTATGGACGCTGGAGGAACGTGCTGGGGGAGCATCTGTCAGAGGAGAAATACCACCACCACCACAACAGCATCAGTCCCAAAACCGCCTTCACTGCTGAGGTCCTGGCGCAGTCGTTCGCTGGAGGTGGGTTCCAGTTCCTATTGACTTTCTATTGCTGTTGACATCTCATCAAATTCTCTCTCTCTATCTATCAATCTATCTATTTATCTATCCTTGTATATAGACACACAACACACACATGTGCACATATGTATATATATATATATATATATATAAAACACTTATGTTCATCTAGTGGGTCCTCTCTAATGCTGCCATCTATAGTTAATTTCTAAGTTTCCCACATCTGGATCTGTTGTCTTTCAAAGCTTTCTTTGAACAAGGAGAGGTGATGTCTGCTTTGTGTTCAGACATTTAAATCTACATTAACTCAGATTTGACGTGAGATAAAATTTTAATTCAATTGTGTTAAAAAAAAGTAACATGAAAGTAAAACTGATGTTGGGAATCAGGGCTGCATGACCTGTTATAAATGTCTAATGAATGTTTCTTAATCAAAATTAGTTCAGAAACATGTAGATTAAGCTAAGTACCTTAAATTACATACATTATGAATTAGAATTAAAGGAGTCTGGTATAAAATTAGAATTAATAGGAGTCTGGTATATATGTACACTATAAAATATAAGCAAGTTCAGGTTACCTGTTGTGAGTTTGCAATGTCTCACTAAGAGGCGTGAAATAGCTGCGTGCTTTTTTTCACATGGAGAAGAGAAAGGGAAAGAAAAAGGGGCTCAGTGAGGTCTCATCTACCGCTGTCAGAGGGACTGCAGTGAGACAGAGAGGACTTTACTCTCCCCCACTGTCCTCAGTTTCTTCCCAAGGTTCCTCTGACTCCGGCATTACTGTTCTCCTCTATTTTCCCACTTTGTCTCTTTTCTTCTCCCCCCATTGAGCTCCTTTAACCCGTTTAGTGCTCTGACCCCCTCCATTTCCAGGCCTGTTAGGCGTGTAACTGCTGCTGACTAAAGAAAGAAGGGCATTAAATTCATTTGGTTAACTTTGTGCTTGACCTGAGAAAAAGTTTCCACTTAAACCAAGGCTAAAAAAAAGGTCCCCTCCCCAATCCAACACCCACCTTTTTTTCTTTGAGATGTCCCCTGCTTTTCTTTCTTTCTTTCTTTCTTTTTTCATTTTTTATCTTGTATTCATCCATCTCTGGACAGTCTCTTTTCCTCTTTTGGCAGCTCGGGGGCCTTTCTCTCTCTTTCTGTGGCCTGAAAAGCTCGCTGTTCCTCCCCTAATGCACCATGAAGCCTAATGCCACTGCCATTCACACCGTGGCAGCCAGCTAATCGCCTGGCCATTTTCTTTCTTTTCTCTCTCTGTCTTTCGTTCTCTCTCTTTTTTGTTGTTGTTGTTGTTTTTTTTTTCCTTTTTTTACTCTTTTTATTTCTTTTTGTCTTTTGTAAAATTCCCGGGTCCTTTAAACAAGCTCCTGTTTCATTCAGAGCAAATTTATTGGTACAAAGTCCTTAAAAAGGATAATGAATTTAGAATGAGCCGCTCCCTTTTCCAGTGGGGAGTAATGAATATCTTTGAGAAGTGGAACAAATTGCTGGACGACGAGTAACAGAGGATCATTTAACCTCTCCCAGGTCTCATTCGTGATCACGAATAATGACAATAATAATAAAAGAAATAATAATAATAATTAAAAAAATCCCGAATGATTTGATTGTGAAAGTGTCAGCTTTTAAGCCTTTAAGAATCTGAGTGAGTTTGTGTGAAGGTTTCTGTGGAGTTCCCCCCCCAAATACCACCCCCCCCATCCCCCCCAGACATTCAACTCCACTTTAACCGTTTAATTGAATTAAAGCATGGCTAAATTACCTTGTATGTAATATTTCGTGACCAGCATTCAAATGAGAAAAAAAAAGCGAATTTGCACTTCTTCAAAAAAAAAAGTTGTTTCGCTGTGTTTAATTTCATGAATGTAAAAACATATTTTGTTAATTTAAAAAAATAATTAAAAAAAGAAGCATGAAAAACAGAATAAACAAAAATCCAAAACCATTTATTTAACTTTTGTTTTTTTTATAAAAAAGATCCAAAATGTCAAAATACACTAAAGATTTTCTAAATTTTGTTGTTTTAGGTGCCAAAACCTTTGCGCAACAGAGAATGTTTATTTTTCTGTATAAAAATGTGTTCTAAACAAAAGAACTATCAAAGAACAATTGGAGGTCTCTGAAGATCTTAACACATTTTGGTACATTCATGGTATAAGTGTGTTCAGTTACTTTAAAAACAGTGAAGTCTTTGGGATAAATCTGATAATCCAGCCGTAGTTTGAAGTGTGTAGAGGGATGTAGAGCATTTACAATTTAACACACTGCAGGAAAAATCACATTCATGTCTTGTTCTGTTGTGTCTCTTGCAGAAGTGCAGAAGCTGTCCAGCCTGGTGTTGCCCAGTGAGGTGATCATTGCTCAGAGCTCCATCCCCGGCGAGGGTCTGGGCATCTTCTCCAAAGCATGGATTAAAGCAGGCACTGAGATGGGCCCCTTCACTGGCCGCCTCGTATCCCCTGAACACGTCGACCTGTTGAAGAACAATAACCTCATGTGGGAGGTGAGAAAAAAAAAACCCTTTGGGACTGCATTACATGTGGGCAGTCACTGATGTCCACTCTTAATCATTGGAGAAGTTTCAAAAACATTTCTGATACAATAGGCATTTCAGAATCAGAAATCTTTATTGATCCTGGAGGAAATTTCTTATGTTTTGACTGCACAAACACACTGAGACACACAGACAAGAACAATATAAAATATAAATATAAAGACAAAAAAATGACTACTATAGATAAATAACTTACAGTTGAGTGAATTACTAGTAACACAAATAGTGGTTAGGAGTCTGTTATTGCTGTAATAGAGATCAGTTATAGCGAGATAAGTAGTGATATTTCACATGGTAAGGCTTTGGCACATAACAATGTATTGCACATAACAAAATTATTAAAACTCAGTCGGAAATTGTACAGCTGAGTAGCAGATTGTTGTGTGGATGTGTGACAGAGGGAGGAGTTATACAGTAAGTTTAATTCTACTTCATTCCTATAATAAATTACCATTATAATATAAAGGTAAACTGAGTTCTTTGGAGTGATGATGTAGAAATGCCGATTTTGGTTCCCTAAAGAAACTTTTAATGTAAGTTTTTAATATAACAATGTTTTAAAGTTTAATGAAGGATTTGTCCAAACCAAGAACCACTGAAGAACCTTTATATTTAAGTTTGTTCTATGATTTTTGAACAAATCAGATTTCTTTAAGACAAAACTACAGGAACATTAGATGGAGGCGAATTTAGAAAAACATTAGAACATAGGAGGCAATGTTTGAAATGTCTTTTTTCATAGTTCAGTCTAAGGGACCCCCAGACTGTCCACATATTTGGCTTTTCTCCAGAACTTGACACACCTGAAATCAAATCAAGCAGTCAACAAGCATCTGGGACAGAACAAAAAAACAATGGATTGTCTATGGGGTCATTTACACTCCTACAAATAAAGGCTCCTAAAGTACAGTTCAGCGTGAAAAACTATGCGGAACTGGTACTGAATTGTGGGTTTTTCATCTTTAAAAAAGTCGGTCATACCAAAAAAACAGAATTTGGAGATGTTGGAACAGATTATGCGAAAAGCAGATAATTAGAGCAAGCAAACCAGACATAAGATGGATGGATGGATGGATGGATGAGTGGATGGATAGATAGATAGATAGATAGATAGATAGATAAATAGACAGATAGATTATTATATTGAAGATAGATTGTAGATAGATATTGAAAAAAAAAGGCTTTTTTATCTGAATTGTTTTTGTGAATTGAACGACAAAATGTTTTTTTACAATGTAGTCTGCTCCAGTATTTGACTGTAAGTGTGTGGACATTGTCTATAATGAGTAATAAACACAGTCGTCCTCCTCTGTTTGCTCTCCCAGGTGTTCAACGAGGACGGAACCGTCCGCTGCTTCATCGACGCCAGTCAGGAGGACCAGCGCAGCTGGATGACCTACATCAAATGTGCACGCAATGAGCAGGAGCAGAACCTGGAGGTGGTGCAAATCGGCAGCAGCATCTTCTACAAGGCTATGGAGGTCAGATTCATTAATAATTATATGTGTTGCAAAAAAGCCACTTTGTTAGAAATGCCTACCATATTTAGTACTGTGCAAAAGTCCAGCAAAATAATATTTAAAAACTGCTTAGATGAGTAGTGAGTATTTTTCCACATGACTATTATTAAATATACTAAATAAAACAAAAAAGAATAAATCCAAATAACAGTCAATAGTGATCTTATGTTCAGTATTTCAGTCTGTTCCTCATGAAAGTCCAGGATTACTTGTATTTTCTCTCAGAAACCTGGCTTGACTCATTCAATTCATTAAATTAAATCAGAAGCTGCTGATGGAATTTCACAAATCCAAACAATGACTGGTGGAACTGAGGAGAAATCTGGAACTGAACCTGTGTTCTCCTCACCAGCTCAAAAAATATAAACTACTTTTTAACAAGCAAATCTTGATATTCTTTCATGCTTTCTTGTTTGTTTGCATTTATTCTAATGTTAACTTGTGTATTTGCTGGCTGAAAGTCCAGATAAATGCTCAGATAAACGTTTTGAAACCGTTTGCACAGGATCCTAAGAGTTTTGCACAGTACTGTACATGGTAGGTGTTTCCAGTAAACTGCACAATAAGTGAAGGTACAAGGTCTCAGTATGTGACCTCAGTGTAATCCAGTTAGAATTTGAAATACAGTACTGTGCAAAACTCTTAGGCACCTGAGAAAAATTAAACTTCAAATCTGTTTTTACTGGACAATGGTGTTAAGTTGGTGTTAAAACACTAATATCACAATAAATGCTAATAACATTAATAAACAATGGTTTTATGTATTGCAAAGTGTTCACTTAACCTTTGGCTCTATTTACTTCATTAGATTCACTTACGAAATTTTATAAACCCAAGCAATGAATGGAGGCATCGAGCAGAAATCTGGGACCAAACCTGTGTTCTTTTAAACAGTTTACAAAACATCAATAAAAGTTTTGGAAAAAAAGAAATATTGACATTTTTACTGCTTTCTTGTTTGTCTGCATATATTCTAATGTTCACTTGTGTTTTTGTTGGCACTGCTGAAATGGATTTGCATAGGTGTCAAAGACGTTTGCACATTACTGTATATTGGCAGCATCTTCTGTTTCATTTTGAAAAACTGTCTTCAGCCACTTTAGCAAGTGTGATCCTGTCCCGCTTGCTTCTGAAATATCTTTGGTAGCTTTGACAGCAGACAAGCCTCTCCAAGCTGGAAAAAGTATCTTCGTATAGTGTAACAGGAAAATATACCTTTTTACCCTCCTAAAAAGAATGGATTCTCTGGTGTGATGCCACTGAGGAACTTTTCTGTGGATTTATTTTCTATAAATGAGATGCGTGAACAGGAAGATCCTTTTTCAGTTCTACATAATGTAGCGGTTCTTCATGAGCTGACGTTTTCTGTTAGCACTCGTCAACTGATATTCAATTGTATATTTATTTATTTATTTATTTAGACGATCCCTCCTGACCAAGAGTTGCTGGTATGGTACGGAAATTCCCACAACACGTTCCTGGGTATTCCTGGGGTTCCCGGCACTGAAGATGAGCATCAGAAAAAGACTAGAAATGGTGAGTACTCTGCAGATGCTAATAGAAGCTAGTAGTCAACATTGCATGCTAATCAGTGACTACTGGGTTTATTCATGGTTAGCAGCTTTAGCTTTATTGACTGAAAAGTTGCATGAACTATTGCATTGGCATTTTAGTGTGTGTGAGTGAGAGTGTGTGTTGTTGACACTCTTATCTCAGAAATCTCATCACAGGCCTCTGGTGGTGATCTTTGGTATTGCACCTTAATGCCCGGTGGTCCCTTGACTCAGATAAAATATATAATTAGACCCGGGCGATTTCACCATGTTTATGTGTGTGAAACGCAGAATAAAAATAATTTCCTTTTGAGCTGTTGCAACTTATCAAACCTCAAAATATGAAAAAACGCCACATGATGTTGCCTGTCATGTATTTAGAGAATGTCTTTAAGGACACTTAATCATGGTACATTTTAATACACAATTTCCATTACTTTTCTGTGTTTAATATATTGGAAAAAATACAACATAAAAAAAAAGTAATTTTAGACAGCTAAAAGTAACTTTTGCAACGGCCATTCTTCATGCTTTATATTTTTCCCCAAAATTCAGCAAATAATTAAACAATTAAACAGTAGCTTCAAATGTGCAGAAGTATGTTTTCGTTGAACTAATTTAAGGTCACATATGATACCGAAAAAAAAAAACGTTTCTGAGACTTTCTCTCCACTTACATTACAGTGAAAGTTCCCTCTTTTTAGTTTTTTTTTCTGGCGAAATGTACGTTTTCCTTAATATACGAAAGAATATAATGCATAACAAGTCAAACCAAGTACAACTTTCACTAAACCCCTTCTGTTCAATCACTGCTGTGCAAAATTCTGCAGTAATGTTGTGTATTTTTATGCCAGGTAACTGATACATGGTAGCAAATTGCTGCCAAGCAAAATAAAAAATAAACATTTCTTCATGTCATTATTAAGAGACGTTATAGAATATTTATGAAATAAACATCTCGTTATTACCAGAAAGGTTCTCGTTATTATACGTCATAAACATGGCATGTCATAATTATGAAACAAAATGAAATAAATCTTGTAATTATCAGAAAGTGTCATTATTACAGGATTTGTCATAAAAAATGAGAAATTATGTCATAATTATGAAATAAACATCTTGTAATTAAGACAAAGTATCTCATTATTACAAAAAGCATGTAATAATCTTCAGAATTAAGATACCTTTTCATGATGATGGGACATAAGATGATGAGATACTTTTCATGATTTGTTTCATAATTATTACATCATATTTCATAGTATATCTACATGGTGAAGGTTTTTAAAAATTTGCTTGACAGCTATATTTCACCGTAACCTCAGACATTAGGATGGACAGTAAAATGTTACCCAATTCCTGAACTAAAAAAAATATGAAAAAGCTATATTTTTTGACACTTATAATCAAATCTTCATTTAAAATCAAACACTTCTGTACTTTAACTCTAGTTCAGGATTCAAGATTCAAGGATCTTTATTTGTCACATACATACAGTACTGTGCAAAAGTCTTAGTCCGCCTGTGCAATAATATTTAACTGTTTTGATGAGCACTGAGTGTGTGAGTACAGTGAAGTAGAGAGGCAGGTGAGGTACAGTGCGGTAGAGAGTTCAGTTTGCGTTTTAATGAACAGTTAACGTTGTGTGTCGTGTCCTGGTTGTGAGTCTGATGTTCTGAGGACAGAAGCCCCTCCTGAGTCTCTCGGTTTTGGGTTCTGAATTTTCCTGATATCAGCAGTTCAGACAGACAGTTACTGGGTGAGACAAGTCTCTGATAATCCTGTTTGCTCTGGTCCTGCATCTCCTGGTATAAAAGTCCTGCAGAGACAGTAAAGCTGAGCTGGTGCAGTGTTTTGATCATCTCTGTAGTCCATTAGCGTCCCGTGCAGAGCTGTTCCCAGACCAGGAGGTGACGTTCGGAGTCAGGACACTTTTCTACAGCACCAGTAAAAAGACCTTAGGATCAGTGAGGAAACTCAAAGGTTCCTCGGCTGTCTCAGTCTTACATTGTAGTTTTCATTAAATACCTCGAATACCTGGTTCAGCTCAATTGATACTTAAATCACGTGTTGCTGATGAAGTTTCACAAATCCAAGCAAAGACTGGAGGCATCAAGGTGAAATCTGGAACCAAACCTGTGTTCTTCTAACCAGATCACAAAACCTTGAGTCGTTTTAATAACAAGTTTTAATATTATTTAATGTTTTCTTGTTTGTTTGCATTTATTTTAATGTTAATTTTTTTTGCTAGCAGAAAGTCCCTCACTGCTCAGATGAATGTCTTTAAACAGTTTGCAGAGGAGCCTAAGACTTTTGCTGTGTACTGAACATCAGCGGTGTACTAGCACACTGTACTTTACAGTCTCTTACACTTGCACACTTTAGATCTTTTTTTTATGCTTGTGTTTATTTGATCATATATATATATTATTCACACTGGACTCATCCAACCGTGTCTTTATGGACCTTGCTTTGTGCACTGGGGAACAGTCATGCTGGAATAGAAAAGGTTCTTGCCCAAGCTGTGTCCACAAAGTATGGCATTATCCAAAATGTCTTGGTATATATATATATATGTGTGTGTGTGTGTGTGTGTGTAGTGCAGGATGGTGAAATCTTTAACTTTGTCCCTTTCTTCACAGATGACTCATGTGATGCCACCTCCTCTTCCTCCCCCTCCTCTTCTTCCTCCTCCTCCTCTTCCTCCGCAAACAGCCGCATGCGCTGCGTCATCTGCCACCGCGGCTTTAACTCTCGCAGTAACCTGCGCTCGCACATGCGCATCCACACTCTGGACAAGCCGTTCGTTTGCCGCTTCTGCAACCGGCGCTTCAGCCAGTCGTCCACGCTGCGCAACCACGTGCGCCTGCACACAGGCGAGCGGCCCTACAAGTGCCACGTGTGCCAGAGCGCCTACTCACAGCTGGCCGGGCTGCGTGCGCACCAGAAGAGTGCGAGGCACCGTCCGCCTAACCCAGGGGCCAGCCAGGCCTCGCCACCTAACCCTCCCCCACCCCCACACCCGCCCCGGCCCCTGACCTCCGTGGTGTCCGTGGCCCAGTCCGTCCCGCTGGTGCACCACATCGCCACCATGGTGCTCTGACGAGCGCTACCTGGTGGCGGGATGCTCAGGCGAACTTTCTGCACTTTATTCCCTCACCAAAACGCGTGTGTTCACACACGCACCAATAATCCGGTTTATTGTCCGAATTACACGCAACTGCTCAGAAGGTTTTTGCACACCACATTTCATAAACTGCATATTTTGGTTCTTGTTAAGCTTTGGAAAGGGAATGAACAGTTAATAGGATGTCAGACATGCACTTTTACATATTCTGTCATCTTATGAAGGAAACTTGTTTTATTTGACATATTTCATTTAAAGTTGTTCACTAAACAACTTTCCAAAGCTTAACAAGAATAAAAAATATGCAGTTTATGAAATACATGAATAAGTGGTTAAAAACCTGTGGTGTGCAAAAACTTTTGACTGCATGCATGGACTGAAATTCTGATTTGAAACAGGTCACATTTTTCTAAACTATGTGAACACTTAAGGTCACATCAGAATTGAGCAACATTCACACATGCCTCTAGATAAGACACAGATTCACTGTGTATTTGGTCACGTTTTTATTTGTTCCTCTTTAATGTAATTCTTCACTGCGATGAGTTTTATTTTGCATATTGAGACAATGATAAGCCAGTGGCCTCATGACTGCATGGTAGCTTAAAGGGCTCATATCCTACATTTTTCATGTATATATATATATATATATATATATATGTATATATATTCTCCCTGAGGTCCAATAATGGTACTGATTTTATTGCATAATTAATTCATTTTAAGTCACTTTTTTATCCCTTATAATTAAACAGGCCATTTACATACAGGCTATGTACTTTTAATACTTATTGATGTAAATTACTTCTTTTCTGATTGGTTGCTTTGAACTGTGCCTCATTCAAAACGTCTGATGTGTAGGGTTGCTGAATGGGAGAATGTATCTAAATGCATTGGTTTTTGTGACATCACAAAAACAATTAATTCAAAATTAATTCACAGCTTAGTTTCCATACAAGGACTTTATGGGAGTGAATGGTACATTTTGCAACTTTAACAGTGTTTTCACACAACATCAGAACACCATTTCAAAGAGTACAAAATTCTATCATATGGGCCCTTTAAGTGCAAAAATGTGAACTGTGAATGGACAGCACTGCGTTTTCTAAAAAAAACCTCACTGAATGCCTTAAAAGGGAGCTGGAATCAGTAAGAAATAATCTTGCATCTCTTACACGTGGTCATAATTTCTTTAATTGGTCATTCTTTACAGAAAATCTGTAATCTGAAAATCTGTTAACCAGTGAAAATATTAACCAGTGAAAAAAGATCCATTTTAATACTTTCAGATATGAAGTAAGTTACAGACAAATGGCCCAGAAATCCATGTAAATAATGTGAATGTGTTGTGAATATGTATCTATATTGTAATAAAAGATGTACATGCAAACAATCACAAACCTGTAAAAGCACCATGAAGATTATGCTCTGACCCTGGTTCAAGCAATCTTTACATTATCAGAGTGTGTCTGATGTAAATATGTTTGTATATTTTCTTTATTGTTAATAAAAGTAATTGAGTCTATGTTTATTTGCATTCAGTCCAATTATTTACAGTCCCAAGAAACTTCACTAATATTTAATACATTGTTTTCCGTTATTTAGTTTTACTTTACATGTATATAGTATTACGCAAAGCCAAAAATCCCTTGCACACCCGCCACCTCTCATGGAGACAGAAACTGAAGTTGCATTTTAGCTCCACTAGTCGGCGACAAAAGCTTCGGTTTATGTCGAGTAGTGAGGCAATTACTGAGGTGCACTAAATGTACAAAAGATTGTCTCAAAAAACATTATTGCACAATATAACATTGTACAAAAACTACAACAACAACAACAGTCATTGTTGGTATTATTATTATTGTTGTTTTTGTTGTTATTAATAACAGCAGTAGTAGTAATTTATTTATTTTGTTCTTGAGGCATTTTCCTCCAGATCAAGTTTTATGATTTTGATTTAGCCTTGCAGGAAATGTAATGGAACAGCTAATGTCCCTCATTATTATTATTATTATTATTGTTGTTGTTGCTGTCATTATTATTATTATTGCTGCTGTATGTATAAATGTAGCCCTTTTATGTTATAGGAAATGAAGTGGAACACTTAATCTCCCTTTAAAAAGTTTTCCTGGATGTCAGTGTCTGTTGAGCTCCTTCTGCCAAACCTACGGTGGCCCTGAGAGTCAAAACACAACCACATTTACAAAACACACCCACATTTCAAAAACACACCCACATTTCAAAAACACAACTACATTTCAAAAACACATTTCGATAATGGAAAGGGCGGGACTACATTTATTGTTTGTGATTGGACTGTACCCATGTCACTCACGACAATTATTCCTTAGTCATTTCTTGTTTGTTCACCGCTCACCTCGGACGAAAGTAATGGGACACATGGGAAGGTGAACGGTTTTCGGCTCATAATGCATAACTCACCCGTGTGTCCCATTACTTTCGTCTGAGGTGAAACAAGAAATGACTAAGGAATAATTGTCGTGAGTGACATTGGTACTGTCCAATTACAAACAATAAATGTAGTCCCACCCTTTCCGTTATCTGAAATGTGTTTTTGAAATGTGGTTGTGTTTTTGAAAAGTGGGTGTGTTTCCTGAAATGTGGGTGTGCTTTTGAAATGTGTGGGGTTTTTTTCAAATGTGGGTGTGTTTCCTGAAATGTGGGTGTGCTTTTGAAATGTGTGTGTTTTTTTTAAATGTGGGTGTGTTTCCTGAAATGTGGGTGTGTTTTTGAAATGTGGGTGTGTTTTGACTCTCAGGGCCACCGTAGGTGAGGAGGAGAAAAAAGTGCCAAAGATCAGTCCAGTAAGTTGTGGGAGTCACTATCAAGCATCATTTCAAGACAGGACTTCCTTTTCTTACACTGGAGAACAGAATAGCTGCATTTTAAAGTTTCACAAAGGGTAAAATCTGCACACTTCACAGCAAACTGCATATGGTGTGTCTGTGTCAAAATGTAACATGTTTCAGGTCTCATCTTTTTTGCTAATTTACAAATATTTCATGATTCTACATTGTTCTATCTACATTATTTCATGATCTTTGAATGCGTCATTTTCTGTGATTCTTTACCTTTGTAGTAGAAATGCTAACAAAGAAGTTTTATCAATAAAATTTCCTCAGATGAACCAGGGAATGATGTAGAATGATTTTTATCTTGTACCATCAAAATGTGTGCAGTAAAGGGTTAACTTACAGAGTGGCGAACTGTCCCATAAAATTCAACTCCCCATATTTTTCGTCGTCCTATTTCACAATTTTTAAATAGTGGAAATACATTTTAAATCAGGCAACCCAGAAGTCCATTTTATTTGCCTAAAAAGTTTAGATTAGCAGTCTGTCACCAGACATTTTCCATTCAGATAGATTACATCACATACAGTTTTTAAAGCTACGACTTTAATTAACATGGGTTAATGTTAGTATGAGCGCTTTTTTGGACAGTTTGTGGCACTTTTCAGAAAGTAAATATGATTTCAGAGTAGGATTGCTTATAGGACACAATTTTTTCAGGAGTGTAATATCAATTACTGACCACTGGGCGGCAGCAGCGAGTGATCATTACACCTCAAGCTATGCTGATCTGAAATCAGGTTTGTTTTTCATATTAATCAATACAGATTAAATCCCAGATAAGGGCTAGGAAACACTGGGGCTTCGTTATTTGAAGTATTTTAGTATTTAAATTAAATTATTTCAATAAAATTAAATGGCAATTATAACAAACCACAGCAACAACCAACAATATTATTTGTATATTAATCTTTATTATATTTATTATATATACTATATAATATAAAGACCTATTAGGTTTCAAATATTAAATATGTATTATTTATTTGTAGCTAAAAGCTGCTGGAGCAAGAGGTTTAGTGCATGACCTTGCTGTGTAGTGCACGACCGGCCATGTTCCTTCCACCTTCAAGTCTGCTGTGGTCACACCGATCCTGAAGAAACCTTCACTGGACTCTTCAGACATCAACAACTACAGACCG
>JBBPCX010000088.1:8687685-8705586 GCA_037974365.1 Hydrocynus forskahlii | reverse complement strand
ATAGATGGATATATAGATATATATATATATATATGTACAAATATATACAAGCACACCCATATATATATATATATACACACACACACACACACACACAGGCATATATACATTCATACATACACACATTTTTTTTCTTTTTATTTTTTTTCATACCCAGCGCTTTTTGAAGTGTAGCCCAAGGACTGAGCAAGGCGATGTATGAAGGCTCTCTCTGTACTGGTCAATGAAGAAGGAAATTCCATCTCTGTAAGTAACAAACACCAACTGTGACTGGTGTAATCACCAGTTAACTGGACGAGTGCAAAAGTCGAACAACAGAAATGGTAAAAAGTAAGATCACTGACTTCTCATGATGCATGCAGTGTAACGAATTCAGCATTGGAACCTGAGCATCAAAATTTTAAATTGTATCACCGATAATCCCTTGGGTCTTTTCTGAGCATCTTTGGAAACCACTGTCAGGGATCAAAACAAGGCAACTGGATGCATCCTACCATAGAGAGATGGGTGGGGACTTAAGTCACTCAATAGTTTGAGCCCTAAATCTATTTCTGAAATCTCTGAATATAAGCCTGCAAGTTCTCTTAGACCAGAAGCTGTTCAGCTAGTTGTACCCAGATCTGAAATGAAACAGGGTGAACTTTTATTTTGTCATCATGCTACCCACTGCTGCCATCAGCTTCTCATTTTGACTGCCCCAGCTTCAGCCAGTTTTAAAAACAGCCTTGTTTTGTGTTGCCTTCAGTCAGTCAATGGCTCTACTTTTATCATTGTAATAATTGCATGAAATGGCTTTATTTTATTATGTATAGTTTATTCAAAACTTTATTCAAGTTTTATTCTTCTATATTGATTCTTATTGCTAACTTTGCTTACATTATGCTTATTTTTTCCCTGCAAAACACATTCAGTGACAATGTACTATATAAATAAACTTGCCTTGCTGACACACCAAAGTTCAAATAACTGGCCTTTTTTCCTGAAGGTTCTTTATGATTTTGGGGCTATTTTGTTAGAGGGTGGCACAGTAGGCATGGAAAAAGTTTTCCTCGAGACCTTTTGCTCATCTGAAGCTAAGTAATTTGCCTGGTCTAATACGAGCTCTGCAAAATTAGGACAATGTAGCCTATTCAATGTTAAAAATTTAACTGAATCTTACATCAAGCCTGAAAAATGTCACTAAACTCTTGATTCTGTTACATACACTTACACCCACCTTTTTCGTCACTGTACTGGAACCTCTCTAAAGCTATATTCACTGCAATTTTGACCTCTTCATCAATCCTGATGTCTTTCAGCCCTTTTGCTTTCAGTGAACGGGAATGTTTCGATGAATTCATGTTTGCTTTCTGGGAACCGGTGTTTGGTCGGGGCATGTCACCCTGTAAGAGAAAAGAAGAAATGAGAAAAATTTCACAATGACGTGAACCATGACGGCGGTCTGATTTTAAGAGTATCAGTTCAGTACAGCCTGATATCCCCTGCATGAGTAAAAATGTAAAAAGATACTGCTTAATATTCCCTTTCTACATTTTGTCCAAAGGTATCCAGACATCCCTGCTAAATGGTGAATTCAGCTACTTTAACATTGTATCTTTGCACAAAGAGCTTGCTATATCTCCTAAGAGGAATACTGATGATCGAATAGAACACTCTAGAGCAGCCACATGAGTCTAATGTCACTATGCTCTTGCCAAGATGGGTATAAGCCCAAATTAGAGCTCCATTAAATTGCTTCAAATTGAATGAGTTGTTTGTGACTGCATCTAATAACTCAGAAGGCTGGATGCAATTAAATCCCCACAGCTACACTATATATGGACAAAAGTATTAGGACATACCTTTTTTATTGGTTTCAAGTGCCCCCTTACTTCCAGTGAAGGACATTCTTAATGCTTCAGCACACCAAGACATTTTGGACAATGCTTCCAATACAGTTTATGCCCCATCCAACCCCTTTGGGATGAACTGGAACAGAGATGGCTAGCCAGGCCTTCTTGTCCAACGTCAGTGCCTGACCTTATAAATGCTCTACAGAACGAATGGGCACAAACTTTAACAGAAACACTCCAAAATCTTGTGGAAAGTCTTATTTATTTGGACACAATATTGTCAGGCCTCCCAATACGTTTGTCCATTAAGTGTATGAAACAACATCTAACGGATAACGCCTAAAGTTAAGGCTGTTGTTGCAGTAAGGGGTGGGCAAATACCTACTATTAATACTCTTAGCAGAGAATAAGCAGGGGTCTACAAACTTTTAGACATCAAGTGAGTGCCCTTAGGGATGGAAGCAAAGTCTGTTCCACGAGTCTGCTGGCTAAAACGAAAGTTTAACGAGAAACGAAACTCAAAACCCAAAACAAACCATGGACATGCCTCAGCACCCTTTAGCTTTAAGATTTCAGTATTAATTTTGACAGCACAGAATGAAATTCCCCTGTAAGTGGAACAGATTGACATTTTTATAGACTGACATTTCAAATGACATCTATGCTGACAGTTATGGCATTGACAGATATGCTGCACACGTTGACCCAGTCAATAACTGGCTAAATCCTTCAGAAAATAATTTTATTAAGCAAAGTCGTGACAAACATTTCACATATTTCGAGACATTTCTGCCATAGCAACGTTAGATTAGCTGGCTAGCAAAACAACTTCAGCAGCTAAAGCTATGCTACGTAGTCACACTAACCTTATTCTCAATATTTAACACGAATTTAAACTCTACAATAAGTTATCTGGAGCATATCGGTCTCCTTTTTAGAGTTTTTGCTTGGTTAGTTAGATAATCCAGACAGTGAGTTAGTATTCAACCCTATCGTGATGCTAGCAAAGCGGATAGCATAGCAGAACTTTTTAATTGGACTTTCTTGTTAGAAAAAAAGCGATAATATCATTACATTTGTGCACACTGTGCACCCCGTACTAAACAGGACAGCAACTTACTGTCTGTTGTCTGTTCTGTGTGAAGTGACGTGAGTTAAAGCAGTAATGCTCCTCCACTGTTTACGCCGATACACCACTTGTCGCATACCAAACTACACACTAGCAAACTAGAAAGTGTGGAAAAGAAGTGCACTTCTATTCAATATTCATTCAGCCTTCTAGTGTGTAAAGCGCAGACGTGTATGGTGTGGGACGCGCCCCTTCCCATCCGTTCTCTTATGGTACTCGTGAAAGTCACTGAAATCACTTAAAGGGGAATTTTCTAATTCAAATAAGTGCATTATAGGCCAAAACCTTCTCAAACGTGTAAAATGTTCTAGACGAGGTTTTTATAACCATTTCGTCTACTAATGTTCTGTGGGGGAGCTTTTAGAAGCATTTAACAGTTCACCACCACCGTGAACAATTCAGTGTCTCACACCAAACACCAGTTACACTACATGGACAGAAGTATCGGAGGTTGACACCTGACTAACACCAGTAGGGACACTGCATTCAAATACACAGATTTAATAACAGTCATGGCATTAACAGAAATGGTCCACACGTCAATAGTTAGCTATTTCGTTCAGAAAACCACTTTATTAATAAGCAAGGTGACAAACATTTCACATATTTCGAGAAATTTCTGCCTGTCACACCATAGCATCGTTAGATTAGCTGGCTAGCAAAACAACTTCAGCAGGTAAAGCTATGCTATGTTAGTCAAACTAACTTTGTTCTCAATACTTAACTCGAATTTAAACTGTACAATAAGTTATCTGTAGTACATCTGTCTTCTTTTTAGGGTTTTTGCTTGGTTAGTTAGAACTCAGACAGTGAGTTAGAATTCAAGCCCACTGTGATGTTAGCAAAGGGGATTGCAGAACTTTTAAATTGCAGAACTTTTAAATTGACTTTCTTGTAGGCTAATTATAGGCTGAAACCTTCTCAAACATGTAAAATGCGTTCTAGACAAGATTCATAACCATTTAATAACCGTCTAATCATGTTCTGTGAGGGAGCTTTTAGAGGCATTGAACACTTCACCACCACTGTGAACAATTCAGGCTGTGAACAAATCTCACACCAAACACCAGTTACACTACATGGACAAAAGTCTTTGACATGGACACCTGACCTTAACACTAACAGGGACACTGCATTCAAATACACAGACTTTAATGATTTAGATTTTAAATGACATCTAACCTTAACACCAACAGGGACACTGCATTCAAATACGCAGACTTTAATGATTTAGATTTTGGAATTTAAAATTTGGATAATTTAGATTTTGCTGTGGGGAATTTTTGCCCATTCAGTCTATCGAGCATTTATGAGGTCAGGCACTGATGCTGGACCAGAAGGCCAGGCTGAAAAGCTCCATTCCCGTTCATCTCAAAGGTGTTGGATAGGGTTGAGGTCAGTGCTCTGTATTTTAACACGTAATTATTTATTGTAGAGAAACTTACTTAACTGATTTCTTTACAGTGTTGGGAGTAAAGAAGGATGGAGGAAAGTGTTTAAATGGGAACTCAACCAGCTTTTATAAATGTTATTATTTTGTTTCTACACAATTCTCTCACTGAGATATAAACAAAGTCATTCAGAATGGGCTTGGTATGAAATGGTTAATTGTAGAGAAACTTGACACTTGACTGAGAATATTTACAGCTATGGCGAATGAAACCAGTGTTCGCACACATGTCCAAACACACCAGTAAACCTACATGTGTCTTGTAAGTGGTTATTTGTAATGTTGACGATGGTAAAATAGTTGTAAACTGGTAAATTAGAATAAAAAGCTTTCTTTAGGACCATTTTGCCTCACAACACCCTGCATCTACCCCTCCACAATTAATGGATCAAAAAAATACCTCATAAGACAAAACCTTCTCAAACTGTCTCAAGCAGTGTATTCATAACCATTTCATGAAAAAAAAAACCTTTCTGTGAGGGGGGCTTTAAGAGGCATCAAAATCTTCAGATGTCTGGTTCCATTCAACTCCACTGTAAACAATTCTTACTCAGTAACTTTTTCTGGTATTTCACACTAAACCCACTCTGAGTTACGTTGTTAACCGTGTAATTATGCAAACATTTAAATGGAACAGAAGCAAACAAACACTTTTTTTACATTTTTATTGATTAACCTCCATATACATATCTCCTAATTGTTGTTTCACCTGAGAGTATTTCACTGTCAGCATTGCAGGTATATATAATGCTTAATACATAGCACAAAAAATCAACACCAAGTCTAACAAAGGGAAAGGAAACGAGACCTTTTTGGGCAATGTTACCCTTTAAAAGAATTCAATAAATGATATATTGTAAGCTAGCTATTGGAAATTTGCCGTCCCTCCAACACATTTGTGAGTGACAGTCCTTCAGTCAGCATGATGCATATTTTTCCACTCGTCTTGCCCTCGGAGAGTGAAAGGAAGCCTCTTCTGTCTTCTCCACTTCGCCCTCCGGTTCTTAAACCACACCTAAAAGCACATTGAGCATCACCTTCAATTTTAAATTACTTTTTTTAGATTAGCAGTTATTATTTGTAAAGATTAGGTAATAGTAACATTTTATTGTGCATCAAATAAAGTCTTACTCTTTTTTTATAGCTCAACTATGATAAAAAATAAAGTAAGTAATGTAATAACTTTAGTAATTTGGCCACTTTTCTAACAGAATTCTATGTCCCCCAGTTGTGTACCCTCCCAATGAAAAAGGAAACTTTTATATGTGGTTACCACGGAAATGAGACAACAAAGGGGAGCCCGTTGTAGCGATGGTTGACATTTTGATTATGTAGCATGTTATTTTAAGAATATATCTCACAAGATGAGAGTATTTTAATTCCAAATTGTTCACTATTTGAGAAAATGAACAATTCCATCAAGTTTCTCCTCCAAACAGGTTGGGAATCATACAGTGAGACTAATGACAACTCATTCCTTTGATCTCCCTTATATAATATAATATAATATAATATAATATAATATAATATAACATAATATCAAATAATTTTGAATATATTCAAAAATTTAGTCACTGACTAACATGCTTAAAGCTTCCTAAAATCAAGTGAAATGTAGGGCTGCCACTCAGCTGAATTAAATAATATGAATAACTCAAAAAACTAAAGAAAATGTATGGAAAATCAAGGCATAAATGTTTATATTATGCAAAAACAGCTTGCCAAATCATTCGAAATCAGAGAACTAAAAAGATTTTTTGTCTTTTTTGCAGAGTACTCTGTACTTTAATAAACCTTTTACAGGCCTCTCTTGCTTTGTTATGTAGGTATTAAAAAAGTATTTTAGTATTATTTAAGCATTTAGAAAGTATAAGCATTTTTTTAAACTTATTTTAGAAAGTATTACAAAGTATATTTCAGCATTTAGAAAGTATTGAAGTATCATGAATGTACATTAGCGATTAACAGAGGGTACTATCTGAGTACTTATAGAGTATCTAATAAGAATTTAATGTTAGAGGGCATTATATAAATATTTTAGAAAAATATAAAAAGTGTTTAGAAAGTATTAGAAAGGCTATACATGGTTTGTTATTGGTCATTCAAGCCCACTTTTATGGTCTGACTTTTTTAGAATCTCCGGTTAGTCGTTAAAAATAATGGTCAGTTACTAAATTGCTCAGTTACTAATGTAATGAATGCTGAACTGAGCCATCTCAGTTTCAGGTGTTACCTCCACCCGCTCCTCCCGCAGGTGTGTTCTCTCAGCCAGCTGTTCGCGGGTGTGTATGTCTGGGTACTGGTTCTGCAGAAACAGCTCCTCCAGAGCATCCAGCTGCTCCTCGGTGAAGATGGTGCGATGGCGACGGATTCTCTTCTGGATTTGACTGAAGTTCTCCCCCCTCTGAGCCTCTCCTGCCAGACAGGACTCTGTCACAGCTCTCCTGCTCCATTTTAGGCATGCTAGATCACAGGGCAACATCAACAACAGGTAAAAAAATCAGTTGGCATCAGTTGGTTTTTTAACTAGGCTGAATTAAATGGCTGAGATGTAAACAAAGTCATGTATAGCTTTCTGACGTCAAATGATCTGTTCTGAATGCACCAAAACTGAATTGTTCACAGTGGTGGCTATAGGAACCAGACATCCACAGCCCCTGTTTCCTATTATCACCGTTGTAAAGAAAGCCAACAAGAATAAAAATTGCTTCAAATAACCATAAGGTTCGATTTGGCACCTTCATTTTAAGAAGTATGGTGTATTCCAGTCAGGCCAAAACAACTACTCACTCATTTAGCTCATTCTTTAGCTTCCTAAATGCCCAGGGAGAGCCTTTGATTGTTTTCCTGTACATTATGTGGAGATTCTTCAAGCCTTAAAACAAACTAGTGTTTGCTCTCCTACACACTCGCCATCCTGAAAGTTCAAAACCTCAAGTATCAATGCAAACCAGGGGAACTTCCATATAAGGCAGTTGTTTGGTTTACCGTTTGTTGTGGTTTTTGCCACTTGGGTTCTATAGGTTAAACTGAACCATCAGTTGAACAGGTTGTTAGGGCTTAGGTTCTCAAACCAGTCCCCAGAGATCTTTAGAGGGTCCACTTTTTTGCTCCAACTCACCCCACACACAGTGACAGAGAAAAAATGTGGAACATCCTGGGCTTCCTCCTGAGGACCCATTTGAATAGCCCTGCCTTAGGGAACCAGAACTGAGTGTTCAATAGTGTGACACCAAAAACTCTGTAGACAACTCCAAAAAACTAAACTCTTATAAATAGTAAACATTCTTAAATGGTTCTTGAACATCTCATTTACAAATATGCTTCCACAAACAACCATGTCTTGGAAGGGCATAGGTTCTCAGCCATGGTCCTGGAACCCTCCTGTCATTCATATTTTAGTTTTTTTTTATTGGTTTTAAGAACTTTGCATTTAGTTGAAGGTTCTTTACACTTCAACATCTTGAACAAAGTTGCTTCTATAAAGAACCATCTCTTGGAAGGTTCTTTAAAGAATAGTTTCCCAGCCCCCTGACCTTCACATTTTACTGTTTTTTCCAGCTCTAAGACACCCACAACCTAGGAAAACTTATTATTGAGCTGATTAGTTGGATCAGGTGTGTTGGGAGACAAAAACACTGTGGACTCCAGAACCAGGGCTGTGGACCAGAAATATATGTTCAATAGCATCATTCCAAAAAACTGTGTAGAAAACCACAAACAGCTAAACTCTCCTAAATGGATCTTGCCTTAGACGTTCTTGGAAAAGCATTTAATTCGTTTTTTAAGAACTTTACATTATGCTTCCACTTTATAAAGGTTCTTCAATCTTGGACATCTCATTTAAAAAATTGCTTCCATAAAGAACCATCTCCTGGAAGGGCATAGGTTCTCAGCCATGGTCTTGGAACCCACTGCCCTTCATATTTTAGCGTTTTTTTCCTGCTCCGAGGCACCCACAGCCCATGAAAGGCTTAATAAATGGGCTGATTAGATGGAGCAGGTGTGTTTGGAGCCAAAAAACACTGAGGGGCTCCAGGACCAGGGAACCAAAAGTGGTTCTTCTACATCATGAGTTTAGAAGAGCAAACTAATTCATTATTGTAACTCATATGTAAATCATTATTAAGGAAGTAGTCTTACGTGTGGTGGGCAGGTAGTCAGCCTGTATTATCTCTCCACAGTGTGAGCAGTAGCAGCAGCAAATGCAGGCGTGCTGTAGAGGCTCTATGGGATTCATAGTTCTGGATTCTGGATCTGGTTGGTCTGTTGAGTGTCCCTGAGGGCGCTGTTCTTCAGCCACACCAGCCTTGCCGTCATCCCCTCTCTCGAATGTCCCGCTCAAGATGCTGTCAATGCTGAAGGTAAATCGTTTCCTCCCTGCTTCTTTCGCCACAGTGTCCATCTCGTATACTGACCGCCACCTGGCACTGTGCAAATCTGCTCTTAGCTCCAGGCAAGCAGACTTTCATATAGAACTGACTCTCTCTCTCCTTCTCTGTCTTTCTCTCTCTTTCTCTCCTCTCTCTCTTCTTTCCCCGTGCTCCTTTTGCCTTGTGTCAAACCCCATTTACTCAATAGATTAAAGAAAGGAGACAAAAACATAATCCCCCCATACAGAAGCACAAAAAGTATAAAGTGGCTGGAAAAAAAATCCCATCTAATCTGGGCAGTTTTGTGAAAGGTGTTAGTGAGAACAGGAGATTCTGGCTAATCTGGCTTTGGCTGAAATGAAATCTGATTTCACTGTATCAAATGAGGGGTACAGAGGGCCCCCTGAAATCCGCCTTGCTGTGGTTTTAGCCAAAAAGATAAATTGTCTGGCATTATTAGGAGCTTTGATTCTTTGGGTGTCAGGAGTGACCGCTGCTCTTCAGGAGGATAAGCTCGGGTTAATATGTTTGCGTATGATTCCTGTGGAACAACATGGCTGTCCACGAGAAAACCTTGGTGGTGGTGTTTATTGCCTATGTCTAGTGCCGGGTGATGAATCATACACACCTGCACTGGTGATCCTCATTTTCTTTCTTTTTGTATTTTACACCATATGGACCCGTGCTTCCCTGAGGCCATGCCTATTAATTTAATGATTGTAATTAATTTCTGTGTGACAGTTTTCCAACCTTTCCAACGTTAGAATTAAACAGGGTATTTCTGTAAAACTGATATATGTAAATGACCTCTGTGCTGATTGGCTGCCTCATTCACAAATCAGTCTGGGCTGAAACACGCCTTGTAACTTCAAACTACTACAGACTGTACAGGGGATTTATGGATGTGGGTAGATATTGCTCTATATAGAGGTATATGTGAATTCAAAATTCGAATCAGAATCAGAAAATGTTTAGATCCCAGAGGAAACTGCTTATGTTACAACTGCACAGACACACAGAGACAGAAACATGGGTGCCGCAACAAATATATCTCAAAATCATTCATTTCATACATCTCAATATCATTCTCAAAATCACCCCCCCCCTTTTCCGCTCCCGGACAACACTTGTAATTTTTGTGTGCATTAATGTACACAAAATACTTGTAATTACATTTTTACATTTTCCAACCTTTCTTTAAGCCTTTGGGTTAAACATGTAGTTTTTTGTTGCTGTTAGCTTTAAAGAAAATTTCCATAATATTTCAAATTTTCCATGTAATTAAGTAATTAGGATGTAAAGAGTGGATGATCTGTTTTTGCAACCAGTGAATGGAACCAGACCTCCAAAGTGTTTAATTTTGCTGAAAGCCCCCCACAGAACATTATTACATGAAGTAGTTATGAATACACTGCCATAGTTTACGTTTAGTTGAGAAAGTTTTGTTTTTTAATCCATTCATTGTGGAGGGATACATGCAGGACATTGTAAGACATAGTAGTGCCTACAGAAAACATTATTTTTCAGATTTACCAGGTTCACTGGTTTGTACTGGTATGAAATAATACAAAATACGAAATAAAATACTAAAATTGTAGACATTGTGACTCCTGGTTTCTATCTTCATCACTGTAAGGATATTTATAAGTTCCTCAGCAATTAACCATTTCACATAAAGCCCTTCCAAATGATTTTATTTGGATTTCGATGAATGAAAGCTCTGTTCAGTTTGGCAGTCTTGCATTGTGTCTTATTCAAAAAGCACTCCAGACTGAAAAACTCCTTATAACTTCAGTACAAATGGGTGGGGATAAACTGCTGAAGGCCGAATACACAATATGGACAAAAATATTGGGACACACCTGTTTCTCAGGGTTTAGGCTAGGTCCCTTAATTCCAGTGACAGGTAATCTTAATGTAATCTTCAGCAGACCAAGACATTTTGGGCAGCACCATGCTTCCAAATTTTTGGACACAGTTTGAGAAAGAACCTTTTCTATTCCAGCATGACTGTGCCCCAGTGCACAAAGGAAGGTCAATAAAGACATAAGTGGATGAGAAGAACTTGACTGACCCACACAGAGCACTCACCTCAACCCCATCCAACACCTTTGGGATGAACGGAGATCGTGAGCCAGGCCTTCTCATCCAACATCAGTGCCTGACCTCATAAATGCTCTAGAGAATGAATGGGCACAAAGGGAAACCAACTCCATATGAAAGACTATGTATTTCAATGCAATGTCATTAAAGTCATTTTGTCCATGTAGTGTAGATAGATGCAAATGTGTTGCTCTTTGTGTCATCATAAAACAGTGAAAAACATTTTCCATGACATGAACCCTATAACAATCAATCAACACCCTTCAATGAGTGGCAGTGGTCAAAAATCTGCTAAACACAAATCTACACTGAAATATATCATTCGGCTGGAGTGGACCTTATCACTGAAACGCAGCCATTCCCATCTCTCATTTCTGACACGGCGCACCGGCACAGGCAGCCTATTATACATTCCCATTCTTTCCACTACAAATCCCTTGTAATCATACAAGTCAGAAAACTCTTATTCATCAAGGAATTAATGGATTTTCAGAATCTGCCTTAAGCCTCACAGATAAGGGTGGATCAAAAAAATAGATAACAATAAACAGCTTCCATCCGGCACACAAATATTCATTGCCTTTACATTGTTACAAGTTATAGTATTTAGTGTCCATGCGATTAGTATCTTAGGCTTTTTAGGTTGGCTGAGGGAAATTGTATCATGTTGTATCATGTATGGGTGGCCCAGTGGTTGGCGCTATTGTCTCATAAGGCACTTTTCCATAGGCTTATAGGAACTGTGCTGTACCTAAACCATGCTGTGCTGGCATAGAACTTGCAGCATGCTTTGATTTTACAGTGTAGCCCGGTAACAGTGTTTCATCGCAATTCTCTCCCCACAGTTTATGGCCAGTCGTTTTCTTAAAACCACGTCCATGGAGTTGAACCAGCATGTAGTTTTTCTGTCAGAGCTGCCCTTGATGTTGTGGTCTTTCATTGTTTATAGTCTTGTTTGAGTATTTTTATTTTTGACCTCAGCATTCTTCAGTCATTCAATGAAAACCCAGCTAACTTGTAGTGATGTGCTGGTACACCATGTTTCTTACAGCGTTAAAGACAATTTGTCAACGGCATAGAAAACTCCCGCTCAAATTTATCTTCAGCACAAAGATAGAGTGCCTGTACTTCTTTGACTTCACAGTTGTTAGTTTGTATCTTCATTGTTGTTTTTAACACAGACTGTAAAAAACAGTGGTCTCTTTCCATGTTGTGATGATATTTCGACCAATCAGAAAGCAGTGCTGCAGCTGTGGCCCACTTTCGGCCCTGCCATTGAGCATCTTAGGTACGGGTCACTTTGTTTGTAACGAAAAAACTTTTGTTCACGGCACGATTCCTTGCGTCAGTAGAAAAGCACCAATAGAGAAATCCTGGGCTGATGTCTGGCTGGGGTGGTCTCATTCCTTTCTTTATGTTCTATTTACATTATTTTTTAAAAATGTATTAACCCTCATAGTCATGCGTGAACACACCACTTTCTCTGCATTTAACCCATTCACCAAGTGAAGCAGTGGGCTGCTGCCAACGAGGGGTGCCTGGGGAGCAGTGTGTAGGGACGGTATCTTGCTCAAGGGTACCTCAGTGGTGACACTAGCTGTTGGGATTGGAACCCACAACCTTCTGATTGTAAGGCCAACACCCTAACCACTAGGCCATCCAGCTGCCCATATGAGGTGAATTAGAGATATAATAGAGATAATTTAGTGAGGAAATTCCACTTCTTAAGCTTTCTTAAAACAAGAAAAAGTTACTAGATCATTTATCTTACATATCTTACAGGGTAGTTGTTTCAAAAATAAAAAACTAGATCTGTTGTTTCTTTTCAAGATTTTCTGGCTTGTTGAGATTTCATTTTGCACTGTAGAACAACCACACTTCTTCTTTGAACAGGTCGTTGAATTCAGTTGTTGAGGCTAAAAATATGGAAATATGGAAATTAATAAATGCATTTAACAGTCAGTTCTCTTACAGTGCCATGAGCTCCAGCATATTTCTTTGCACAGTAGAAGAATTGTCAATGCCATGACTTGTCCTGGACCATGATATGGATTAAGCTCAGTATTGGACTTATTTGCAGCATCAATGGTGAATCACCATTGGAAATTCTGTTTAGACCAGACTTACAGGGCAGTTCCACAAATTGTTCCCTATATATCTGCATAATTGACTCATTAAAAAGTTATCTAGTAATATTTGCTCATAAAGCCATGTTTGTTGCTATAGTACAACACTGAGACTGATACCCTAGGACCATTAGCCTCCATGCTGATGGGTTGCAGTCCCACAATCCACACCTTATTCAGTCCTTCACTTTGCTGGGTGGTTAATTCCTAACTGATGAGGAAAACTCTGAAGTTGGGATGTCAAAACAGAGAGTCAATTTTCTCTTTGGAATACCATTATAAACTCTTTGTACATTGAAATTGTTATTAATTAGGTCACACACATCTTAAAAGTTCAAACTGGAACAGGCAGTGGGTCACTGCAATAGGAAATATCACTAATGAAACAAGAGCATTAGTATAATACTATTAGTATAAGAGTATTAACTGATAGTATTAGTTGAATGGAATTGAATATCTGTTGGCAAGGCCGTCTTTAATCACATCAACATACACAGTGCTCTTGAGACCTCTTGAGGCTCTGCGTGGTGTCTGTAGATGACTCTCAGGCATCATGTGAAGAATATATCCATCATTCCAGGTGAGAGCCGATCAAAGTGGTGCCTATGGGCCTAGTCTGATGGCCCATTTCATCCCTCATTAAACAAAACTGGCTGAATATGTTAAAGAATAAATGAATAACCCTTACTGTTGCTGTCATTGTGCCAAAAGAAATCATATCAGAATAACATTCATTAAAGAAAAACGACAATTAAATAGGAAACGCTCAGGATAGAATTGGATGGATTTGTACTGAGTATTTTTCAAATGAGTATTTTCTAAATACAATAAATAAAAATATATTGAATTCGGGCCGTAATTGGCAGTTTATGGTACATGCAAGGCTTATCATTTAACAATATGAGTGCTGATGTGGAACCTGTTTATTTTAATGAGTAAATAAGAGAAAAATCTGATCCTACATACACGTACTCATGAATGTAGGTCCAGGTACAGCCTGGATGATTTTACTCCTCCCAACAGGCTTTTTTTGGCTCATCAGAAATAAATCATCTTCTTATTTGGAGATTATTGAAGTCTGACTTATTTCTTCAAAACTTCCCAAAATAAAAAATCAATATAAGACAGAAATTCTTTTGCTGGTCACATCGCCTTGAATTTGATCACTAACAGAAGTTTCAGATGTTGCACAGACATTTATAAGATGACCAGGTTTTCTTTTTAATCTTATGGTTCATCTGAAGATCTGATTATCTGAGACAAATAAATATCAGAGTAGTGAGAGAAAAGAAAGAGCATTTCAAGAACTTAAATTGTGATAGGCCTGAAATCAGAAGAATGCTCTTTCTCCGGACCTGAAGTATGAGAGAGACCATGGTCAAAATCTCCTACTGATGTTAAACTGAGCTGTCTAGGAGAAACAGGCCGGGCAAAGAAGAGTTCTTATTTTGATTTTTACTTTCCTTTGTGCTGTGTAAAGGCCTACTCTGCAGGATGCAGTGGGTTCACTTTTGTGCAAGACACTCATTTGTTTCACATGCATCTGCTATCGCAAGCTTCCTCAACACACAGTAAATGAACAGGTTTCACTCAAGGCTTTGAAGACTGGGCCACAATTCTTGTGGTTTTAGTGCACATGTGACAGTCTGTGGCACCATCAACAGTATATTAATGATTGAATTCAGGTGACTCCTTTACTTCAAGTGATGGGCAATCTTAATGCTTCAGCATACCAAGACATTTTGGACAACACCATGCTTCCAACTTTGTGGACACAGTTTGGGGAAGGCCCTTTTCTATTCCAGTATGACTGAGCCCCAGTACACAAAGCAAGGTCCATAAGTGTGGATGAGTGTGGGAGTACTCGAATGGCCCGCACGGAGCCCTGACCTCAACCCCATCCATGACCTTTTGGGATGACCTGGAACAGAGATTGTGAGCCAGACCTTCTTGTCCAACATGCTCTTCAGAATGAATGGGCGCAAATCTTGTGGAAAGCTTTCCAATAAGAGTGGAAGCTATTATAGCTGCAAAGTGTGGAGCAACTCCATATTAAAGTCTATTTATTTCAATGCAGTGTCATTAAAGTCCCTGTTGGTGTAATGGTCAGGCGTCCCAATATAGTGCAGTGAGTTCACTTTTGTGTAAGACACTTTCACTTATTTCACATGCATATGATCTGGTATCAGAAGCTTCATCAACACACAGGTTTTGAAACCCTAAATGAACAGGTTTCACTGCAGGCTTTGAAGTCTGGGCCGCAATTCTTGTGGTTTCAGTTCACATGTGACAGTCTGAGGCAGCATCTAGCTTTTAGGGAATGGCATACGGGCCGACCAATCAGATTCTTACAGACAGAATGGAATCCTGTCGTCATGAGCTCCCGTACGTGGGCGAATCAGAGAAGGCCAGCGTGCCGGCCTCAACCAAACAGTGCCTTCCACCCAGCGCGACTGCAACCAATGAGAAGCCTCCACGACGGGGCAGAAAGAGAGATTTATAAACGGGGCGACCTCCATCAGCTTCATAATTCAGAGACACGCGAAGAGGAAAATAGAGATTAGTAGTTTGTATAACGTGTTCATAGCGAACTAAAATTAGAAAAATACATTCTTATTTCTCCAACGTGCTCAGTTTCGTCTAATATACGTGCTTGGTAAGTTTTCTGTCCTTTTAATTACTGTTTCTAATATTTCTAACTGTTTAACATTAAATGTATCTTTTATTGATATTTGTCTTTTAGTTACTTTTAAAAACAGTTTTTTTTAAAGCCTTTAAAAAACAAGCAACCTTTAAAAAACAAGAGTGTGAAACCGCACAGTGTTATAACAGAAGACTTGAACTTGAATTATTAACCTAAATTATGAGAAAAAAAGGTGTAGTGTAACATATGTTAATTATTGGGTAATTGGCTGAAATTAAGTGTTGAGAAACGAAGTGTTAAGTATAGAGGCTTTAAGTACTTTTAAACTTTTTTTTATTCCTTTGCACTGGTTTCAGTATGTAAATGATGGTTAACATTAGCAATTAGCTTAGCACCCCCCCCCCGGGTCTGACTTTCTAGTTGTTTCTACGGGAGTGGTTATCTTCGCTGTGCTAACTTGAGTCAAAATAAAGCCTTGGAGTGCATGGAAGCGTATTATTTGACAATAAGGAATACATTGATATTATTTATGTCCTTGCGGGGTTCATGTATTTGTGTTAACCTCCACATTCAGTAAAAATGTGGACCTGGCTGTCTTAGCAATTCGATTTTTGTTAGCCTTTGCATCGTTGTTTCCTAGCAACCGTTTAAACAGAGCAATCTCTGTAAAACGTGATGGTTAGAGAAATGTTGAGATTATTCATTCAAACTCCACACATCATTCGGCATCGTGTCTGGGAGGCTAAACCCACGTTGTTCTGATGATGCAGGGCGGAACCTGATGTGATGTCTCAACAGTCACTGCTACCCTGTTTTAATGATGTGTATTTCTTCACATGATTCAATCAGAGGTCCAGAATGAGACTGCTGTGCCTGTTCCTGCTGGCCGTCGGTGTGTATGCCGACGACGACGACAAGAAGGAAAATGTTGGGACTGTAGTTGGAATTGACCTTGGGACCACATACTCTTGGTGCGTATGGTTGTCTACCTTTTGGGGTTTGTGTTAGTCAGGAACAGACTGTCAGTTCTGACTCACTTTCTTATATTTTCTGTTTAATTACGTACTCATTCAGAGCTCAGGTTATGTAACAGGCTGATTTGGCAAAAAAAAAAGCCCTCAAATATTTCATAAAAGGATGCAGAGTAGCATGTGAATTTGGTTAGCTTTAAATACAAGCATATGGTGCACAAATTTGAGACTGTTGTGAACTTTTATTAACCCCCAGTTTGTTTTCTGCTTCAGTGTTGGAGTGTTCAAGAACGGCCGAGTTGAGATCATTGCCAATGACCAAGGAAACCGCATCACACCTTCATATGTGGCCTTCACAAGTGAGGGTGAACGTCTGATTGGTGATGCTGCCAAGAACCAGCTGACCTCCAACCCTGAAAACACGGTCTTTGATGCCAAGAGACTGATTGGTCGCACATGGAGTGACTCCTCTGTGCAGCAGGACATCAAGTACCTGCCATTCAAGGTGTGCTTTATTGCAGTGCCTTCATTGCCTCTGTTGAATAATGGAAATGGGTCTCTTTTAAAAGAATCAGTTTAAAAGTTCATTTATTAACATTTGTTCATTGTTTATACCTCTAGGTTCTTGAGAAGAAGAGCAAACCCCACATTCAGGTCGACATTGGATCTGGTCAGGCAAAAACATTTGCCCCTGAGGAGATCTCAGCCATGGTTCTTACTAAGATGAAGGAAACTGCAGAAGCATACCTGGGAAAGAAGGTATATTTTTTTAGTAAAATATTTAACTGTGTGAATTATGCCTATAGTATATTGGCACTCATGCTTTCTGAAACCTGACTAATTTTGACTTTCTTTTGTAGGTAACACATGCTGTAGTCACTGTCCCTGCCTATTTCAATGATGCCCAGCGCCAGGCTACCAAGGATGCTGGTACTATTGCTGGCCTGAATGTGATGAGAATCATTAATGAGCCGTAAGTTGCTTTCATTGTTAAATATTTGTAACTCTTTAAAATACCAAAGAATTGTGGGAAAACTCATGACATACCATTACTTTTGCAGAACTGCAGCTGCGATTGCCTATGGCTTGGACAAGAAAGATGGCGAGAAGAACATCTTGGTGTTTGACCTTGGTGGTGGTACTTTTGATGTGTCCCTTCTGACCATCGACAATGGTGTGTTTGAAGTGGTCGCTACCAATGGAGACACTCACCTTGGTGGGGAGGACTTTGATCAGCGTGTCATGGAGCACTTCATCAAGCTGTACAAGAAGA
>JBBPCX010000088.1:8665935-8682626 GCA_037974365.1 Hydrocynus forskahlii | reverse complement strand
TAGTACAACCAATCATTAGCAAGCTTTATGGCAGTGCAGGTGGACCACCACCAGAAGAGGGTGATGAAGACCAGGGTCCGTTGTAGAACTGGAAATATGATGCTGATACATATTATTGAACTTGACAGTTGGACAACTATAAAACACTTTGAGCGAGGGATGTTGGTCATCACTGAGGTTGAGAGTTGGTCAGCATGGACCAAGGCTTGTTGCTATTCTCAGGAAGTGTTGTGTGAAATGAAATGATGGGATTGAATGGGTTGCGAAGGAATGGGATGTAGTGGGCATACTGGGTCATGGGCAACTGTTATGTGCACAAAACCTTTATTATTTTTAATTTATTTAATCAAGGAAATAAATGTTTATTTCTACATGGAAAGAAATGTTTGTTACAAATCTGTCATTGTGTGTCATTTAAATTCTTTAATTAAAAAAGAAATGGGGAAAAGCGTGGTGCTGGCCTAGCGGGTAGGATACTTGCCTCTGGACCAAGAGGTCATGGGTTTGAATCCTACATTTAGCATACCACCACTGGGTTCCTGAGCAAGACCCTTAACCCCAAGTTGCTCCAGGGAGACTGCCCCCTGCAGTTAGGGAATGGAAGTCACTTTGGATAAAAGCGTCTGCTAAATGCTGTAAATGTAATACATAATGCACTTGGTGGCCATAAAATAAATAGTTGTTAATGCAATAAATTAAGCTTGAGCTTTTTCAATCATTTTATTTTTAATCTTGAATACAATGTTTCACATTACATGGTGCATGTTGTGATTCCACTGCACAAGTTCTGATGTTCTGAAACCCAACCCTGTGTGGTGCTGCAAAAAATGGATATACAACTGTTGTCCAATAGGACCTAGACAACTCTTTTGATTTGTGAACTTCAACTGACATAGATGTTCAATAGTGCACACACACACACACACACACACACACACACACACACACGCATACACTCATACAAACACACATAAACAGGTACATATACAGCCTCCCAGGTGGAGTTCAAGAGGGATCCAAAACCATCCAAAATCAGTACCTGACCTCACTAATGCTCTCATGGCTGACCGCAATGTTTCAGTACTCCAGAAGAGTGAGTGTTACTGCAGCAGGGGGCGACAAACTACTAAATAATAAAACACGTTTCAGAAGAATGAGCTGATGTCTATAAACCTTTAAACATGTAGTGTGGGTGTCAGCAACAAGGATTAAAAAGGAATACATTAAGCAGAGTTCAGAGCTAATCAATGACTTGGTAATCTAGGGGTTGTTTTAAATCGAGTTGTCCTGCACCACCTGATTTTAAACATGGATTAACAAAAATGGGATTAACCCTTAATCTGTGATTAAAACCTTCGCCTACAGAACTAACACGATTGTCCAACAGACGAAGAAGAAATTCAGAAATTTAAATATTCAACCATTATTAGAGTGCAAGATTGATGTCAAAAACTGGATTAAACTTTAATTTGTGATTAAAGCCTTTACCTGCATCAAGAAGCCACAAAGAAGAATGTTAAACAGTCTGTTGTTATTAGACCCAGGGCTCATGTCAGAGGGGTCATGGATAAGATCCAGGAAGAATGGGAAGAACAAAACATACACTGTACCATTTTGGTAAAATAATTTGAGATAAATTTGAAACTTTTGTTGCATGTATCATAATATAACACTGTTTAATGCAGAAATGTTGGTGCCAAGCTAATGGCCATTTACTTTCACTTTCCATTATTGGTTTAATACTTTTTATAACCGCAACACAATTCATAACTGCAATTATACATGTATTATAGAGATCCTGATGCTATGCTGTGGTGGGGTTAATGTAATATATAATGTAAAGTGTTTTGAAAAAAAAAAAAACATCTTAAAAGCATTCCTAATCAAAGTTTAAAGTCATGGGGCAATAGGGTTACATCTATTATGTGTTTTCCACAGAAACAGGTTTAAAATGATTAAAATCTAGCCTTCTTTATTTTTAACATTAGTATTTTACTTCCAGGCCTCCAGGTTGTATTATTATTTTATTGTCCTTTTGTTTATCATGGGGCTTTATTTTTGCACAAGCCTGTTTATCAATTTTCTGCATTTCATTTTGCCCGGCTACAGTTGAATTTTCCTCAGTGGAACCCAAGCTTTAATAAAGAAAGTGATGATAATGAGGACCGAACAGTACATTTTGAAACGTCAACACTATTTACATACTCCGTTGAGTTCTGTTGTTTTAAAGAAAAGCAGGGATTACATTTTCCATGATATGGACTTTTAAAGGCAACCACAAGGATCAGTGCGTTGGTGTTTATTGCAGAATGTGTAGTTGGAGAGCTCTACACTTAATTGGCAAATTTGCTGGCTTTATGTATCCAAGTCATATCAGGTCAAGTTATACATTGGAAGTTTGGAAGGATTCCCTGCTTTTGCTGGTCTGCAGCTTCAATTGTCTGACTTTTCTTCTGTCTTTTCTTCTGCACTTGATCTCTAAATCTCACGCAGGGGACGCTTTGCATCCTCAAGCGAACTTTCTTTCGTCTTTACATTCAGAAGACAATATCTCTCACTCAACAGCCAAGAGGCTGCCATGAAAATGCAATATGCAGAGTTCACACTCTCAAAACAGGATAAAACAGAGATGTGGGAACATCCAGAACGGGTTTATATCCAACCTTTTTCTTGCATTTTAATATTTTCTTTTGTGCGGGTTTATGCACCAAACAGATTCATAATTCACATTCACAGCGACTATTATTCAACCACTCCTTATCATTTAGAACAGTTACTGGGCTTTTAACACTCCCATATTTAAATGTTCTGATTGGCTGCCTTGCAATGTACCTCCTTCAAAAACCAACTTCAGTGTGGGGGGCTGAACTTACCAAGTGGATATATTGGTTTTTGTGACATCACAAATGCAGGGAATTCTAAACGGGCTAATTTTCCATATGTAAATAGTCTTTACAGGAAAGTGAACAGTACATTTTGAGATAATAGTGTTTTTATGCAGATTATGCATAAGAAAAGGGAAACACCAGCATAAATTTTCCATGATATGGGCCCTGTCAGAACATTTTAGAGAGAGAATCTTCTAAACAAGTTCAAAAGCCTTCATGCTGGATTTTTTATGGAGGCGCCTTAGTCACGTAGGGGCTTTCGAATCTTCAGAGAGAACGCTGAAAGGAGTGCAAGCTTGAGCTGGAGGTTGTTAGATATTCTGTATATTCTTTCAGCTTTACACTGGTCTGAGCAAACGTACTTGGCATTATTCTCTTTCAAACGTTCCTGTCTTTCATTCGCTCCCTGTATTGCTGTTCAGTTTCTGGAGCAGACTGATGAAGACGTTACAAGGCTTCAGCAAAGAATGCCAACAATATTTGAGTATGCATTTATCTCTGTACATCTTTAAATAATAATAATAAAAAAAAAAAAACTATTCTGCTGTAGCCTGAGGGCAAGGTCCAAATCAGACCAAGCCAAAAATGCACTTGGGCCAAGTGGTTCCCGCTCTGCTCTTAATTAGATCATGTCATTGTGATTTGGATCTGGGACAGAGGCGGCGCCGAAACTCAGCCTTGCCCGGGCCATCGTGTCACAGTCATCACACACACCTCCGCCTGCCTGCAGCTTCAGTCAGGTTTGGCTGGCATGAATCAAATTAACACCCTGCCGGTCCTGTAGGTCGGCGTGTTCTAGCTGAATTGTATTTGACATGATTGGTATTTGTATTAATGTGGACTACAGTCAAAGATCAATACATGAACTTAATTGAGTTACAGCACAAAGTCAGCACGCAGGCTGTAAAGTATAGACAAAATGCCATTACTTAGATTCTGTTCCATGAATGTAGGGCTACTAATGCATTCAAAATGCATCCCCACGTAAAATCCTTTGGAGAAACTTAATGCAGAAGGTAGGTAAAAGGTTTTGTGATCTGTTATTATTACTTATGACTTATTTATACTAAAAGTACTTATATTGAGCTCGATTGCCACTTAATGCAGTGTCATTAATAGAAAAATATCAAACTAAAAAATGTGAAAAGGTTATAACAAAGTTAATTGTTAAATCTGTATTTTGGGTTTTCACATTATACATTGAAAAATCAATGAAACCTTTTAAGCCCTTCGGGTTATTTGCACTTCTTAAGTTAAAATTTTGCATCATTTGTGCACAATTAACAAACAGCCATTAACAAAGACGTAATTCTCCCTATTAAGAAGAGGTTTTTTTTTTTTTATTTCTCAAAAACTGGTGATGTTTTTAATGCATTTTGGAATGAAACTCCAACATTTTTATTTTTGTTTCAGGTATGTTTTATATGCTCGAGTCAGCTGTAATGGACCTGCTGGAAAAAGATGCGGCAATTTAATTTGATTCATCAGCTTTTAAAGGGACATAAAATTGCTCAGAAATCATTAGAGGTGTGTGTTTGCTGGCATGACTGTACACACTCACCATTTGGCTCTGACTTGATGGATGTTTGAATGCTGGCAGTGAGAAATGGGGCAGGTTGCCTTTAGTTATTCTCAGGTCTGTGTGCCAGAAACACAGTCCAGCTGTCACATCAGTGCCTTCAGGTATGACTTCCACCATCTCTGTTTTAGCTCATGATTAAACGTAATGACTAGTCATACGCAGCTTAACCTTTAGAAGTCTATATTCAATTTAGTTCTTTTGCCATACATGATTTGCCTTGCATGATTATTAATGATAAATTATTTCAATCAGAGGTCCCCAACCATTGGGCTGCGGACGGGTATTGGTCCATGAGTCATTTGGTACCGGGCTGCATAGAAAGACAGAATAAAAATATTTTATTGATTATCTGAGGCTGAAAGATCTTTTATTTTGAAGAAAAATAAATAAATCTCTGCGACGTGATACGGTACATCAAAAAATGTACCTTGTAAGCTAGCAAAAATGAGTCAAAAACAAACGGCCTTTGATTTTAGTTTTATAGATACCGGTCCTTGAAATATTGTTTTACATTAAACTGGTCCGTGGCGCCAAAGAGGTTGGGGGCTACTGATTTAAATGATGGATTACTAATAACCCCTCTATAATTACTAATGACTGACCTTTTCCTGTTTGAGTCATGAACAAATGTTTTCCATTACAAATACAGCGACCCCTACACGTGCTGTTATAGCCTTGCTCAATGGCAGGACAAAAAATGGGCTGCAGCCGAGACGGCTGTGTCGGTGCTTTCTGAAATGTCATCACAACATGGAAAGAGTCCATTGTGTTTTTACTGTCCATGCAAAAAAATACAGCATTATAGATACAAACTAACAACTGGGTAGTCAACAAAGCACAAGTCACTATCTGTTTGTACTGAAGATACATTTCAGTGGGAGTTTTCTATGACACTAACAAATGTATCTTTAAGGAACGCAAAGGTGTACAATGACAGCACTAACAAGTTAGCGGGGTTAGGTTTTCATCACATGACAAAAGAATACGGAGAGAAAATTTAAACTCAAACAAGACTATTAATAATAAAAGACCACAATAACAAAAGCAGCTCTGACAGAAAAACTTTGCTCTGATTCAACTCCATGGATGCCATTTTGGGAAAACGACTGATCGTTAATTGGGTACCCGGCTAAAAGATAGAAAGTTCCGTGCCATTTTAGTTCGGTTTGGGTACAGCACGGCTCTTGTATCCCTGTGGAAAAGTGCCTTTATAATCGAAATCATAATTCACTATTCGGAACGACATGATCTGTAGTCCCAGCGATATGACTATATGGACAATATTATGGCTGAAAAATCATAATAAAAAAAGAACACTTGACCTTTAATGCACTGATAATGACTCACCTGCAAGGCTGTTTTTATTTGGTGTAAGGTTGTATGACACCGTGAAGGAGTGAAGGAGGATGCGGAGTGCGTTCTCGTGTTGGTGTGTATCAACGCCTATGGCAACAGGTCATAACACTTTGCTAGTTCCTTTCACTCTATAGGCCTTCAGATTCTTTCACTCACCTGGATTACTATACTCTCTCTCTCTCTCTCTCTTTCTCTCTCTCTCTCTCTCTCTCTCTCTTTCACTCTCTCTCTCTCTCTCTTTCTCTCTCTCTCTCTCTTTCTCTCTCTCTCATTCTCTCTCTCTCTCTTTCCCCATCCAGGTTCTTAGGTTACAAAGTACATGCTCAGGTTTCTGGGCTCAGTGTTAATGACCCAGCCTCACATTGTTATGGATGGTTCTACTGTGCGCAAAGTTTCTTTCGCCAACCAACCCGATGGCTCCGAGTCCACTTTTTACATCCAGACATTCGGTGAGTTTCTGCTTTTATTTTATTTGTTTCTTTACACCTGCCTCCTTCTCTTGTGTAATTTGGACCAAGAACAAACAGTAGGTCTGGAATTCATAAGCGGCTCTTCATGATGCTGCATGATGTTTCCAGGTACATACATTCTTTCACTTCATGCTTCTTTAAAGACCTTAGTAGTATGAAAAGCCTTTCTGAAAAAACAGATGACGTAAAGGTTCTGTACTAATTAAGGCAGTCTTCAAGTCATACGTCCATACCAGAGGAACCTTGGTTCAGTGAAGACCTTCTAGCCATAACAGTCTGTTTTCTCTTATTCTGTTATTAGAGCGATTGAATTAAATCATTTGAATCAGGTTGAGCAGTTCTGACATTATATGCTTAATCCAGGTGGACCCGTCAGAGAGGATCAGAGTCTGAAAAGTTTTGCAAGGCACCACTCACTGACAGGCCAATAATCCGAAAGACTACTCTTCATCTCTTACATATTGCAGTGTATGCCCATATAATTTACCCCGATACATAGTAACTTAACTTTAATGTACATAAATGTAGAGAGATGTAATTCTACAAGAAGTCCTAAATCATTCTTTACTTGGAGCTACCGTTCCAAGAACATTTAGGATAAAAATAACTTATGAGGGGTACTTTTAAGAAAACGGAAATGTCCTATTTGTTTAAAGAAAAAAGAACTAAAGCATATAGCTTGGATTTTTTGAATTCAGCATAGTGCAGGCAGCCAATCAGCACAGAGCTCATTTCAGTTTTAAAGGCACAGTGACATAAAACTTAAATCTAATGGTATTGGAGCAAATGACATGTAAAAACAATTTATTTTCTTATTAATTAAAGTTTTTTATTTAAATATAAATAAAAAATGTCTTTAAAAATTAAATTTTTACAAAAGTTATTCTTTAGAGAAACATCTATTGAGAAGTTCCTAGGTGATTCAATGCTTCCTCTATGGCAAGATTTTTTTGACAGAAATGTTTGTGGTTGGCCGAGGGCCGAAAAAGCCAAAACAATGTGCAAAGAACATAACATTATGCTGCATTTTATTCCTATAATATAATATTACTGCATATATTTGGCCCCCTTATATAACAGGCCACCAGGCCACAGTCCTATTCTATGGCATTAGTCTAAAGGTCTATTTTTGGCTTTTTAATTTTAATACTACAGGTCAATTTGAATCATAAAATACTGGCTCAGTGTAAAGCGCAGCTACTCTTTTCAAATGGTAAAGAAAAAAACATTACATACACTACTGGTCAAAGTTTTAGAACACCCCAGTTTTTCTGTTTTTTTGTATTGAAATTCAAGCGGTTCAATGTGTCCTTGTTCATTCTGCAGAAAGTTCTTCCCAACTATGTTGCAGAAGTTCCCATAAGTGTGCGGGACTTATAGGCTGCTTTGCTTTCACTCTTCTATCCAGTTCATCCTAAAGCAGCTAGATGGGGTTTAAGTCTGGACACTTCTGGCCATTCCATGTTTTCCAGCGTACCCACTTGTTCTTTTCTCTAAGGTAGTTCTGGCAGAGCTTGGACTTATGTTTTGGGTCACTACCTTGCTGTAGGATGAACCCAACCAACTAGGCACATACCAGAGGTACTGCATGGAGCTACAGAATTATTTCCCACTTTTGGGTAACCTCACCATTTTTAACCTCTCGCAGTTCAGCACTGTCCTTTGTTCCATTTCATGCTGTTCATTGGACTTGAACTGTTTGAATTTCAATAAAAAAGGTCTGAAACACTGGGGTGCTCTAAAACTTTTGACCGGTAGTGTATATAGGTTTTCATAGGAAGGTGCAAATTTTCCATTCTGTGAGTGAAGGCCATGTCCATGGCTTCTCCAACAGCCACAACCCCTGAACTAAGCACTGCACTACATTTCTACATGTGTGAAGTTCATATTACAGCCAGGTTATGCAAGCAGCATGCATGGCCAAGCGCAGGTGCTCAGGCTGGACTAATTTGGAGGGTAATTAGTAGACCCTCTTGTTAGGATCACTCAGTCATTCATGCTGCTGTCAGAGAGGGAGTAACCAGACTCAAAGGGCAAACTCATCAATAATACAGAGTTTACCTACAGAAGGCAATTATCATTGAAGAGCACAGAGACACAGTGAGGGGCCCACAGGGGCCTCCTCTGTTTTCTCTTCATTAGATAACTCACAATGGCTTCAGTTGTTTGATTGCGAGATATTGCCCCTTTACAAGAGGTGGTGCAAGAGGTTATTGTGAACAAATCTCAGAAGGTGCATTTATTTACATTTAAACTTAAAAACTGTTAAGATGAGAAGTGAGTGATTTTCTCCACATATTATTAAAAATGGTCAGCAAAACTAAAAAGAATAAGCACAAATAACACTATTCAGTAAATTGTGATGTCATGTGCAGTATATCAGTGTGTTCCTTGTAGAAGTCTTTACTTAGTTTCCATCGAAAACCTGGTTTGACTCAATCAGTCCTTCATTAAATTATATCAGGAGCTGCTGATGGAATTTCACAAATGCAAACAACAGCTGGAGGAACCGAGGAGGAATCTGGAACCGAACCTGTGTTCTCCTCACCAGCTCACACAATATCAATTGCTTTTTCTTTTTTTAAAAACAAATCTTGATACTTTTCGCTGCTTTGCCAGCAGAAAGACAAGACACAATATCACACGCTGAGAAAACTGGGTTTAAACAATTTGAATAGGTGCAAGACTTTTCCACAGCACATACTATTTATAATGAATAATTATTTATTCGGTGTAATTCTTCTGTTTTATTTACTGACTGGTAAACTCAGACGATTTCTTTTGAAATAACACACATGGCCTTAAACTTTTGTGCACCAAGGTAGAACTAGTTTAGTGCTAATAACCTGTTGATCTCAAGAGAAGCTATTGCTGTTTAAGGAGAAGAATAAGTGGCACAAAACTGTATCATCTGCGTACGAGTCAGGGGTGTTTAAGTTTGTTCCCAGGGAGCCAGTATCTATCAGTTTTGTGACTTCCCTGCTCAAACACTCCTGATGCATTAAGAGGTTTTACCAAACTGTGCTGGACATCTGGCCTCCAGGACCAGGAGTTGACCCCTCTTAAGACAATAAATGAGTTACTAGCATCACTGGAGACATTAATAAAAACAGAAAAATGAGTGGACCTAATAAGGAGCCCTGGGGAACCCCTTCAGTGACAGGAAAGTGGGTGAGAGACAAAGACAAAATACAAAACATGTCTCATTAACATTCCCTTTTCGTCACATTGTCATGTCATCCATTTAATTGTCTTTGCTTAGGGAGCAGGCAGAGGAGTGGGAACTTCACCAGGAGCATCATGGAAAACACATTTAAGCCATTAAACATTGTCCAGAGCTGACTGTGCATGAGCACATCTCTAAAGCTCTCAGGCCGTTAATTGCCTGCACTTGGTTCAGCCGCAGTCTCAATGGATTCCGCTAACATTTCGGCCATAACGGAAAAACATTCCAGCTACCGGAACCTCTATAGAGCCTGACAGTGTTAGACTTGCCTGTGTGTGCAGAGAGAGGCGCTTCATAGCTGAGTGGTGTGACAGCTTAATGGTGCAAGCAGCAACTTTGGGCACTAATGTAAAACTCCTGCAAAACAAGTTTGGCTCCAAGCAGCCCTGCCGGCTCACGCTGATTGACAGGACAGCCGTAATGAAGGAGAATGGGAAGAAAAAAGGAGAGAGGAAGGCAAGGAGGACGAAAGAAGGGTGCGGATTTGATGGCACGGCGGCCTAATGAATGTCAGAAGGATTTGGTCAAAGAAAGAAGGCCCATTTGAGGGATTTTTGGAGTGGATACTGATCTAATTTGTGGCTAACAAGGAAAACTGCTGCTAAAGTTTGAGGGCCACATTCAGGGTACGTTCAGGGGACTTGCGGTTAATCAGCACGCTTTTCCGAGATGGTCTTTGGACTCGCGGTTATCACGTCCTGCCTTAATGAGCAGAGTTAATAATCTTGGTTACAGCCCATAATCTTGGCCTTGGAGAATGGAAGAAAAATAAGCCTGCTGTAGTATATTTGTGCGTCAGTGAAATACTTTCATCGTTCTCTTATGTAAGCATGTGTTGCGATGGCCGGTTACCCGCTACAATGTGGATTTTCACTCGACCACAAACACGGTTTCATCTGAAAAAATCTGCATGGTAAATGCGGCTCTGGGGACAAAAAAAAACAAGGTTCTAAATGAGGGTCTGAATAAATATAAGAGACTAAGCTACAGCTTGGAACTCGCCGATTTTGGCGTAAATTGAAAGATGACCCTGTTTTGAAACTCAGGACAGAAAACAAATAGAGGCCCCCTTTCAAAGCCTCACCCATTCGGCACATGCACTACCTTTAATTCTTGCCTTCTGACTGCAGTAACCTACACTTCTAAAAATAAGTGTTCCAGAAAGCTTCTTTACTTGCTTCATTTCTAGCTCCCTAAAGAACTTTTTCATGAATGGTTCTTAAGTGAAACATATTTGTAAACAAAATGTGAGTATAAAGAACCTTCTTAAAGTTGAAAGAAACTTCATTCAGCATTGAGGTACTGGGAAACCCCTCAAAATGGCAAAGAATCTGGAACTGTGGTTCTAATATCCCAGTGAAGATCAAGACTGGCATGTGTCCTGCCACAGAAGGTCCAGCTCTCCATATTTCACTCCTGTTGTGAGTTAAGAACAAAGACCACAAAGGAACTTTAATACACTTCTAAAAATAATGGTGCCAGAAAGGGTTCTCCGGTTAGAAATATTTTTGGAACCATTCAGTGGGGATGAATGAGTGTGAAGAATCTTTTAAAGGTATGTAATGTTATGTAATGGTTATTTGCCAGGTTCTTTATAGAAATTATACATTAGGTGGAGGTTCTTTATACCTTATAAATATTCTTCTCCGTAGAAACAATGCAGCCATTTGTAAAATATGCCCCTACATGTAAGGGTACCAGAAAGGCTTTGTTGCATAGACATATTATTTTTGGTTCCATTCAATGAACGGTCCTTTGCAGGGAAGCACCTAAACCTTCTTCTCACTCACACATCTCATTTACAGAAATGGTTTGTCTAAGAACTGCCCACTGAAAAGTTCATTAGGCAACCTAAACTAGTCCTTCATAGAACCATCCACTGAATTTTTCTTTAGGAAACCTTTTTATAGGAGTGTATTACGATTACTATTTGGAATCTTCCATGATTACCTTGTGCAGCCTTGCTGACCACAGACTGTGCTGTAGCCTTTTGTTTGGGTCCAGCTTTTGTTTGTGTCTCAGAAAAAGCAACAGGAGTGAACTAAGGAGACCCTGTTATTCTGGGCCAGGACGGATGCCAATCTCTATCCTCGCCGGGATGCTGGCACCACAGTGCTAGGATCCTCTTTGGCACAGACAGGCATGTGTGTTTGCGTGTGTGTGTGTGTGTGTGTGTGTGTAGACGTAAGGAGCACAGATGTCCTTTGTGCCCACAGACCCTGGGCTGGGTTCATCCCCAGAGCATTGGCACTCGAGTGGGCTCCAGGCCCCAGGCGGCCAGGCTTTCCCTCTGACCTCCCGCCAACCTGCCAACGAAACAATTACATTTCTGAAGCGGGCACAGTGGAGGCCTGAGCACAGACAATGAGCGGCAGGCCAGTTCCTCCACATCAGCCAGGCTTACCGGCATTTTTGGTGTGATGCTCTTAATTAACTTTGAGTTTCCTCAAATTGTAAATCACTTTGGATAAAAGTGTCTGCCAAATGAATATAATGTAATGCAATGTAACCTTTAAATGTAATGTAATCTGTAATTCTAGTCCCACGACTGCATTAGCATTTGATTTAAATGTAATTACATTTGGTCATATATTCTTGTATTAGTATGCACACCAGTTTACATACTGAGACATTTGAGTCGACGTTTTTTTCATTTGATGTAAATTAATGGCAAAAAACATCACCCCACATTAGTAAGTTTTCATCACATTAGATTCATAGTAAAACCCCTGCTATTACAAACATAAATGTGGGGTGGACTGACATAAGAAGTGGGGTTTAAGGCAGACACAGAATTGGGGTCTGTAATAAAGCTGGTTCGGGTGTGAAGTGCTTGAGTCCACACTTTGTACAAGTACCTATTTTTTGTGTTCTTTTTTAGTGTGTCATAAGTAAAATAGATGGGAGTGAGAATGTCTCTCTGGATCTTGTTTGTGTTTGGTGTGTTTGTGTTTGTCCATGTGATCCTTTCTTTTGGACAGAATGGTCAGTGCAGCAAGGCTGAGCCACAGTCCTTCCTTATCTGCCACGCTCTAATAACTCCACCCACTCTCTCTCTCTCTCTCTCTCTCTCTCTCTCTCTCTCTCTCTCTCTCTCTCGCTCTACGTCTCTGCCTCTCTTGCTCACTCTTGTGCTTTGGGACTGCTACTTTGTGTACAGAAGTCATGTCGAATGTGGGCATAACAAAAATAATTATGCGCGGATGCCTCCAGCCAAGTCTAAAACTGGATGTCATGCTCGGGGAGGGAGGAGAAGGGGGACAGGGATGCAGAAGACAGAAAATAGAAACAGAGAGAAAGATGGGGATGTAGATGGAAGGAGTCAGCCTTGAACTTAAAAAGCATGAACCAGTTTTGCTTTGTGACAACAGAGACGGTCTACAGCTTCCTTTGTTTTGTCACACACTGGAAATGTCTTACCTGTTGCTTCTAGGCAGCATGTTGAATTTATATATATAAGTTGAATCTATTTATATATATGCTTTTTAACAGCAGTGTTCCCTTTGACAGTTACACGGCTGCAGTTCAAATATTTCTGTAAATCTCAACTTAAACATTAATGTAATCAAATCAAATATAAAACCAAAGCTGTTTGCCACTTCAAGATTCAAGAGAGTTTATTGTCAGCTCAGCCACATACACAAGTACACAGAGGGTTGAAATAGCGTTCTCTGAAGCAAATAGCATACAAAGCAAATAGTATAAAAATACACAGACAAAGTCCAGAGTCAAAAATAGGGCATTCACATTTTGTCTAGTTTGTAATAGAAAAATAAATTCCCCTCAGAGTCCACAGCATGGGCGACAGAACCATTATAGCAGCATTATAGCAGTATATATATATACAGTAAACCCCTGCTTATCGCAAACACTCGAGACGCTCCATGGGGTAAATTCTGAACTGCAGCTGCGTCAAAGGGCACCAGCCAATCAGCAACAAGGAGAAATAAATAACGTTCTCAGATTGGGTACTTTCAAACCTCCTGCCTCTGAGTACGGCAGTATTTTGCCATCCCCATATGTGCTTTCTTTGTCTTCTGTAGACAGTAGCAAAAAAATTATAATTGTATTTTATGTGGAAATATCGCTGAATTTACATTAATATTTATGTTACGAAATTAGTAAATGATATTTTTCTAAATAATTTAGCACTTAAATGCATGAAAAATTATATATTGCCATGAAAAAAGCTGTGAGGCCCGGGCCTTGTCCTTCCTCGCTCAGCAGCCCAGCATGAGGATGAGGGGGCGTGGCTCGTAGTTCGGTTCTCAAAAAGACTGAAACCGCGACTGCTGATCCGCGTTAAAGTGGGGGTTTACTGTATATAAATGCAATATCTTAATTTGAGAAGTAATATATATATATATATATATATATATATATATAGATGATAGATAGATAGATAGATAGATATATAGATATAGATATATAGATAGATAGATAGAAAGATAGACATGGATATAGATACAGATATAGATATAACGTAGTGTCTTAATGATATTTTAAGAAGCAGTAAGTCAGCAGTTAGTGAGTCAGTATTTAAAAAATGAGGTGAACATGAATTTATAGATATTCAAAATAATATTATATTTGAAACATTGACTTTAAATATAACCAGAGACCATGATATTCTAAAAATATCATGACACTGAATTCATTAATAGCTTTATCACTGTAAATCGCAGTCAGGATCGGTCCCTTTCTCTTTCCTCTCTGCTGATTCAGTGCAACAGGGAGTTTTTTTCTCCAATGCAGTATTCATACACAGGTTACATAATGTTCTCATACCTTTTCTGGTACAGATACCCGTTATGTGATGAGATAATGTAGTGCGGCCAGGTTGTCTAACTCTGACATAATCCCTTCAGAAATTCCTGTGTTGCCTGTTCTCTCCACAGGGCAGCTCAAACTGGCCATCGCCTTTAGGAATGGACTGCTCGCTGTCGATAGTGAGTATCCAAACACAAGTCAAACAACTACTCCATTAAACCGATACTACTTGTCAATGGCACTTTTTTATCTGCAGCTTTTATGAAATACTGTTCTGTGCCTTTATAGTTTATGTACACCGTGTATTTCACCTCTCACCAAAAACCGCGTTGATCAGCCAAGCAGCACAAAACTAAACCTTTTCACCAAACCTACAGGACAAAAGTATTGGGACGCTTGACCATTTTAGAAATAGGGACTTTAATGACACTAATTTAAATAATTCAAATACATAAACTAATTCAAATACATAACATAAACTTAATTCAAATACATAAACATTAATATGGAGTTGGTCCCGCCCTTGCAGTTAAAACAGCTTCCGCTCTTCCTGGAAGGCTTTCCACAAGATTTTGGAGTTTCTGTGGGGAATTTTTGTACATTTATTCTGTGGAGCATTTATGAGGTCAGCCATGGATTGTTGGATGAGAAGGCCTGGCTCAAAATCTCAGAAGGTGTCGGATGGGGTTGAGGTCAGGGCTCTGTGTAGACCAGGCAAGTTCTTCCGCACCGAACTCCTCCAGCCACGTCTTTATGGAGCTCGCTTTGTGCACTGGGACACAGTCATGCTGGAATAGAAAAGGTTCTTCCCCTAACACTGTGTCCACAAATGTGGAAGCATAGCGTTGTCCAAAATGTCTTGGAATGCTGAAGATTACATGAAGAGTGCCCTTCAGTGGAAGTAAGGGGCCTAGACCAAAGCCTGGAAACAGGTGTGTCCCAATACTTTTGTTTAAATAGTGTCTGTAAGCACAAAGTACATTTAGTGTAGAACTCAGAGCTTACTTCACAAGGCAACAAACAGTTTAGCTGGTCTTATACATCGAAGGCATTCAAGCATGAGAACCATTGATGATCAAAACAAAAACATTTTATGCAAATTTCATAAACACTTCAGCCTCTGCCCATTTCCAATTTTACAGTACAGTGTGAATCACGCTGTAGTGAGACGCAATGTGAATCATTTGTTTTTAAGGCCTTTATCTGAGCTGGGTAGTAAGCACTTCTACTGACTCAGGATCAACATTTTGATTGATTTAGACTTCACTGAACAAACATAAATAAACACATTGGAAGGTCATTTCATTTCAGTTGAAGTTATTCTCTATTTTTGGTTTAATTTGATTGTATTGTGTCACTATAGCTTTAATATGGCTCACATCTCATCTTTTGGAGCTTTAGCATTTAATTTGAAACAAAAAGAGTTAGTTCCTATATATATATACACACAAGGGACATTCAAAAAGTTTTCGTGTTTTTTTTTAACTATTTATTAAGGACAGATAGTCACCTTTCTTTGCTTTGCCATGCAATGTTCCCAGCGTTGTACCAACCTTTTAATTCCATCAGCAAGAAATGTTTTGATTGAGTAGGAAGCCACTGATGCACTCCCGTTTTTTTACAGCATCATCACAAGAAAATCTTCCCCTTTAAGCCTCTTTGAACTTTAAAGAGGTGGAAGACAACTGGTGCTAAATGGTGCTAAACTCTCAGACACGCCCGACTACTACTCTTCTAGCCTTGACTGTTCCCAACGAAAATACAAAAGATAAAAGTGCATAACTTTCTTCGTATATATGCTGCCTATATATGATATACTAAAATACTAACTGCATATTTTAACTATTAACATGTAATCAGAGTTATTCAGAATGGTTTGATGTGAAACGCTCTTAACCTATCTATTCAGAATTGTTTAGTGTTGGTGATAGAAACCAGAGTTGGTGAAAGAAACACAACACTATTAAATACCTAACTTCCACAACAAACTCCTGTTAATTTGCACTAGGGGAAATATATTTACGATGGAGGGGAAGTGAAAGTGACCATTCTGTCATATATGAACGCGCCACAGCACAGTACGAAATTGTTCCTCTCCTTGTTCCCTTGATGCAGCAGGCAGCCAGGAACACAGCGCCCAGGGAGCAGTGTGTGGGAGTACATTGCTCAAGGGTACCTCAGTAGACTTGGGAATCTAACCCGTGACTTTCTGATCTCAGGGTGAACACAGTTTTACAAATAAATACATATCAGCATATAAACATATAAACACTAGGTACATGGGCACCGGAACAATTATAGCACTTTTCAAAATCATTTGTTTTGTGGGGGGGGGGGGGGGGGGGGGGGGGGGGGGGGGGGGGGGGGGGGGGGGGGGGGGGGGGGGGGGGGGGGGGGGG
>JBBPCX010000088.1:8651208-8665835 GCA_037974365.1 Hydrocynus forskahlii | reverse complement strand
TATACATACATACATGTATATATAAATTTTTTTTATACATGATTTAACTTCATAAATGTATTTTCCGGGAGCGGGCAGGAGTGACAGAGAGAGTGGGTGGGAGCGGATGGAAACGATCAGAAATTCAGTGGGAGTAGGCGGGAGCAGGATTAAAAATAGTCCCACACAGGGTTCTAGTTCCAACAACTCATTTAGCATTCAGCACCACTAGTATACTGATCACTGCCTGATCATCTGGAATCATCTGGCTTTATTTATGTGGTCTTTAACTGCTTATTATTTATTTTCAAGGTTGTTTTAATCAATGTTGGCGGCTTTTGACCCCATATTTTGCACATCACATGTTCAGTTAAAAATTTTAAACAGAAGTTCACAATTGAAGAGCAAATTTCCAAAACTCACTCAGTCCAAAAGCATTTTTTTTCTTCAGAAAATTGCATTTTACTTGTTTTACCTATTGGTAAGCAGTTCTTACAGGAAATCATTTTATTTTACAGTTGTCATTTTTCAATGCCTGTTTCTAAAGTGCAACTCCTGCACATTTTAGTATGGGCAAATTATTATTTTTTTTTTTTATATAATGAAAACAATTTTTAAGTAAATCGACATTCAATGTCACAAAATTATGTACAAGTCTTTATTATTTATATCCTGCTACATGACACAGCATAGAGTCAATGACAGCTAACTGCATAAAAATTGTGTACATACTTCTGTCTAGGGGTGTGCAAAAAAATCAGTTCACAAAAGAATCGCAATTCTATCTCAACCGATTCAAAATCGATTCATACAGGACACAAAATCGACTTATATTTCCCATTTTGGACTGTAGTCGTCAAAAACTGTTGTCTGCTGAAATGGAAACGGCTAAGGTAAAAAGAAAATGCTCACAGTTAGTTAATATGTCAGATGTTACACTTGTTACAGCACTTTACAGCCAAATGTAGCAGCATTTTTATTTATTCTGATAATGGCACTTTACAACAATATAAAGCAGTTCTTGTTTGGGTTTATTTAATCTACTTTTACATAAGGTGTTATTTTGTTTAATTTAAGTTGAAGGTTTGCAGTTTATATTTGCAACAGTTTATATTTTTATATTACGACTTTAACTATTATCCCAGGGCTGTATTTCCTATCAGACTGATGGAAAATAAAAAATAATGGACGTTTTGAATTGAGAATCATTTTTGAATCAAGGATCGGTTTTGAATCGAATCATGAGCCCAAGAATCAAAATCGAATTGAATCGTGAGGTGTTCTGAATTGTGCACCCCTAATTCTGTCTATCAGTACTGTTAAAGATACAATTTTCAGTTCTCATGAGTGAGTTTTGGAAATTCAACTAATCTTGTACTGTGTATTATGCAAGGACTCAGTCCATTTTTTGTGATTTTTTAGGTAACACTACTATTGGCATATTTTTACATTACCTCTTGTTTCATTCCAGACTTATTCCATGTCACTTATTCCATGTTTGTCTCAGTTGGCCCTTTTGAAGTCATAGTTATCACAGGCAATAACAAAAACATATTTCATTATTTCATTACATTTGCTCTATTATTAATTTGAAACTAATTATTTCAACTCATGCCACATTTGTGAAAATGTGTTTACATTTACAGTAGAGTTTAGATCGGGCCCAAAAAATGAAACCTGACCTGGGCACCTTGTGTCCGAGCCCAGCCCGGCCTGACACATTAACTGTAATTATCGGCCCGAGCCTGATTAAACCCGACAGTTTTTTAATACGTGGGCCATTATAACACACGTTCTCAACTGTGGGTGCGTTCGTAAACTGACACTCCGAGCGCTTGATCACGGCCTGGCCCGGCCCGAGGACAGTGAAAGGAAATATCGGCCCCACCCGACCCACGGGCTGGGCCGGGCTCGGCCTGTGTTCGGGTTCGCTCAGAGAATCTAAACTCTAATTTACAGTCTTCACATTTTTTGCCTCAAAATGGAATCAATTCAAAGCAAGACATACAACACAATTAAATATACAATTATGTACTTCCCTTTGAATTGCATTGCAAAATTTAACAACTGCCAAGCATATTGTCGCAAATGTACTTAAAATGTGTATTTTTCTGACACTGTGCAGCAAATGCAGTCCAAAGACATGAACATCAGGTGGATTGGAGATGCTAAATTGTCCCCAGGTGTGAGAGTGTGTGAGCATATGAGTGTGGGTGTGTGTGTATTTGTCTGCCCTGCAACAGACTGGCGACCAGTACAGAGTGTTTCTTTTGCCCTATGAGCGCTGGAATAGGGTCCAGCAACCCCCACTACCCTCGTGAGGATAAGCAGCTTAGAAAATAGATGAATGGGTAGATTTTGGCCATAAAAATAATTGTTTTTGATGTTTGATAACTATTAATGTTTTTTGCCTTGTTTTCTAGAAAGAAGCAACCTTTACATGTTATCCATCATATTTTTGGCACAAAGACAGAATGTAAATCCAGGTGTGATTGTGTGGGACATGTGGAAGCAGGGTGCAAGCTGGGGGGAGCAGGGGGAGCTAGAGCTCCCCTAGTGGTGACATGAGCTCCCCATGAAACATGATTTGTGAAATTTTGAGGGAGCTGTAATATATTGATATGATGACCAAACAAATGCCATTTTGGGTATGGGTTTTCTCACAGCTGTAAAATAAGTAAAATGATATTTAGAGCTTATTACTCACGAAAAAAGGTAGCCTGCAGTCCCACACACTACCCCCCCCCCCCCCATGAGCTTGTTTAGTTAGCTGTACATGTTTACAAGGCATTGTTGCTGACATGTTGAAAAGAAGAAAGCAACCACGCATGTTGGGCTATTTCTTAAAAAAGAAGGCCAAACAAGCTGATCATGAAGACCAACCGTCTGCTGGTGGTAGCACATCGGACATTGGGACTGTTGCTACCGAACCGAGAGAGGCAGCTAACGTTAGTGCTAGTGCTAACTTAACAGCTAGCGTTAACTTGGGGGCTGAAGAGACACAAGACGAGCCCAGAGAAGAGGCTACTAATGCGACCGTGATGATGACTACTACCATAACAAAAACTTTGCCCCCCCCCCCTTTTCTGGCCGGCTCCCCCGGAGACCGTGGTATAGTTCGCACACTGTATGGAAATGTAATGTAATAGAAGTGTATGTTGTCGAGTAAGTCTCCATGTAATAAGCAAAGCGAATTTGATTTTTAAAAGAATGCAGAATTGGGAGAACCATATATTCCCAGGGTCCTTTGGGGTGGAGTCTGAATGTTCTCCTTGGATCTTAGTGGGTTTCCCCTGGCAGCTCTGGTTTCCTCCCACAGTTGAAAGACATGCACGTTGTTTGGTTGTATGTTTGCCCTGCAGCCGATTGGCGACCTGTGTAGGGTATTTTTCCGCCATTAGCTCTGTGAGTGCTGGGATTGGCTTCAGTGCTCCCACCAGCCTTGCTTAAGGAGAACCTGCTGAGATGATGAATGGAAGCATGACCAAAAGTTTATATAACTTTTCCAATTTCTAGCCTGAATTTACCTCTTCAGACAAGGACATCTGAGGGACTTTGAGGGACTGATGCTTATATAATGGGACAGTAATAATTTCTCCTTGACATTTATTGTGTGGTTTTATGCTGTACCAAACCCCTCCACTTTAGCTTCACTCCGCTGCAGGCGTTCTTTCTTTCACCCCGTTTGCTCCCCATCAAGGCGTTATTTGTTTTGGTGAGAATGGCTGAACAACAGTGTCACGGTGTCAAGTGAGTGAAAGTCACTGCTGAAAGCTGTTGCTCTCTCAAGTTTATGGCCAGTTTGACTTGGGCCAACTTTGGGGTAAACGCTCTCTTATTTTCCCTCTCTCTCTCTCGTGCGCTCTCTCTCTCTATCTCTCTTTTGTTTCTCTCTGTCCTTCCTACTCTTTTTCTTCTTCTCATTCTCTCCCTTTATTTGGAGGAGTGTTTCTTGGCAAGGATCTTTAGGCTCAGTTGCCAGTTGCTCTCTGTCACCCGGTTAAATCCCGGTGATTTATGTCTGGCCATACAATGGTCTCTTTGGGCCTTACCCACACAGGGTCACCTCCCCAGGCTGCAGCAGCCCCTTTCTGAGCTTTGATTAAAGTGGGATTTTCTCGTTCCCATCGGTTGTCCCGGATATCTCATCCACAGCGTGTTAGAGACTTTAGAACTTTAAAGTTTGTAAAGGAGAGATCGAGGGACATACAGAGTTATACAGAGGGCCTAACCTCATTACTGCAGCTCACGAGTCTCAGGACAGAGACCAGTTCACGGCGTCGGGGGAGGGGGAGGGCGAGCCTGGCACAGGTCTCATTGAAGCTGATCGTGGGAGTTGGTGGAAAAAGTAAACAAGTTTCAAAGTTAACCCCCTCATCGCGTATCATTTGGTTAAAATTCATAAGTGTCACGTCTGGGCCACCTCGACCACGCCCCCAGCAGCCTCCGTCTCCCGAGTATTAGATACACTGATGTCCTGTCTCGTCTGTGTGACGTCATGGTCTGTTGTGTCTGAACGTGTAGAGGCTTGGTGCTCGTCAGCTGGGTTACTAGACACCAGATTACGAGCACACCTGTTCTGTGTTTAGCCTTGTTTTAGTCTGATTGGTTCTGTCTCGTGATTGGTTGTCCATGTCGAGTCCCTCTGTGTGATGCAGCTTAAATGCCAGCTGGTCCGGAGGGAGGGCGTGCAGTCACCCAGCTCCTATTCTGGTTTTGTTCATGTGTGAGTTTCATTACAGCCTGTTTCGTACGAAGGGAAGCACAGACTTGTGTCTCTAATGCATCTCTGCTCGACTCCTGTTGGCCGCGCTTCAAATGGCAGTTGGGTCACGGACCCAGTCAGGAGAAGCCACCGCTAGGCGCAGGCTTCCCCAAGGCACTCACGGTAGACGGTGATTGTCTGCTCTTTGTCTCTACAGGCTGGAATCGGTGAGCTGCCTCACCACAAGCGGTTCCACTGAAGCGGACCAAACCTACTGGCCACCATTGCGAGTGAGCCTGATAGTATCTAGAGCGACTCGGACGTCCAGCCGAGCGCGCCCCCTCAAGCTTTAGTCCAACAGGGAGTGGAAGGACTTCTGTGAATCAGATCCTGCACCTGTGTTGTGAAGGACTTGTTTCGTTTTGGAGCTCCTAGAGATCATTCTTTGCTGAAGTTCATCAAAGTTTTCTTCTGAAATTCTCTCCCGCAGTTGTGTCCTCCTCCTTGTTCGCACGACATGACAATAAGCCTATAGTCATTAAGCCATACAAGACTATTTTCAGTTTCTGAGTATTTTTGGAGAGTTTATTTTGACTTTTATCTGACTTATACTATATTTTAGTCTTTGTATCTCTGTGTGTCTGTGATGTCGTAGCATAAGCAGTTTCTTCCGGGATCAGTAAAGTTTTCTGATTATGAATGACTGAGCTACTCACTATGAAAAGCCCTGGCTGCTGTGAAACAGGGCTGCCAAAATGGGATTCCAAATTCAAATGTCTAACAAATTCACAGATATTTTTTTTAAATGATTACTTTTCATTTCTTTTTGTGAATGAAGGATGAAGGCTGAAGCTTAAACCTCTAATAAATGGGAAAAATAACAAAAAGGCATTTTATTTAGGGTTTTGTGGCAAATATCTTAATATTAAGAAATTTTCACTGCACGGGATATGTAATGATATTTATGTCTCTACTATCCAATGAGCCAGAACAAAAAGAGCCAGCATTTAAAAGTACTATAAAAAATTAAAGTAAGTAAGGAAAGTTTATTTTTATACATTCCCAGTCAGGGTATCAAAAAGAAGAAAAATAACGAAAAGATAAAATATTAAAAAGACAATGAAGCAGCAAAAATAAATCTGCTGAATGTAAATAGCAAGAACAGAAAATAAACAGAACTGTAACAATAGATCCTGAACCAAAAGCTTGCTTAGGGCTTAGCCTAGAGCAGTGGTTCTCAAACTTTTTTGTTCATTACCCACTTAGAAAGAAGGAGAATTTTCGCGCCCCACCTGACCTATATTGCGCCCCCCATGGTAGGATAATAAATTACTCATGCAGGTTTACAATGACTTACTTTAATGAAATAACATCAACATCCATCTCTAAACAGTAGCTTGACATTATAGCACCAGATGCAACATTAACATTCAAAACATTAACACACACACACACACACACACACACACACAAACAAAAAAATGGCCTACTACTTAAATTGGCCTAATAATTAAATTGTGCTTGAGTTTCTCACTTTTCACTGTGTAAAAATAAGGCAGGTAAACAAATGACTATGCTCCATCACAGCATTAGTGACTGCAATGAGCCTGTTTTGCACTACACATCTTTTCAAAACGGGGTTGCATGCTTGATACTGCCACTCTCAAGTCATGCTCAACATTAAGCTGAGATCTGTACTTTGTTTTCAAGGAAGCAACAGCTGAAAAGCCTATCTCACAGAGATAGGATGTGGCAAAGGGAAGAAGAATGCCCTCTGCTCTCTGCCCAATGACTGGATACTCCCTTCCCACTTCAAGCCAGAACTGACTGAGTGTCACAGATGTAAATCTTAGCTTCAGGGTGGAGTCAGAGGTCATCTCAATCAGTTGCTCCTCTTCAACTGAACTAAAATCAGCTGGTGCTGCAGAAAGAAAACATAGGCTACTTTATCATTGCATATTAAGCACAAATCTGTTTGACAACAGTCCACTACAATTAGTAGGTATTGCATGTAGCCTACAATATAAGAGAATAATCAATAAAATAAAATAAATATCAAAACCCCTACCTGCTGCATTAAATGGGTCCACAACCCAGTCATACTGAGCAGCAGCACTATGTGGAAAGTATTTCTGAAACAATCCTCTTAATGCAGTGATGTGCTGTTGTATGCAATATATCACTGTGGTGGCTCTGGAATCCATGGTTTCAGCGACTTCTGTCAGATTCTCAAAGACATCAGTATTACCTTGATCGAGGCGCCTCCCCCATACCTCAAGCTTTCGGATGAATGCAGTGATCCTGTCTGCCAGGTGAGGAAGGTACTTGTCTTTGCCTTGAAGCTGAAGATTTAATTCATTCAGCTTAGCAAACACATCACTGAGATCAGCCACTTTCATCAGAAATGGTTCATCACTAAATTTGCCCGCTGCCTCATACGTGCGCTCTTCCTCCAAAAACACCCGAATCTCCGTTCTGAGCTCAAAGACACACGACAGCACCTTGCCATGGGAGAGCCACCTGGCTTCACTGTGAAACAGCACAGCTGTATGATCAGCTCCCATCTCCTCACAAAGAGCGAAGAACAGTCACGCTTTGAGTGGTCGCGTTTTGATGAAATTAACCACATCCACAACTGCTGTCAAAACCTCGTTTAATTCGGGGCTGAGCTGCCTGGAAGCCAGCGCTTCCCGATGGATGATGCAGTGCGTCCATTGTGCGCCTGCAGTCCTTTCCTTTTCCCTGCCATGGTCTGTGCACCATCGGAGCAAAACCCCACACAATTTCCCCATTTCAGACCATGTTCTGTAAAGTAGCCATCAATTTTTTTGAACAGCTCCTCAGCTGTGGCTCTTGTGTGCACATACTTGCAAAAGAGCAAATCTTCGCTCAGTGCTTCTGAATCTACATAGCGCACATATGAAATGAACAAACAGTCTTTATTACTGTCTGTGGCTTTGTCCACTTGTAGCGAAAAACGATTCTCTCTCAGTTTTCCAGTGAGCTGTTCTTCAGTGTCAATGGAAATGTTGCAAATTCGTCTCGCAACAGTGTCATTTGACAGGGGAATCGTTCTCAATTTTGAAGCGCTTGTCTCATCCAGCATAACTGACACCATGTCAATAGCAGCGGGGAGAATAAGTTGCTCAGCTAGTGTGAGGTTTTTTGCACTGGGCAACTCTATATGCAACTTTGTATGATGCCATTTGTGCTTTGCTATTCACGGATGCAGCTTTCATCATTCGCTTTTCCTGCTGACGGTATTCTGCGAGTTTTCGTTGGAAAAAAGTGATGGGCTTATCAGTGTGAGTTGGGTGTGAAGTCTCCAAGTGTCTGCGCAATTTGTTAGGCCTCATACTGTCTGCTGCCAGTTGTCTAAGACACAGAACACACATGGGTCGCTCTTCATCCCCAACTGTGAATCCAAACGCAAGATACGCATCATCAGACTTTCTTTTTGGTTGACTTTTTGGTTGTTTTGGTCCGCCTGTCTTCTCATTCTCATACTCGCCAACTTTTGTGGTCCTTGTAACAAATTTGTCCATTTTAACCATTAAATGTTATACCGGTACACACGTTTACTGCCTTTGTGTAGCCTATGTTTATGTTCCGCCGCAAATAACATGCTGACATCAATTATTATTTGTCTCAATATGGTTCCAGGCAGGGTTCATTTTTCTGGCTTTCTATCTTTTAACGTGTTTAAGATGTTTAAGTGCTAATAATGAATCCATTGTGAGTGGGTGCTCTTTTGTTGAGTAAACTTTAATAAATACAGACATAAAAATGCTCATTTTATTCCGATTCCTCGCGCCCCACCTACAGTACCTCCCCACACTTTGAGAAACGCGCCCCACACTTTGAGAAACGCTGCCCTAATCCAATCTGGCGTGTGCAGGCTGTGGTTGCGTCATCATTGCGCCATCACTGTTTCGGTTGCATTAAAAAATATTTCGGCTGAATATTTGGTGCATCCCTAGTTAAAAGGCAAGCCTAAGAGGCTGCATGTTACCACAGCCGCTAGTGTGGCTTTTGAAAAAATTAAAGCCATATTTACCACTGCACCGGTATTAAAGTTACCAAACTCCACAAAATTGTTGATCATGGCGGTGAATGCCTCCAAGGTCGGATTAGGTGCAGTGCTGTCACAACGCCACGGCGCACCTGAGAAACTCCACCCATGTGCCTTCTTCTCAAGGAAGCTGACTGATGTGGAGCAAAATTACAATATCGCAAACCGTGAACTGCTGCCGGTCAAAGCGGCGTTAGAAGAGTGGCATCACTGGCTAGAGGGAGCTAGACACCCCTTCGTGGTGTACACTGACCAACGAAACCTAGAATTTATCTGACAGGCAAAGGTGATGTACCTTGCACAAGCTCGGTGGACCCTGTTTTTTAGTAGGTTTGACTTTGTGATCACCTATCGTCAAGGCTCCCAGTACAGGAAAGCAGATACCCTCTTGCATCATTGTAATCGAGAGGGCGCACTGTATTCCAGTCACAGGGCACCCGGGGATCCATCAAAAGTATTGTGCTCGCTCGAAAGTATTGGTGGCCTTCATTACGGGGAGACATGGAGAGGGTTGTAAAGTCCTGTTCAGTTTGTGCCGTGTCTAAGACTCCCCGTCAGTTGCCTGTGAAATGAATTCCCCTCCCGCTGCCACAGAGACTGTGGTCACACATAGCGGTTGACTTTGTCATGGACCTCTCGGCTTCCACGTTTGGTGGTCGTGGACCAATTTTTGAAGGGGGTCCGGTTCATTCCATTTGGTTCCTTACCCACCGCCCTTGAGGTAGCCGAGGCCCTCTTCCAAGCCGTGTTCTTGCCTTATGGCATCCCAGAGGACATCTTGTCCAACCAAAGTCCCCAGTTTGTGTCCAGCGTTTGGACAGCGTTTTTCAAGAAACTGGGAACCACTGTTTGTTTGACCTCGGGCTACCACCCGGAGTCCAATGGTCAGGCTGAATGGTTGGTCCAGGAATTAGGAAGGTTCCTCCGGGCTTATTGCCATGAGTGACAGCAAGACTGGGCAGAGTTCCTAGGCTGGGCCAAGTACGCCCAGAACTTGTTGCGCCACTCTGCGACCGGCCTAATGCCCTCTGAGTGCATGCTTGGGCTTCATGCCCCACTCTGTCCATGGGACAGAGAGCCTTCAGACGTGCCAGAAATTTATAGCTGGTGCCATAGGGCAGAGCGGGTGTGGTAGAGGGCATGAACGTCCATCAGCAGGGCTGTGAAATGCTTCAAACATCATGCAGATCGGCATAGGAAGGAGGCGCCGGTGTTCCGGACAGGGTATCGGTCTGGCTCTCTACCTGGGATTAAATGTACAGTCACGTAAGCTAGCACCCTTTTCAGTATTTAGCCAAGTGAATCCAGTCTCGTATAAGTTCTTATAAAAACACCACATCTTAAAGACCTGCCATATGTTTAAAGCCAAAAACTGGGAGAGAAAAACTGACAGAAAAACTGGGTAAAGCCAGGAAATAAATAATAAAACATAATACAGCAAATCCATGTTCTGAATATTCAATATTTAACTACTGTTTAACATTCTTTAATACTTAATAATATTTGGCAACCCAAGCTTATCAAATGAATGTCCAAATGTTTGTAATCACTTCCTCATCCAACATTTCCTCTGAAATCCAAGGTATTCATAGTGAGTTTACACCCCTTTTCTGCAGTAACAGCCATAACTCTTCTGGGAGGGCTTTACACTAGATGTTGGAACATTGCTGTGAGTATATGATTGCATTTAACCTCAGGAGCATGAGTGAGTCAGGAGCAGGTTCTGACATTGATTCAGCAGATCTGTATTACAAATACCATTCTAGTTCATTCCAAAAGTACTGGATGAAGCTCCATCACTAAAGAGACTGCAGTTTCACTGCTCCACAGATGAACGTTAAGAGGTTTAAAAGTTTAGCATTGGGCATGGTGAACTAGTGGACTCCAGAGCATCCTATTCTACTGGCAATGATTTTCTATGGAGATAATATGAGCTGTGTGTCTTAAAGTAGCAAACACAACAGTGTAATATTATTTATGCGGCTTTATTTGCCATGCTACTTAATACAAGACATTACAGGTGAATGGTGAATTGTTTGTAAACACTAAATATAACTTTGCCCGTTGAGGACTAAAACAGAAATAGGTAAACAACTGAATTTAGATATGCACATGAAGTTATATGAAGATATGAAGTGCAGACCTTATTATTCGCCCCCATCTCAGACCTTCTGACCACTCCATGCTAACTCCATTTTACTCCAATGCTAACTCCAGCATACAGCCCACAGTTGAAGAGAGCCAAACTGGGTACAAAGCTGATCGGAACATGGCCAGAGGGAGCTATTGAAGCCCTGCCAGACTGCTTTAAGTGCACAGACTGGAGCATCTTCAGAGAAGTGGCAACCACTGGCCAACACACAGACATGAATGAGTATGCTGAGACAGTGATGGGGTACATTAACAAATGCATTGGTGATGTCACCATCATCAAACCCATTAAGGTGCGTGCAAACCAGAAGCCATGGTTTACAGCAGAAGTCCACAAACTGCTGAAAACACGGGATGCTGCTTTCAGAACAAACGAAGCCAAAATGCTCAGAGCAACCAGGACCAACCTCTCCCGGGGCATCAAGCTGGCAAAGCGTTAGTATGCCAAGAAAGAAGCCAAAAGCCACTTCACCTGTTCGAGGGACGAAGACGCATGTGGCAGGGCATCCAAGCCATCACCGAATGCAGGACCCCGCCGCATACGTGTGACACTGACGCCTCTCTCCCCGATGCGCTCAACTCTTTCTACACCAGGTTTGAGCCCCAGATCATCGAGCCATTGTGGAATCCAACACCCCCCGCCAGACGACCCAGTGGTTTCACTATCTACAGCCAGCGTGAGAAAGACTCTTGCCAAGGTCAACCCACGCAAAGCCGCTGGACCAGACAACGTACCCGGCCGTGTGCTCAAAGCCTGCGCTGACCAGCTGACTGACGTCCTAGCAGACATTTTCAACACCTCCCTCAGCCAAGCTACCATCCCACAGTGCTTCAAGGCCACCACCATCAGACCTGTTCCAAAGAGATCCACAGTTTCAGAGCTCAATGGCTGCTGCCCGCTAGCACTTACTCCAATCATCATGAAGTCCTTTGAGGGGCTAGTCCTGTGCCACATCAAGAATCAGCTCCCACCCACACTGGACCCACTACAGTTTACGTACTGTGCAAACAGGTCAACAGACGAAGCGACCCTTGCACTACACCTGGCCCTGTCACACCTGGAACATTGCAACACCCATGTGAGAATGCTGTTCATCGACTTCAGCTCAGCATTTAATACCATTATCCCCCAGCAGCTGATCTGTAACCTGGACCTGCTCAGACTGAACACCTCCACCTGCGACTGGATCCTGGACTTTCTTACTGGAAGACCCCAGACAGTCCAGATTGGCAGTACCTGCTCCAACACCAACACACTGCGCACAGGCTCCCCCAGGAATGTGTACTGAGTCCACTGCTCTTCATGCTCCTGACTCATGACTGCACCTCCAGCTCCAGCACAAACCACATCATAAAGTTTGCAGATGACACCACAGTAGGGCTTATCAGACAACAACAACAGGACGTAGAGAGAGGAAGTGCGATGGCTGGGTGTCTGGTGCAAGAACAATAATCGGGGGTTTTGCCACACACCCTGGATTTCCTTTCCGAGACCAGATGTCACCGCTGGATCAAGCCGGTTTCGTGGACCTGCCAGCGGAACTCCCATCGGCTGAGCACTGGGTGCGGTCCTACAGAGGCGACCTTCCAGGGCGCGCCCCTATTTCTCCTGATAGTACCACACTCTGGATGGCTCTGCTGAACACTAGATTTGTGGTGAACATGACTTTTTCACTTAAATGACTGGATTTTATATTCCTGACGGAAACTTGGCTCTGACCTGGTGAGTCTTTCGCCCTTTCAGAATTTCTCCAGAAAATATGACCACATCACTCCGGTCCAGGCAAGTTTTTGGGCTCTGCTTAGGCTTGATTGGGTTGTTTTGTAATGTGTTGTATGGGTTTTTATTTGTGTCTGCCTGTTCTTTCTATTTTTTCTATATTGAATCTGCTTTTCTTAATTTTACCTTATTGTAAAGCACATTGATCAACTCTGTTGTTGTAATAGTGCTATATAGATAAACTTGACATTGATATTGACAAAAAAAAAAGAGCTGATAATTGACTTCAGAAAGACCCAGGCTGGCCACCTTCCACTCAACATCAACGGCACCATGGCAGAGAGAGTAAGGAGCACCAAATTCCTTGGTGTTCACATTACAGAAGACCTCCTGGACCAACAACACCATTTCTCTGACTAAAAATGTCTAACAGCACCTGCACTTTCTGCGACGGCTAAGGAAGGTGCACCTCCCCAAACCCATTCTCACCACCTTCTACAGAGGCACCATCAAGAGCGTCCTGACCAGCTGTATCACATTGTGGAGGACCCCCACTACCCCTGCCACGAATTGTTTATCCCCCTACCATCTGGTAGACGATACTGCAGCATCAAGGGCAGGTCTGCCAGACTGTGCAATAGCTACTCACACACTGAACTTATATATTTATAAATATATAGGTTAACTTGTAATCCCTCCTTTTAACCCTCACCTTTGATGTTGATCTGTCTGAGTGCTGCTGTTCTGTTGTGTTCTATGTTGCACCTATTGTCCAGGAGGCTCTAATACAAATAATATATAACATTTATGTTGAAATAATGTGCACTATTTGAGTCACGTACATTCAATGTACTGTATTACCTTTTTTCCAGCCTCTGTTAGTGGGGAGCACATGAATCAGTACGGCAAAGTTGAGTCAAGATTATAGAGCCTCTCTGTAGAACACCACCATTGTTACTGGTCCTGTTCAATGTCCCAAAAATAATCCCCCCTTCACACACGTTCATAATGAACTCCATTATCTTCGCCACGACAACAAGAACCAAGAGGTGGTGACCATGCTCTGCTTTCAGTGAATGAGAGGGTATATACAGTATGTGCATAATTATATGAAACACTGAGAGTTAGTGCACTGGTCAAAGCCAAACAGAACAGTAGGAAGGAGGATAGTCAGTTGTTTTCATCCTCTGGCCCTCCTAAAACTAAACCCCAGCACAAGGTCTCCCTTTCTTAATGAAACCAGTAGGACTGTCACTATTGATTATATTGGTATATAATATTCAATTATATCTCAAGCAATCAAGAATACAAAACAATTACAAAATTAAAACTACATAAAAAAGGTTTGCTCTGTTGCTGACTGAGAGATCAGTAAAAAAGTAGGAAATATGACCTATCATCATACAAACCACCAACTAATCAGAGATCTGCTAACTGACTCAAGCCCAACAGGGCCCTACAGAATATCAGGTTTCGGGCCGGACTTGGGACATTTTGTTACATTCATGTTTTTCAGACGTAATAAGTAATATACCCGCAAGCAAACACGTTCTAATACACCCGTAATCTACTAGGAAGGGGGAACACGAAGTGTACACAAAACCGGGAAGAATGAGCATTTTATTTGGGATGTGAACTTCTAGGTAGTGGATACGAAGTGCAGACACTAGACCCAGAAGTAGGTCGTGGGCTAGCGAGGAAGTGCACAACTACACAAAAACCTAAGGTGAGCTACTAAACATAAAGAGGAGACACAGAAACATGATCTTACCTCCCAGACTCAATATTCTGGGGATATGAGCTGGGTGCAGATGAGGAAGAAGAACATAGTTTTTATGACTAAAGGTTTGATGAATCTGATAAGGATGATATGGGACTGTTACGGCGCCGGCTGCACCGCGGCCCCCCGCGGCGCGGCGACGCCGCCGCAAACGGCAGGATCTCTTCCTCCTCCTCCGACCAGCACCCGGACCAGCCTGGGAGAGCCCCGAATCTCCACG
>JBBPCX010000088.1:8635859-8651108 GCA_037974365.1 Hydrocynus forskahlii | reverse complement strand
CTCATAAAACTAGTGAATTCAAGTGCATTTTAATATTCTGAATGAAGTGCATGAACAAACTGCATTCAGAACAAGTGTTTTAAAAACAGTTGAAAGATATAACAACATTCTCTGTAGGCTTATAGCAAAATAGTGTATCAAAACAAAGACTGACATATATTAACTGTAATCACTGGAAAACTTTCTTTTCTTTTCAAAAAGACAGACAGAAAGTGATTACGTCATACTTCTGTCATACGTGAACACACCACAGCACAAAATTCTATATTTAAACCTCTATATTTAACCCATTCACCAAGTGAAGCGGGGGCAGTACCTTGCTCAGGGTACCTCAGTGGTGCCCAGCGGTCTTGGGAATCAAACCCACGACTTCCTGACACTAGGCTACCAGCTGCCCTTCGAGTGGGTGTGCTTGAAGGGCCTCTTCCGTGCTTCATACTCTGCATGGCAATCAGGATGTTTTGATTTTATATGATAAATTAATCCCGACGTTGAGAGAGTCTTTGTGGATGGGCTTTCTATGTGTCCTCCTTAGATACATCGAAATGCGCCCACATGGCAGACATTCTGACTCTAATCCAGTCTGGCGTGTGGAAGCTGCAGTTGCATCATCTGCGTCATCATTGCGTCATCGCTGTTTCGGTCACGTTAAAAAAAATTTTGGCCGAAACCGAAAATGCATTTTTTGCCATTTTCGGCCCGAAATATTCGGTGGCCGAATTTTCGGTGCATCCCTATTGAGCGCCTTTACTCTCGCTACGAATCCCCTGGATCAAGCACAAATGATTGCGATCTAAGTCCATTGCTCAAGTACATTAATAGTAATCAGAATTCTAAGTCTCATGTCACAAGTAACCTGAATCTGAAATAAAAGCTTTGTACCTGTGTGGCCTGTGTGCTCTGAACACGGATCAGTGTTCGGGGAACAGTGTGATCTTTCTTGGAGACCAGGAAAAATATATGGTTCCTGGGTTTCGGTGTTGGTTCTGTCCCATTACATTACTCTACTCTACTATACTGTGTTTATTCAATTTATTCCATTTTATTATACTGTATTTTTTTTGATTTATTACTGGCTCCTTACATTCAGATAGCAAAAACTGCTCATGTCGATTTTGTTAGCATCTGTCTAGTGAGGAACGGTTCAAAGTAAAGTTTTTAGCCTCTCCGGGCCTGTTCAGGTCTTTCCCAGGACCACAGCTGATTTCATTTACCAATTAGTTAAGGCTAGTTTGCAGCGGCAGTGTATGAATAAGCTTTTTTATCTGCTCCCTGCAGGGCCTTAGCATGAATGTTTGGAGAATTCTTAGCGAGCTGTGTGTGTGTGTGTGTGTGTGTGTGGTGTGTGTGTGACAGAGGAAGAGAGCAAGAAAGTTGAAAGTTAAAAAAGTTTATTAAAAGCTAAAAGTCTCCCCCTCATTGTCAAGCGATGGGTAAAGTGTGCCTGCGGCCTCTCTGGAGATCAGGAGCAGCTGATGAGCGGAGCTCAGAGAGAGTGAGTCAGGGTCCACGCCAGTATCACTGTTTTATTCCCTCTCCTCTCTTCTCCATCGTTTTGCACTTAACGGGCCCATATAACAGAAAAAAAACTGTTTTAATAAAAGTTGGATGCAGTATGTAAACATTAAACCTGTAAACATGTAAACTTTTTAAATGCACCACTCACTCGTCAGCCCATACATTCTATGTATGTAAAGTTACGTTGTTTTTGTGATCACAAAAGTCAACACATTTGCAAACACTCACAAATTCGGTTCATGTAAATTTAGCTCCGCAATTTATCATTTCAAATCATTTCAAAGGCATCATAGTGGCCATAAAGCGAATTTGACTCCTCTATTATTTTCATTAATATAATCTAATCCTATAGTTTATTTTATAATGTAAATTAAATGTTTAAAAAGTCCTGTGAATACAAAATCGCACTTTATGGTTGTTGTGTAAAGCTATAGGAAGTGTTGCTTTCCTTTTTCCAGGGCAAGGAGGAGGATGCAGAACCACCAATCAGAGCATATGTATTTTTTAAAGGTGCAGTAACAAAATATATAGGGTTTTTCCTTTCAGTTTTTAAAAGACCTGCACATGTTTTCAGCAGTATGAGTCTGAACATGGTGTAGAATATCTGCCTAATAACACTGGAATATGATCAAATAAATTAAAATGGTCATTTTCCTTATGAGGGTGTAACTTGCAAAACAAATAGAGAGGCTCAATTTTAATTTGTTTTAATAGTTTATGTTTTGGGGTATTCCAGGTAATAGCAATTAAACTGGAGTCAGTTTGCTTTGATGAAGTAAAATGACTTAAAAATAATTGCAGAGCTCATTGAGTTTCAGGAGGTCAGCAGCAGTTCTTGTTTATTATCAGTTCTTTGGGAACTGGCATCCAGTGTTACTGTATCTGTTGTGGAATGAAGCACTGGGTTTATCTGGGTGAGCTCTTAGGTGGACAGTGTTGAGCTGTGTTTACATACCATGGAGGGAACTTTTCCCTGACCACTATAATACTCCATTATGTGAATAAGTTTCAGATTTCCCTCTCTTTTTACACCCTGAAGGAGACTCTGAAGGAGAAACTGGAACAGGTTCTTGATTCCCATCCATACAACTGTGGAATAGTAATAAACGGGTTTACCAGTTTCAGTCTGTGAGAATCTGTTGGAGAATCCCTTCGATTTACCATAATTTTCCATATCACCAATAGCTCTGTGCTGTATTTTGTATTCTAGATCATCTCAAACTGGACTAATTTACAACAAAAGTGTTAGGTTTCATAACACACTATGGACTGTACATTGTGGGCTCTTGGACCAGAGAAGTTTTCTGGCCACAATATAAGATGAATTATGTAGTACTTCCAGCGGTGAAATACTAACCCTAAAATAAAAGTTTGGCAATATATTAAATTCACTTAATAGGCGATCACCCAAGACATACTTGGTGACTAAAGTTTCCTTCTATAGTTTTGCACTGAAGATGTTGCTAACAAGCGATGGAAGCCTTAAACCACAAACCATCTGTAGTTCTTTGACAATCCTGAATAGGCAAGATGACACATTGATATCTATAAAAATCAAGAAATTATGTACAATCGACTCTGTAATTATTGTCCCCCTTGGCAAAGTTGTGAATAAAGTTAAATTCTACACTCATTGTGAGAGAAATCTAACATTTAATTGAAGTAAATTTAATTCAAGGAAATAAAAACAAAATTAAAACAAGTAATTTATAATCCTTGATGGGTCAAGTGTGCAGTCTTCAAGCACACCCCATTACAAAACCTCTCCAGATCCTCCAGGGTCCTATGTCCTCTCTTCTCTACCTTATCTCACTGATTTTTGCTGGGTTTTAGGTCAGGGGACTGGGCTGGTCATTTCAAAAGCTTGAGTCTGTGATCACTGAACCATTTGTTTGGATCATTATCTTGCGGAAAGACTCAATCGTCATCCAGTTTTAGCTTTTTTGGCAGAAGCATGACAAGTTTTCACCGAAAGTCCATAATGCCATGTTTCCTAACAAGTTTCGCAGGACCTTTAGGAAAAAAAAGCTCCAAAACAGCCTCCACCAAATTTAACAACGAGGATAAGGTTTTTCTGTACAACTGTCCAGCCCACAGATCCCAACTGTTACAACCATCTGTCCACCGACACCAGTCCCAGTTCGTGGACATTCCAGTAGAATCTAGCAAACACCAGGTATTTACATTCGGAGTAAGATGAAAGACAAATGCTTTTTTTTTTGGAATACTTTTTAATGACCTTCTGTAACCCATATTTACCACATTTGCCACTAATGATGGATCTGACAGTAGCTTGAGAAAATTGTGAATTATATTTGAGAGAAATTATAATCAGTCATTTTTTTGTACACCCCAGGAGATTTTTCAATGGATGAAACGAAACCAAAAAATTGTCGTTGGGGGTGGGGTTTTGCTACTGAGGCTTTCAGAGATCCTCAAGTGTCAATCTGGAGCTCCGCCTTATTTTGCTACTCCTGGGATTACCTGCTATTTCTACTGTTTTGAACCTTGTGATATTCTATTGTTCAGCAGAAAAGTGAATCATACAGCATTAGAAACCACATGAATGAGTCTATGACGTGGAGGTAGTTGAGGACTACTGGTACCTGGGGGTACACACTGACAGCAAACTGGACTGGTCCAAGAACACCAACACTGTTTTCAAGAAAGGGTAGAGGCGGCTGTTCATACTGAGGAGTTCTTTCAATGTCTCTAGGAAAATGCTGACCATGTTCTACCTCTCTGTGGTAGAGAGTGTTGTGTTCTTAGCCGCTGTGTGCTGGTGAAGTGGGGTGAAGGCAGCTGATGCCAACAGGCTGAAAAAGCAGATTAAAAAGGCTGGTTCTGTCCTGGGTGTCAGACTGGAGACCCTGGCGAAAGTGTCTGAGAGGAGAATGCTGAAAAAGCTCCTCAGTATCATGGACAACCCCTCTCACCCCCATGCACGCCTCCATGATGGGCCATCAGAGCACACGCGGCAAAAGACGCATAGACGCACAGCCTCTAAATGTAGAACCGAACGTCACAGGAAATCTTTCCTACCTGTGGCAATAAGACTGTATAACTCTTCCTCATTCTGTAGATGATCCTCTCAGGATTAATATTAATGTAATGTGGTTCTCACTCGGATTGTGCAATATTACTCATCTGCTTTTATTTACTCATCTGTCTGCTATTGAATGTTTGTTTCATCCCCCAGTCACATGCTGCTACCGCTCTTTTTATTCATGGCACAAACACTATGTCACTTTTCATAACCACTCGCACAAACAATGTTCTTTTATTATATCTGCCATAGTTATATTGTTACTTTGTTAGAGTTATTTTGATATTATGTTTGCACTATTCTACAGTTCTGTCCTTTTTTAAAACTCTTATTGTATATCTTTATTTCCTCCTGTCCCTCTTGTTGCATTGAGCATGTCTAGGACAAAAGAATTTCCCTCGGGATAAATAAAGCTCTTTCTTATCTTATGTTATCTTATTTTATTTATTACAACTTGTCACACTTTGAATGTTTGATGATTTAAGCGCCGAACATGTCTGGGATGATCGACTACAGTTTGGGGTAAGGGAGGGGAATTGTGTGATTTTTATATTTTAACAGCTTTATTCTATCTGGAAAACTTGGCTCTAAAAACATCTGCTATGGGTTTGTTACAACAGAGCAGTTTGCAGCATGTTTGGAAGTTTTGCTACTCTTTGCCTCTTGCTTGCATCAGCTTGGGAAGGCCAGGCAGCATTTTTTCAGGGAGGAAAATGCCAGAAAAAGCATGATAAGGGTGCCCTATCATGTCAGGCTAGGTTACCATTGTCTCAGACCACAAATCTTGCAAGAAATACAGCATTTATAACAAATAGATGAAACCTGCTACCTCAGGAATCAGTGAGTGGCAGAGATAGCCAGGTGTCATGAGGGTTGACTGCATGAACCTTTTAGACACTGGCATTATTGTCTTGCTGCACATTTCTAGCCAACTTTCAAAAACGCAACATTACTCTTGTATTTTATTTAATATCGACATTTGTGTGATTTTTTGTGCCAAAACATTCCACACTGGCTGTTTTTTTTACTATTGTGGCTTTAGAACTGATATATGTAAATAATCTCCATTCTGGCTGGCCGCCCTGTATTGTACTTTACTCAGAAAACAGCAAGACAGTCCTGTGGAGCCACAGACGCAGCAGGTTCATCGACAGCCTAAAGCTCATTTAACTGGGACACTAAGGCTCTGATCAGTTACAAAATAAGACACGTGTCACTGTTTGTTGTGGTTTAATTATCAACCTGTGAACGCGCGGCTATGTGCACTTTTCCCACTCATTTTCAGACGATGGGCAGCAATTCACTCTGCCCATTTTTAGCCATCTTCAAGCATAAATGACTTGGTAATACACAGCGAGACCCCCCCCCAGAAACTACTTTTTGTACGCTGCAGTGAGCAGAATTTTTGTTTGATTGTCTCCAAACACTGGTTTTAAAGCAACCAGGCAATTATACTTGGGCTATTTTGGGAGTTTCATTTCCATATCTGGAGTTTATGGTATGAGAAGTTACTGTTTTGAAACTTGTTGAAACTTTTACTTTTAAAGTTTGTAATGTTTACTCAATGGCATCAGCCTGTTTTATTTCAAGGACCTTAGCTTTTCCATTAAATAGGGCCTTTAAGCTCAGATTTTACAGTGTTTTTTTGAGATGTTGAGTTTTATTTGCCAATGGTAACCAACTGCAGGCCTTCATAACAACTCAATGGAAACTTACAGTTAAGCAAATTACTAAACAGTGTTTAAATGAAAGGTATGATGGAGATTCTCACCAACAATGACATCCTAATCACTTAATACTTAGAAGTACATAGGGATTATTTTCTTAATGCCACACTAATCGGTCAGTTAAGTTATTGCTTGCATGTTGTGTAGTTTAGTGAACTTTCTTTGATTTGCTCATCTATTCAGGTCAGCCATAGAAAGATGCTCCCCCTCACTGCAACGCCGCCCTATAGGGGTCTGCAGCTCGGGTGACCAAAAAAAAAGACATGGAAAAAGACAAGCTCAAGGCTGTGTGATTCCTTCTTCTGCCAGGCTTTTGAGAGAGCTCTGAGTCTTCTTTCATGCCATGGCCCATTGAAGGCCACCCTCCTCCATCGTTTGTCTTGTGAAATCCCAAAGGAGGGGAAGTGAAGGGTTGAATAGAGTTCTGTGCCAGGCTGATGCCACTGTAAGAGCAGGCCTCTATGGGTTTTTATAAGCTGTGTGATTAGTGTGGGGCTGTCACAGGCTCTGTTTCCGAGCAAACACTTTAATCAGGCCTTAAATTTTGGTTCGAATGCAGTACAGTGCAGACCACTGCATGCTGGCCTGTGGAAAATCTCTTTTCCACCAACAGGGAACTTGTTCTACCCTGGTTCAAGCAATACATTTTGAACTGTTGGAACATTTCAATATAATTAGTTCTAAACCTGAAAAGTTGGTTCCCAGCCAGAGCGGTTCCTGTGTGAACCGTGTTGGCATCAGTGGGTGAAACGGCCTTGAGCCTTCCGTGTTCTGTGATTTTGTCCTCCTGGACTAAAGGGGCACTATAGGGAGATACTGGCTGTTTTCTTATTAAAGAGGCAGCAAAACTAAGGCTAAGGAGGCTAAAGGACTTGTGGAAAGCTGTTGTCTAGTGGAGACCTGGAATCTTAGTGTTCTGGTGCATGAATGCGTTGTTTTGTCTTTACATGTATATGTATTTTTGCCGCAGTTTCCCTAAAGGGAACCCGCCTCGTCTGGATTGATTTTTTTGTATATATTTTTGTACAGTTCCCCTACAGTGTTTCTCCATGTTTGGAGCCATCATGTTTTTCAGTTTTGCTTTGATCTGTGTTTTGGTGCTTTCTACATCGGACTATGGACTGAGTTGGACTCACTGAATCACAATCAATGAAAACCAAAGCCAGATAGCTAAAGACTGTATAGCCGACTGTTTGTGTGGGTGTGGTATTATAAGTCACTTGGTGTTTTTAATTAAAGGTAAAAAGCATCTTTGGCGTCTCTGGTGGTGTGTTCCCTTCCCCTTAGAGTTTGTTAACGGCTTCATGCTGTTATAGTTAGTTTGAGCTTTGTTACATAGGTGCGTCATTCTACAGTTTCTACAGTTACATGTTTTTGTATTTTGGATGAAAACTGCTGTAACAGAACAGAAGCTTGCAGGTTGCAGTACCTTATGTTGATGATGTGTGTGATTACATTGGTTCTGTTCAAAACTAATAGAAGCATCGTCTAGTTTGCTAAAAGTTTCAAAGAATCCTGGATGATACCTGTTCAGCAACCCATCCCCTGTTTTTGGAGATGGAGTATGAGTGTAGCCTGACAAAAATCTGTCTGAACCCCACTGTAAGATGAAAACATTCTCAGAATCAGAATCAGAATCTGTCTTAATCCAACAATTTGTGGGTTGCGGCCCAGCCTTTGCTTTTATAGGTCTAGGGACCACGTTCTGAATTAACAGGTATTCATTCACTTTGTTTCGGGTGATTTTGTGGGAATTTCCTTGGGTCGCGTCATGGAAAAGAAAACCTTTTCAATTCCCCAGCTTTTGTATGGAGTCATTTGGACACTTCACAGAAGTAGAAGGTGAAGTCATGAAACTGTGGATTAACTACTAAGAGAACAAGAATGTGTGTTAGCTACCAAGTACATATGACTTCATTTTCTTCTATTTTAAAAATGTTAAAACCAAACGTCAAAATAAATCTGATTATTTAAAAATTCTTTTTAATACTATTTAAAATATATATTACTGTTTTATTATTCGTCCATTGCCATGTTTATGACTTGTACAGTATCACAGCAGTTTGAACACAGCACATTCTAAATTCGACTCACAGAGACTTCGCTAATTAGCTGATGAGCTGAACAGGGGTGTGTTTGATGAAAAGGAAAGTCTTAAGCGCTGTGGCCTGGAAGGAATCCAGCTTGACACCATTACGGGTTAGGAGACTGATCTCAGCTGAGCCTGAGTCTAAGCACTTAAAGTGTGACAAGTGTGAATGTGTGATATATTACAGCAGCTACTTGTGCGACAATATCAGCATGACCTGAGAACACAATGAAAAATGTATCATTAGTGTTATACAAAAACCTCATAACTCCAAAAGAGCACCTATTGGACATGCTGGACAAGTTAGTCTCGTTCATGGAGGCCTCACTTTGCAGCTTGGTGCAGATGTCTTATGGAGTCCATGTCAGTTTTGGTGACATGAGGGAGACCTACACAATGTATATATATATATATATGATATTCTGCAATTTATCTCAGGTATTTGCATTGTAACACACAAAACTCAATAATTAATTCAAAATTAGTGTAATGCACACTTTAATTTTAAAAGTACTGCTGTATGAACAAAAGTGCAATAACATTTGGTTTGCAAACACTTCAAACAAATAAGGAGCTTTTTAACAGCAGTGTTCCCTTTAACACAGTCACACAGCTGCAGTTCAAATATTTCTGTAAATCTCAACTTAAACATTAATGTAATCAAATTAAATGAAAAACCAAAGCTATTTTCCACTGCAGGGCATTCACGTCTTGTCTAGTATGCTACAGAAAAACGAGTCCAGAGCATGGATGGCAGGACCATTATAGAAGTGTCCCCCCCCCAACCTCTTTCCCTTCCTGGACATGCTGTGGGACGTGCATATTGTTTAAAGATTGTTTTTCTGCCTGCAAATACACAAGTTAACATTTATGAAACACTTTGTATGGATTTGTGAAACTCCATCAGCAGCTTCTGATTTAATCTAATGAAGTATCAGTTGAGCCGATCCAGATGTTTGAGGTATTTGATTAGAACTACAATGTAATACTGGAATTTCATGAGGAGAGATTTGGGAATTATTACGCAAACACATCGACATAGATATAGTCACTATTTTCTGCAGTAATAATATTTGTATGCATTCTAATATTAGCTTAAAGCATATACTACTCAGCTACACAGGTTAAGTATACAGGGAAATCCCTGTATTTAGTTCTGGCTCTAGATGAATAACTTCACTCTGCTTTAAGATGTAAAATTACTTCCTGAGAAGATCCTTGAGGCCACGCTTAGACTCTCCTTGGCTGATGGTTTCCAGACAGTCTCTGTGTTTGAAGTTAAGTTGTAAGCTTCTACCTTCACCTCTCTGGCTGTCAAACACCAGTCTAAATAAGTTTGGATAAAAGAGATGGGTGGGGGATTCCCCAGAGCAGGACTTCTGTACACTGGAAGTGTGACCAGAGGGAATAGATGGTTGAAAGAAAGGAAGAGGAAAGAGAGAAAGAACTAATGTATGAATACAGACTGTGAAAATGTTCTTTTGGGGTTGGAAGTGAAGTTTGAATTGTTTTATGATGACACACACCCAGATCAGTTGTCACATGTTATTTTTGATTTGCAGACACACTGGCCATCAAAAGTAAGGGAACACCAAGAACGTTTTGAAACAAGCAAGCATCACTTCAAAACTGATTTCACACCTGTACATATTTGTTGCATTAGTGAAACACTTTATAGACAAAAACATTCGGACACATGGAGTTGGTCCCCCCTTTGCAACTATAACAGCTTCCACTCTTCCTGGAAGGCTTTCATTTACATTTACATGTACGGCATTTAGCTGACGCCCTTATCCAGAGCGACGTACATCAGTGCTCAAGTAATCCACGTCTCTATCTTAGGCCATGTAAGCTAAACTTAAGTCAATCATCCACAATTCAACCACGATACTGCATGCTCAGTACACCTAGGCTTTCCAGAAGATTCTGGAGTTTCTGTGGGAAATTGATGCCCATTCATTCTGTAGAGCATTTATGAGGTCAGGCACTGATGTTGAATGAGAGGGCCTGGCTCACAATCTCTGTTCCATTTCATCCCAAAGGTGTTAAATGCGGGTGAGGTCAGGGCAGCTCTGTGCAGGCACGATCATGCTGGAATAGAAAGGGTTCTTCCCCAAACTGTGAAAAACTTTTGAAAAAGTGAAATATCATTTATCTTTGAAAGCCCTCTCCCACAACACATCATTTTTTTTGTTGTGGTCTGTGATGCATTTTGGAACAAAACTCTAAAAGTGTTTAAGTGTGTCTATAAAAGTGTGCTTAAGTGTAATGTCTACCAAATGATTTTGAGGGTTGTGGAGTAATGCTGAACTATACTACCAGTCGCACCACAGGTTTTTACCACTTACCCATTTATTTCATAAACTGCAGATTTTCATTCTTGTTAAATGTCAGAAAGTTATTGAGTGAATAACTATAAATAAAATTATGGAAAATAAAACAAGATTCCTTTATAAGATGAAAGAATCTGTATCAGTTCTTGTCTAAAGTCATATTAAGAACCCACAGAGACACAGGTGCCAACATGACTTTCAATGTCCTGGAAACTTTCTCGCACAACTTTATCCTGCACTTTACCCAACGTGACATGTTCGTAACTTCCTGGGGCAGTCACATGACATTCTGTGAATTTGGGTAACCATGACATAATTTTCAAGATGGCCGTGTGCAGGGTAACCACACCAGACCAAATCATCTGAATTCAAACATCCTATTTTTGGTATCTAAAGGTATTTTTCAACCATTTTAACATTTCAGATACTTAAATAAGATGTCAGATATTATATTTAACATGTTCTGACAACCTTTCCTGAAGAAATTCATATAAAACAAGTTACGACAACATTGTAACATTTATGTCACATCGAGCATTTAACCGTAACATAGTCATGGAAAATATGATGTGACGTATTTGTCTCAATAAGAAAAAATGTTCAATTCAAAGCACATTTAAACAAATATAATTCTGCCAAATTTGTAAAATAATTAATTATATATGTTACAAAACAATTTTTAAAATATCTTTAAGTAAAACAAACTTTTTTTAACACACAGTGAAGAGATTTTTACTCTATCTCACGCACACTGAGGATTTTTTTATAAACCCCAAACCCAGAACAGAGGGGTTCAGTGAATGTGGTGCTGAACAGACCTGGATTTAACACACACACACACACACACACACACACACACACACACACACTCCCATAAACACACGCACACTACAGACACTCACACACACACACACACACACACACACACACACTCACACTACAGACACACACACACTCACACTACAGACAGACACTCACACACACTCACACACACACTCACACAGACACACACTCACACACACACACACTCACACACTACAGACACACACACTCACACACACTTGCTCACTCACTCGCTCACACACTCGCTCACACACTCACACACACTCACACACATACACACACTCACACACACTCACACTCATACACAGTATTCTTTTCTTTTCCCCTTTGGTATTTTTTAATAGTTTTTTTGCACTATATACATGTTTTTGAAGGTTACTACATCTGTCTGTAGCATAATTCCCCAGTATGAGATAATGCTATTGTATCTTGTGGAAATGCAAATAAAAATGAAATGTTATGTTACCGAACAAAAAACTGTCAAGCTGATTTTCAAATAAGGAATACATTTACTATAAATGCCCAATGTGTTCTGTGTGGTCCATTTGGTCTGTTTTATATTCCCTGTAATCGTCCATTAAGGGGAAATGAGTCCGGGTTCTTATGGGTTAACTGGTTGTGTGGTGCTGCAGAGTCAGATTCTAGATTATTCCTTAACTTTAAATACATTTGTTAAGTGTTATATCACCTAATAGTTCATTAAATATGTCTGGTGATCCGCATTATAATTATAATTAAATTAGGAGCCCTTTTGTAGGTCAGTAGTGATGAATAACTGGCTAATTATGAGAGTTCAATTGGTGAAAATACTGAATATGTATTTGTTAGCAAAGAATACTGATTTGATTTGTAGTGAGAAAAAAAACATATTTGGGGGTAGAAGTTCCCCAAGATTAAAGATTCTTTTTTGTCACCTACATAGTTGTACAAGTACAGCATAAAGTGAAACGAGTCAACACGGAAATATTTTTTAGTGTCTTATTATTAATCATAAAAATTGTATAGACTATTGACTTGGTAAGTGATTCTAAACTTTGGAATTCTCTCATCCCCCCGCTTTTGTTTTCCCTCTCTCTCTCTTTCTTTTCAGTCTCTCTCTCTGATTCTCTCTCCCATCTCTCTGTCTCTTTCTCTCTCTTCATTCTCTCTTTTTCTCTCTCTCTCTTTCTGTCCATTCTCTCATTACACCCCTCATTCTCTCTTTCCTTGTCTCTCTCTCTCTCTCTCTTTCTCACCTGAGTGGGCAGTAGAGTGATGATAGGGGGTCTTTCATTTTTATGTTAGAAAAAAACCTGTTCTGACAGACTTATCCCCCCATATGTGGGTTCGTTTATTGCTGTTCTGTACAGTCGAAGCTCATGTTGAGAGCTTAATTTGCCCCAACATTTCTTTTTTTAAATCTGTGCGTTTTCAGGTCATGCAGGCAGTGATAAAACACCCTGTTTGCCTTCAGCGCTCCCGCCGGAGTGATCTCTCTCTACCGTCTAGTAGCAGGAAGCTTCAGTGGCTTTTCCAGAACAGGCATGATGCCTGGCTGGGGCTCGGGGGCTGGCCGGAGGGGTGTGAATGTGTGTGTGTGTGTGTGAGTGTGGTGTGTGTGTGTGTGTGTGTATGGTGCAGGGGCCACTTCCTGCTATTCTTCTCTCGAGTTTGGTTCCCATGAGCGCACTTGCCAAGCACAGTGTGGCTGGAGCGGCCGATCCGAGCACTAGTCTCGCCTCTGCGACGCCGGGCCCGGGACACACACTCAAGCTTAGCCACACACACACACACACACACACACACAGCTACACACTCGGACACACACTGTCACACACTCTTGCGGCATCACTGTGGGGACCAGAGCATGCACACCATCCACGGGCTGTGTAGAGTCTGCATCGGCTGCAGACTCCCTCAGGTGAGAGAGAGATGGAGAGAGAGAGAGATGGAGAGAGAGAGAGAGATGGAGAGAGTTCAGAAGTTTGGAATCACCTGTCGTGTTAATAACCTTTATTACTAACAAGTTACTAAGAAATGATTCTGTACTGAAATGTTTTGTGCAATATTTCATCAATGATTTGGAGAATATCAGGAAGTTAAAAAGCCAAGCAATATTCTGTAGACATCCGTTTCTTATCTGCTGTGTAAGATTACCTGCACCACAGATTTGACCATCACTTTACTACTACTACTACTACTACTACTACTACTACTAATAATAATAATAATAATAATAGTAATAATAATAAAATAATAATAGTAATAATAATAATACTTTCTCAAACTCAAGGCTTTCTCAAACTCAAGGCTTTCTCAAACTCAAGGCTTTATGAAGCTGAGATATTTTACAAACAGTTTAATAATTTTCCTTACTAGCCTCCCACAAATTATACATTCATCTGCTTTTAAATTGCTTTTATATTACTAACATTGCATCATTTTTGACAGACATATAAACAAGAAGATTTTGATTGAAATGGCTACGGACAGATATACCTACACTACCAGTCAAAAGTTCTGGCACACACTGAAATTTTCTACGCTTGCATGTTGCTCACTTTATATTTACTAAAATACGCTCAGTATTCTTAGCTAACAAATGCATTTACAGTATTTTCATCATTTGAGCCTTCATTATACAGAAAATGTATAATGCTCACTACTGAGCTACAAAAAGCCTCCTAATATAATTATAACTAAAATGATAACATTTATTATCAGACAATTGGGAGATATTTAACAAGCTATAAGGCGATGAAACAGTTAACGGGTGCATTTAAAGTTAAAGGACAGTCTAGTGCAGTCTATTTGACCCTGCATCACCACACAACCAGTTAATAGGATATCTGTCTGACATGCACTGTTACAGATTCTTTCATCTTTCAGCTTGTTTTGTTTGAAATATTTTCATTTATAATTGTTCACTCAACAACTTTCCAACGATTAACAAGAATACACATCTGCATTTTATTAAATAAATGGTAAATAAGGGGTAAAAACCTGTTTTTACCATTTTGGAGTGTATAGACAGATACACATATACAGACATACAGACAGACTGAAAGGCACAAAGGAGGCAGATATGTAGACAGAAAGACAGACAGACAGAAAAAAGATGGACTAAAACGATGGACTGATAGACAGGCAGACACAGATAAAGAGATGGACTGACATACATGGATAGACAGACAAATAGACATAAAAGTAGAGAGACATATACAGAGATAAAAAGATGGACAAACAGACAGACAAACTGACAGATGCCCATAAATAGACAGATGTAGACAAGCAAGTTGACTGACAGACATATGAACGAACAGATATACTGTCATACAGGCAGACAGACAAATCTAAGGGAGGATTTTTTTCTTGGTCTTTTTACTACATTTTGGGTGTCATATAGTATGTGAAATTTATATCTAATGTATAATAATATGTACATGTTTAATGTGAAAAGTACATGTATGATGCATTATTGAACTACATATATGCATAATATACACAGTACTGGGCAAAAGACTTGAGCCATTTCTCACTTCTTCATATTTTGCTTTGAATCACCTTGTTGGTGCAAAAGTACTATTTCATACCTGTCAAACTGTCCTATGTTTGGCATATTGAGTAGATTAAATGGAAGAAATGGGAACAAATGTTTTACTGTGACAGGCTGCAAAGTGCCTAAAGATACAAGGAGCCTAGATAAAGGAGTTC
>JBBPCX010000088.1:8617841-8635759 GCA_037974365.1 Hydrocynus forskahlii | reverse complement strand
CCCCCACACACACACACACACACTGGTATTAACATATTAAAACCTAAGCCAATTTTCAGGCACTATTTTGCTCCTGTATTTATTTAAAATGCTGTAGCAAACCAAATTACCCCTAGTGGCTGGGACTCTACCAATTATGAGGTTTTAACCATCAGGTGAGGGCACACACTGGAAACAAATATGTTCTTTTTTGTGACTCCCACATCATCCACTGGCCTCAATTTGAGCTTGACGCACGAGCGGATACGGCAGTGCAAGCATGTGTTTGCGGCAGCAGGGGCAAATGGGGCAAATATACACTTATTGGAGCATGAACACCACGGTGTATTTGGAGCATTCCCTCGTCAGGGGGGATGCCAGGCTTTTCCCTTTTTCTTCTGAAAAGATCAAAAGTGCTTGTCTTTGTAGATCCAAAAGCATGACTCAGTCATTCTGTGCTCCGATGTGGGATGGGCTGGAATTTGACATTAAATGAAGAGTGTGTGGAGGGATTTTATGACCTGGGTTTATGTTGTTTGCTCAGGACATAGCACGACAGTTTGGCACACCACTGACCAGAGTTCGTAAGCTTTGCTTAAAGCGGTGTTTGGGCACATTTCACTCCTTTGTCAAGCAGAGAAATAGTTGGTGTTTTTTTTGCCTCTATGTGGATTTGTTATGTATTGAATCAGACTTGTTCGTGCGGTTTCTGATGCTGTACGCCACACTGTTATCTATGAATACAGAAAGATTTACAATTCCAAATGGCCATCTTTCATTAGTAAATGGTGCAGTAAACTTGTTACTTATACTAATTTCGCCCTGATTACAGCTCATAAAATTTGATTTCCCGTTTATGGTTATGTCTCTTTTGTATAGTGTTACCAGTTGCATTTGTATCCAGTTATGCCTACTACTGACGTCTTGAGATCGCTGCAAATCATACTGAGCGACAAAGAACTACTAATGGGTACTAGGGGTATGTAGAAGTATGTTGGTGTGTATGAAGGTGTGTAGATGTTCGTTGGTGTGTATGAAGGAATGTACATTTCATGCTGCATTTTTATTGGCTGGTCAGTGGACGTGGGTCGTAACAGCACACACATTGCTGTCTTCAAACCTCTCTCACATTATGACAGAGGACCACCTTTTAGGAGCAACAACCAAAGAAATTGGCATGACTGTTTCATGATTGTCATCTTTCATCTGGGAGCAGCCCAAGATCGTACCATGTATGTCAAAGCATTACATTTACATTTACATTTAGTGCATTTAGCTGACGCTCTTATCCAGAGCGACGTGCATCAGTGCTCGAGTAGTCCTCGTCTGTTTCTTAAAGCATTAGACAGACACTTTCATTGACTTTATCCTCAGATCCTTTTTTCCTCACTAGTCCTCTCTGCTTCTCTTCTCATCTCCGCTCCAGTCTGCTCTCCACTCCTCCAGGATGTTTCCCCCCTCCCGAAACCTGTCTGACTCCTCTTTTGATCTGTCTCTTTTTTCTTCTCTATCTTTCCTTTGTTCGGCTCTGTATCGATTTCTTCCACACTCTTCCACACTCTTCCACTCTTCCACACTCTTTTCAGACTGCCACTGTTTTTGTCCTCCCCCTGCCAGCTTTTTCATTCTTCCTTCACCCTACTGCTTTTCTCTCCACCACATGGCCTGTTTTAAAGTAATAGTTCTGCAAAACAGTATCAAATTTATGTAGTTTTATATATTACCCCATATCAGACGTGTGGCGGTTTGAGGAGAGCATGATATGAATTGCGCAGTGACGATGGGTGGGATGTGAGCTTCCATTGCGTTAGACTTGTAGCTGTAGCGCAAAGCAAATGAAGCAAATTGTGGACACCAAACATGTCATGACCATCCAATTGCACTTGTGGCAATTGGAAAATTGGGTACATTTTGTGCCTTTCATTCATTCATGGCTATAAACTGTGTGCATCATGTTCCCTCCATCTTAACTAGTAGGTGGAGATGTAATCTGTTTTGGCTGATTAACCTCGTCTCCAGTGTCCAGAGGCTTTAACCCCCTGCCCCCTCACCCCAGCCACTTTCATCTGTCTCTTGACCACATGGTTATTTTTCACAATGCTTGACATACTGACCTATACTGTACGGAGACACCAGTCTGCATCCAGTGTTTCTTCTGGAATTAAGGCTTTTAGGGTTTTCTTTGCTTTGCTGCTTGCTCCAGATGTTGTGACATTGCTGTGAGGACTTGCTTGCATCCAGCCATGAGAGCATTACTGGGGTCTGGTATTGATGTTGACTGGGTCTGGAACTTAAAAGTTGATGGAGGTCCATCACTCTAGTTCCTCTGCTCCACAGCCCAAGGCTGGGGGGGCCTTAAACCTTAGGCTCAAGTGTGGCTGCTCCAGAGCATCCCGTTAAACTGGTCAACGCTTTTAATGGAGATTGTACAAAGCTGTGTGTGTGCTGAACCTCTTTATCAGCAGATGGACCTTAAAGTTTCTGAGCTCTGTGGAATTGCAGGACTGTCTGGAATTGTAGCATGGTTTACATTAAGTCATTTGCCACATTAACCAGAGAACTTCCAGAATATTCCGCTGGTGTTGTGGCCCCCCTGTAGACCATTGTGGTGCCGCTAAGATGCTGTTGGCCATCAGGGTTAAAACATTGTTTTTAACTGCAAAACTTCCTTACAATACACAGACATTTTATTCAAATAATTAAAAAAAAGACAAATATTATTATTGTGATTATTAACTACCGTGACATAACTGTCACATGACTCCTGTTGCTTATTCTGGCAAAACCCACACTAGCCAGTTGCTTATACTTTCACTGCAACTCATTTTTATGAAATTCACCCATTAACAGAAGAATCAGGCACTATTTATTAACAACAGTTCTATTTATTTTTATTTATTTGCCATGTGTTTGCAAAAATTCTGTAAATTTGATTAAAAAAACAGTAATTGTGCATTAAAATGTGTAGAGAATTTGTGTCTCTGTAGAATTAGAAAATCAATAAAAATGTTATTTGGCCAATTTCTACACTTTAGGCTTGCAGTGAAAGGGAGTTATTATTAGTAAACCAAAGACAGTTCTTCGTATATTCAGAAAATAGATAATGGGTTGAACGGACTTCATCCAGACATTCACTTTATTTACCCAAGAATTTAATTACAAATGATAACCACCAGAGAGAAACTGTTTCATGGTAAAATGATGTGTACATTTGAATGAAGTAAATAATTTTTATACTCAAAATGACAAACACACACACACACACACACACACACAATGCACTGCACACTGCACTGAAGTCAGCAGGGGGTGGTCAAACTGCATGAAGGCACGGTGGTCTGACATATGTCCAGAAGCGGAGCTGCGGGGGGTTAATATAGCCCAGCTTTGCCTGCCTGACCTTCCACCATCACAGCATGTGGCTGTTCAATAATGCTTCAATCACTTTTATTTTTGTTCCTCTCACTTTGGCACAGTTTCACCTTCTCACACAGTTTTTCACCCAACTGCCAGTTTATCAGAAACCCCCTCCCTTTCTGGTGTACAGTTAGAGACTGTAGCCCATCTGTTGATGCACAGCTTGTGTTAGTCAACTTCTAGTTCTTCACCTGCTCTTGGCTGGACAGATTTGAGTGGTGGACCAACTCCAAACTAACAGTGACTTGTGTAAGACACTACTGTGCCTGATATACTCGAACCAGCACCACACAGCACCCACACCCACACACATACGCTGCCATGACCACTACCATGCCAGTCATACTGCTGTGCTGAGAATGCCCATCTAAATAATATCTGGTCAGCAGCGGCCACAGAGGTGCCACGCTTTGCAACTGGACAACTTTACAGTGGACCTATTAGGGAAAAAAATAATAATAAAGTGGCTGGTGAGGGGTTTATAAGGTATGTGAGTCTAATAAAGTGGCCAGTGAGTGGATATACTGATAGTGTCTAAAGAGAGGTTTGCAAATTTGGCATTTCTAATAAAGTGGCCAGTGAGTGGATTTACAGGGTAGGTGTTTCTAATAAAGTGGCCAGTGAGTGGAAGTAAAAGTAGGTGTTTCTAATAAAGTGGCCAGTGAGTGGAAATGGAAGGTGGGTGTTTCTAATAAAGTGGCCATTGAGTGGAAGCAAAACGTAGGTGTTTCTATTAAAGTGGCCGGTGAGTGGATGTGCTGAACTGACACAGTGATTAAGAATTCAGAGATGTAAAACTGAAAAATACAGATGAATCTGCTTGGGAATTGCAGCAGAGGAATAAAGCTGGAAGGCAGCTTGCAGATATTCTTTCTAATGCCGCAGTACTTTATTTTTTTGCCTCTCCTTCATCCTTTCATAACTGAAATGCTTACTTTTCTCCAGGGCTTTAAGTAATATCCCTGCTCAGCAGATGAGCTGGAAATTCTTCCTTTGTACCGGGGCACACTGTTAACTTTGGCACTCAGAACGACATTATTTGAATGTGCATGTGTGTGTGTGTGTGTGTTTGTATGTGCCTGGGTGGGTGGGTAGGTGTGTGCACTTTCTGTGGACATTTCCTCATCACATTTATATAGGACTCTCCTCTCTTCCTGATTGTGTGTGTGTGTGTGTGTGTGTTTTGTGGGCAGGGATATGTAGCTTAGGGCGGAAAGATATTGGATCACTAGTGAAACTGTATGTTTTTGACATCAAAAACCTAATCTTATTATTTTAATTCATCTTCTTATTATAAGCTGTCCCAAAATAAATGATGATGGCTGGCCTGCGTTATTTACTTCTCTTGGATCACATGAATGGCTCACATCTTCGAAACAGTCAAAGAACATCTGTGATTTGTCTGAATGCTCACAGCACACAATACAGCAGAACTGTGATGGGTTAAACAGCCCATTTGCGTGTTGAGATGTTTGTGGCAAACATTTAATTTTGGTTTATGTAGAAGAACCCTGAAAATGGTTGTAACTTTCTTCATTGCATTCAGAGATTTGGGGGCTTCTTGTTTCGCCACTAAAAATGCCATTTATTGCTGCTGTTGTGACAGTTTTAGGTGTGTTTAAATAATCCAAGCTTGGTTGTACGTACGTTTTATGTTTTTGTTTATGTTAGTGATTAATACGTTTATATGAAACATGTACACGAGACGTTTGCACCCACCCTCTGATTCAAAAAAGTACACCGCACAAATTTTATTAAAAGAAAACTTTAGAAATACTTAAAACAAATGTAACTGTTTGGTTTTCAATGTAGTCGGCAGTAACACATTACTTAGCCACAAAGACTCTAACTGTTGGTTTTGAAGAGACATATACATCTGTCTTTCATTACATTCATTATGTGTTGGATCAGTGAGAAAGAAAAGTATCATTCAGTTCTTCAGCAACACATTATTTCTTCTGGTTTACATACCATTGGACAAAATTTCATTCTTCATCAGGATAATGATCCCAAGCGTCCTTCAAACTTTTGGCAAAATCACATCCAGTCCAAAGGAAAGCAGAAAGTTTAGAGAATGATGTCTTGGCCTCCCCAGTCTCCAGATCTTTCTCCCATTGAGCTGTAGGGACAAGCTGCACAGACAAGTTTGAAATTAGCGCCCAACAAATGAGAGCAGTGAGCATACTTGAAAAGGTGCTAAGGGGGTTTGGACACAAGTTATTTTCAAACGTTCCTGCAAAGAATAATCAAATCTGTACTTCTGTGATAGACACGGGGTGGTTAGTTTGCTGAAACTCATGCATACGCATTTACATCCATTAAATTGCACTCACTGTGTTACATTACACTTCAAAACCAGTCAGTTACATTTGTTTTAAGAGTTTCTAATATTTTCTTGTAAGAACAATTTGAAAAAGCAGTGCATCATTTATTTTTCTGAGTGTGGATCCAAACATCTGGCCTGTAGTGTACGTGAATTACAGGCAACTTCAGGTTGACGGCCACTGCCTCAGAGGTTCTGCTTCATTTTGCATTCAGCAACATGCACGCATTAGTAACTCATTAGTACGTTGTTTTTTTCCCTGTGGGAAAATGAATGGTGGCCCTTACACACTCTGTGGTAAACAACAAAAACCATTTGGGAGTCAGTGAGTTTTGTCCCGTGTACAATGTTCCAGTGAATGTTTGTAGTTCATACATATTAAGAGGTCATTATAGTACTCAAACTATAAATATAGCTTGTCAGAAAACAAACTCACTCTTTTGAGCATTTAACTGACAAGAAAAGCTAAAATTCATCCATCGTCTGAGCCACCGTTTCTAACCAGGGTCCCGGGTGGGGTGCTGAAGTGCGAAAAGCAGAGAAACACCCTGGACAGGTCACCAGTCTATCACACTGCAGACACAAATATAAACACACTGACACCCAGGAGCAGTTTAGCATCAGCAGTTGGCCTGACATGCATGTCCTTGGACTGTTGGAGGAAACTGGAGCTCCTGGCAGAAACCCATGCAGACATTTCACTCTTTAGGGACGCTGGACAAACGCACCTCAGAAATCTTAAGATCTAGCAAAGGAAAAACATCCTAGGCAGGGGTACAGTACTTTACTTCGGGCTAATTATTAGGCTAATTATGAAATATAACCCGCTGGTCTGGATCTTTAGTCTCAACACCAAACACCTTGACTTTGGAACTCATTAGTAACCACAGAGTGTAACAGAGGTGTTGCATTTTTATCACGGAAAGAAGAGACTTTAACTTGTCCAGATGCAAACAGTATACAGTCGCAGGTAAACCTCATTAACATGTAATTATCACTCTCATTGACATGTTGCAGCCTGTCACATCCAACAGGTGGCAGAATAGTTATTAATACCTGTGTATCTGTGTGTCTTGTGTGTGTATGTTTAGGTGACCATCCTTCGTGGAAAGGATGGCTATGGCTTCACCATCTGCTCCGACTCACCTGTACGAGTACAAGCTGTGGATCCAGGCAAGAACCAACCACATAGCAGCCTCTGTGTGTGTGTGTATGTGTGTGTGTGTGTGTATGTGTACGTGTGTGTGTGTATGTGTGCATTTATGAGCTTAGAAAGGGTTGTGACAGTTAGTGTCTAATAAGAGACCAGTCTTTGAGTGTGTGTGTGTGTGTGTGTGTGTGTGTGTGTCAGAGAGAACTCATATGTGCATGTGTGTATGTGTGTGTCCCTAGAAAAGTTTGTGTCAGTCTAATCCGAGACCAGCCTCTGTTTGTGAGTGTGTGTGTGTGCATATGTGTTAGTATGTAGAGTGTGAACATTTCCAGCGCTGCTGTCACAGGATAGTGTGTGTGTGTGTGTGTGTGTGTGTGTGTGTGTGTGTTGTGTTCTCAGGTGGTCCTGCGGATCTGGCAGGTCTGCAGCAGTTGGACACTCTGCTGCAGTTAAATGGGCAGCCTGTGGAACAGTGGAAGTGTGTGGACCTGGCCCATGCAATCAGGTATGCAACACACAATTGTCAGTGTGTGTGTGTGTGTGTGTGTGTGTGTGTGTGTGTGTGTGTTCTCTTTTGCTTTTAACCCTTGTATGCCCTCTTGGTATTAGCCAGGCCCTCAACTACAGAACTTTAATTGAAATGGAGGATTTCTTTTGGTAGACTGAACTGATCTTTATCTGCTGCTTTTAAATTACACCATCAGTTATAACGGACCATGCATGTAGAATTTCTCCCTGTACTTGGACAAGAGCAGAGGGCAAATTATAGTCATGGTTTGTGTGAATGTGGCTTATCTCAAATTTGAAGCTTGTCCTTTTATGATACAAGTTTTAGGCGGAAATTCACTCCAAAGCTGCTCCGAACTGTTCCACGGATCACACAACACTACAGCAAAACAGGACAAAAAGCAATTCCAGTTTAATGAAAAAAGTTGGCATTTTCAAAAGTTGCAAGATTCCCACAGGGTCAGTTTTTATTATGAAGAAAAGTCAGTGTTCCAATATAATGCAGACAGAAGAAATTGTACTAAAGTGTATTGCATGATACTATGGTTACAGCTCAGCCTAACAACCTGTACAGCTTTAATCAGGCCTGGAATTTTGGTTCTAACTCAAACGCAACCCTAGAATTGAGCTCCAACACAACATGAGCCAAAATTCTGCCTGCGCCCAACCTGACCTGACCCAAACTATATCATCAAGTTTTCAGTCCAAATCAGACCAGATTATCAGCAAAACTGACTAGACCTGGATCATCAACACCATGAGTGTTGTGTATTTATATACATACACACTGTGCACTTGTTTTAGGCACCTGTGAAAATAATGTTTAAAAACTGTTTAGATGAACATTGAGTGTTTTTTCCACATTAATAGCACTAAATACACTAAACAAAACTGAAAAGAATAAATACAAAGACCACTATACAGTAAATAGTGATTTTATGTGCAGTATATCAGCGTGTTCTTTGGTGAAGTCCAATATTACTTGTAGTTTCCATCAGAAAGCTGGTTTGACTCAATCAGTCCTTCATTAAATTAAATCAGGAGCTGCTGATGGATCTTCACAAATCCAAGCAACAGCTGGAGGAACCAAGGAGAAATCTGGAACCGAACCTGTGTTCTCCTCACCAGCTCACACAATATCAACCACTTTTATACAAACAAAACAAATCCTGTTATTTTTTTATAGCTTTCTTGTTAATTTGCTATTATTATAATGTTTCCTTTGCTAGCAGAAAGACAATTATGTCACATTCTGAGAACAATGGATTTAAACAAATTCCAAAAGCAATAGGCTATGATTTTAGTTCATTAAACCAAACCAACCATCAGGAAAAACTCTTGTCTTAGCACTTTCAGTTAACTCCAGGAACTCTGGCTTTGCAGTCATTTGTAAAAATGTTCGACAACAAAACCAGGATGAAAACAAAACCAGTTTTGGAGCTGAATCATGCAAGGCACAACAGATTTTCCATTGTGACTGTTTTAAGTTTGTTTTATTAGTAACTGAAATAGTGTGACTTTTTCTGACTAAAGTATCTTTACTTCATGGTCCAGTCCACCTGTGGAGTTTAGATTAAATGATGTTTAGTTAACTGTACATCTGAACTTATATGGTTTAAATACATTAAATAACAAACAGGTGGAATTTGACATTGGTCTCCTCAGAAAAAGACCTTGTAAATGTAGCAATACAAGTCTGCGTTTGTGTGTGTGTATTTGTGTGTGTGCGTTTTCCAAGTTGAGATACTGCAATATCATCTCTTGCTCCCATAAATCAAGCAACCTGTAGTAGCTTAATGAGAACAATGCAGATTCAGACTGTACAATAAGAAATGAATAATTACCTGTGGCAACTGGAGTGTCTCTCTGTGCTGTTTCAGCAACACCTCAGTCTCTGCTCATGTTCTGTAATTCAGACTCCACTGCTCTGCCATATATTTCATTGCATACAAGCTGCAGCACCTTTTTCACACTCAAGACTCTCACATTTCATCATTCAGTGAAGCTCTAAAGGGGCCTTATCTCTGTTATCCTCACACTAATGAGATTTTTAAGTCATATATGCTATGAGCTGGTTTCCTGGACTATATTTTAAGTCCTGGACTATATTTTCCTTTCTCCATTCATTCATTCTCAAAAACTGTCTTATGTTAAAGTATCCAGAGCATTCAGATCTGCACAGACAGGTTGTATTGGAAAGTATTTTGTCAGGTCTGGGGTGGGTGGCCGCTAGAGGTCAACCTTGTTTAAGTTCCTATTTTGGGAGGTTTAGTGTGGGGACTTCTATTATGAAGTGGGTGATGGGGTTTTGTGTTTTGTATCAGTCACAGCTGGGTGTTATTAGAATAAAGTGTTTTAGTTTGGTTATTGGTGGTTGGGCTTTGTGTTCAAGTATGTAAAGGTGTGTGTTTTAGTTTTCAGGGGTCGGTCAAGCCTCACCGTATTGTGGTTTCGTCCTGTCTGCTTTAGTTAGGCTCTCATGCTGGTTTTGTTTTGGTTTAAAATAAAGACATGAAGCACTTCAACTATCCTTGATGTCAGTGTGCCTGCCTTTCGTGCCTGGAGAAGGAGGGGACAAGATGTGACAGATTGACCGGCCATGGAACAAAGGGCAGTGCAAATGAGGCGTGCACGCCCGAGGAAGAGGAGTGGCTCCTGGGAGAACTTTCTGCGCTCTCTCAGGAGTTTATCACACGGGACATGACTGTCTATGGCGAAGCCAACTGGCCAGCCCCTCTGCCAGCAAGGAGGAAGCAGGCAAGAAAGCCCGCCTTGAGCACCCTGGCGAAGGCACCGGAGACGGGTGGTCTTTCGGTCTTCCCACTGGCTCCGAGGACCCTGGGGCAGGAGTTGGAGGAGAAGCAGTGCCAGTTGGATGAACTCGCGGGGCTGGTCGCGACTCTGGTTGCGGCCGTCTACAAACAACAGCTCCGCGAGTCCAGGCAGCCGGTCTCACCTCTCCTCGAGGCCAAGCAGTCCGGCTCTCCACCCTGCAGGAGAACGCTCCCGAACGTCGAGGCTGCTCTCCCGAGTGTCAAGGCTGCGCTCCCGAGTGTCGAGGCAGCAGCTCCAGCCTCCAGTTCCAACTCCAAGAAGGTTACCTGTCCTGGCCCTGGAGGGGGAGGTTAGAGCTCAGTCCTGAGAGGGGCTAACCAGTGTAACAGAAGCCCGAGAGGGGCTAGCTAGTGTAGCAGAGGCCCAAGAGGGGCTAGCTAGCATAGCTGAGGCCCAAGAGGGCCTATTTAGAATAGCAGTGGCTAATGTAGAGGCGAGAGTAGGCAGCCCAGAGCCATTGGACTTCCTCTGCCCAATAGACGTACCACCAGGCCTGTTAGTAGAGCCACTTATCCCTGCCGTTGAGCCGTTAGCGCGGTTAATAGACCTGCTAGGCCCAATAGAAGAACCACCAGGCAAGTTAGCTGATCCATTAAAAGGGGTCTTAGAGGGTCCCGGAGGGCTCCCAGAGGGGGATCTGTCCCGGAGGACAGTGAGAGGCTTCCCATAGGGGCCTCTGCCCGTGAGGACAATGATGGGCTCCCAGGTGAGGGGCTTAGTGCTGGAGAACACAGTGGGGCTCCCTGTAGGGGGCTCAATGCGGGAGGACACATCGGGGCTCCCCGTGTGGGCCTCTGCTCTCAAGGACAGTGATGGGCTCCCTGTGGAGGAACTTCCTAGAGGGGGCTTTGCCCACGAGGACTGTAATGGGTTCCTCGCAAAGGAGCTCCCTGGAGGGGCTTCGGACAGTGGTGGGCTTCTTGCAGAGGGGCTCCCGGTAAGGGGCTCCACCCCTGAAGACAGTAAGAGGCTCCTGGTAGGGGGCTTCACCCCTGAGGACAGTAAGGGGCTCCCGATAGGGGGCTCCACCCCTGCGGACAGTGAGAGGCTCCCTGTAGGGGGCTCCGAGAGTGTGGACTGGGACTCTCAAAGGGGAGAGTCCCATGGGACCCACCCGGGCTGCCCTGGCCATGTGGAGCGCCAGCCAGGATGTAGTCCTATGAGAGACGGCCGGGTGGGGCTCATGGGACGCTTCCCTTTGCGTCCACCTCCCCCTCCTCCACCCTTAGGATGTTTGAGTGGTCCGTGGGTGCACTGGTGGTGCGCTTAAGGATGGGGAGGTACTGTCAGGTCTGGGATCTGTGACGGTGCGTGGTGGCTAGAGGTCACCCTTGTCTAAGTTTCTATTTTGGGAGGTTTGGTGTGGGGACTTCGATTATGAAGTGGGTGATGGGGTTTTGTGTTTTGTATCAATCACAGCTGGGTGTTATTAGAGTAAAATGTTTTAGTTTGGTTATTGGTGGTTGGGCTTTGTGTTCAAATATTTGAAATATTTGGTCAAGCCTCACCGTATTGTGGTTTCTTCCTGTCTATTTTAGTTAGGCTCTCATGCCGGTTTTGTTTTGGTTTAAAATAAAGACATGAAGCACTTTGTCAGTGTGCCTGACTTTCATGAGGTGAAAGTGACCGGTTTTGTCATCCGTACACACACCGCAGCACACAGTGTGAACAGTGCAAAATTATTCTTCTCATTTAACCCATTTAACCCATTCACCAAGTGAAGCAGCAGGCAGCCAGGATCACAGCGCCCGGGGAGCAGTGTGTGGGGACGGTATCTTGCTCAAGGGTACATCAGAGGTACCGCTAACAGTTTTGGTATTCAAACCCACAACTTTCTGATCACAGGACAAACGCCCTAACCACTAGATCACTAGGAGGGGGAGACTGGAAGAAACAAATTAGATGTCAGTTGTCTCCGAATACAATTATTTGTTTCTGATGAGACAAAGAAAAGACAGCTTCTTTTTCTTGGATGTGCTGGGTTGTAAAGACCCCAGTCATTGGACTGTGGAGCAGTGGAGCTGCCTTCTCTGGAATGGTCTTTTGTGATCCAAAACATCCAACATCAGTACCTGGTCTGCTGTCATGGCTAACTGCAATCAAATCCTCACAGCAATGCTCCAACAGCTAGTGAGAAGCCTTTCCAGTAGAATGGGGTTGTAACTGCAAGAAAAAGGAAGGTGTGTGGGACTGGGGGAGAGAAATAGATTCCCCTGTTTATACTACTGATTTCAGAAAACAAATGCAGCATCAGCAGAGGTCCACACTTTCTTCTTTCTAGTTAACCCCTCGTTTATTTGAAGGATCTGGGAGCTTATTATAAGTGCTGTGAGTCATGTTTTCTCTGATACAGGACCAAGGCCAGAGCTGGTTTGGGGCAAATGAAAAAGCCACTTCAAATTATCATCAACGTGCTCTGACTCACTCCTTTCTCCTTACTTTTCTTCTAGCTGTCATTTATCACTTTCACACACATGCACGCACACACACACGCACACACACACACACACACACACACACTCTTTCTTTCTCTTTCTTTCTCTCAAACTCTCTCTCTCTTTCTGTCTTTGTCAAAAGAAGCCAATCAGTTTCTCTCCATTATCACCATTACTCACTCTCACTCACTGTCTGTCTTCCCTATCATTATTTCTTTTTCTCTCTAACACTGTCTTTATCTCTTTCTATTAATTCTTCCTCTCGCCCTCTCTCTCACTTTCTTTACGGCTTATCCATCTTTGTCCCTCTCATCTCACCCCACACTTCTCTTTTTCTTGCCACATCTTTCCTCTCTCTGTTACCTTGTTCTTCTCTGTCTCTTTTTGTTTAATCTCTCTCTTTCTCTTTCTCTCTCCTCCCTTTTGTTCTCCCTGTTTTTGTCTACCCCTTGCCAATTTAGTTTCAAAATCTAAGCTTTATTAGCACTTTATTAGTACTTGACAACCCAGTGATTGGGATGTTTCATTTAAATAGTGATGATACTGAAGATAAGGGAACAGTGTGCATGGACGTGTAATCAGGGTTGAGGGGAGGGTGAACTGGAGAGCCAGACGTCACAGACTCCTGGAGCACTACTTAAATGTGGAGGTCACCCTAGTGGTTGATGTGCAGGTCAATCGGGGTGAAAAGCAGAAATCAAAGCAAGACCTTAAATGTCTGAACTGGGACCCAGCCTTGTTCTTCAGGACCAAAACCTCTTGCACCTCTTTAATGGACTGGGGAACTGGCCATTCTAGGATTGCTTGTACTTTAGGTGGTTCCATACATTTTTCATCAATTATGGTCCAACAATTGCTTGAGTACTGCTCTGACCTGATGTCTTAAATTGGGGGAGTACATTTAAATGTTGTCAATATAGACTATGGCTCGGCAAGGACTTAGTTTACAAAGACTTAGAAGTGCTGAGGGGGTGCTAGAGTCCATAAGGCATGGACCGATGAAGGCGGTTTCCTTTCATTGCCTAAATGAATTCTAATTAGGTTATACACACTACAGAGGTCTAACCTCTGACCATATCAATGCTATATGGGACTATTGGGAAAGAGAAGTGATTTTTAACCATAATGTTATTGAGAGCTCAGTAATCAATACAGGGACATGGTCCTCTACAAGCAGCTTGTGATGAGGAAGGTCATATACATCCAAGCTGAAGGGCCGTAGTGATGTAATCATCTAGAGCTGGGTAGTAACTCAATGACACAGTCAATTGATCTATGAGGAGGAAGTTGTGCTTGCATACGGGAAAAAAATTATTATATCAATGGCTTGATTTATCTCAGGGCTTTGAAGGAAATAGCATGGACTGGATTTCTCCTGTAGTCCACTTAACATGCAGATTCTGCAATCTTAGCCAAGGGTAAACGAAAATGATTGGGTTTTTCGGGCATGAAAAAGTCCAGTGCGTAGTTTTAATGGCCGAGTCTTCTTATCTACCACTCCTTCTCAGGTTGATTGCTTGTGCAAATTTTAAGGAATAGAAAACACTTCCAGTATGGGATTCCGAGTGTTTTAATGAGGGTTTTGTTGAAAACGGAGGGCAGAGAGGAAGACACGTTGATCATTCCAATGTGCTTCATCTAGAACTTCAACAAGTTACTATACAGCACACGCAGTGTACTTACTGATTGAGAAAGTTCAGTTTTATAAGAAGTGCAACTTTAGATTTATCGGAAGGAAATGACTTGGCATGGTGAACAAGATAAAGCAAAAAAAACCCAACAACATGCAGTTAGAAACCTTGCCATTTATCTAGATAACTGTCTATGTGGGCACAGCTGGAACAGGGTGGAAGAAAGTGATGTGACTTAGGAGTGCTGGTGGGAGATAGATGGGGTGAACATAATTCCTGGAGTGTATGGTGGATTTGTTTGGGTAAAACCTCATGATTCTCCAATCATGGCTCTGTGATGCGCCAAAGTGGTTGGCGAAGCATTCTGTAATGAGGGTGAGAGTCAAGAGTATCATAGGCATGCAAAATGCAAAATAACAAACTCTCTCACGCTCTCTCTGCAGAAACAGTGCAAGTGAGATTACGGTGGTGGTCTGGCGTACGGGACCATCTGTGAAGTCCAGCTTTGAGGGTCTGATCCATCATCCCACCTACAAACCTTCCAACTATGACACGCCCCTCTCTCCACCCAAGAATAGACGGGGGGAGAAGACCCCACCGGTGCCCCCTTTGCCTGCACACCACCGGGCAAGCCGTAGGGTTCTGGTCAACGGGTCAGAGGGCGTCAGGTCTGCAGGCGTGGGGGTGCAGTGGGGTGACAGACGAGAAGAGGGCGAGGCTAACTCCAGGACTCACACACACACTCTGAGGGGAACACGTGTCAAAGCCTCCAACGGGGACAATTACATTATACTGTCCCCCATCAACCCTGGGAGTCAGGTAAACCTAGGATTTCATGTTTGCTCTAAGAAGGGACACTGCTAGACCTATGCTAGTTTGGCAAGTGTTTCAGTTTTAGTTTGTATTTTTAATCTGCTGTGAACTACTCATATTGCTATAAATGTGTTACACAATGTGTTACAACATGTTGTTTTTTTCATAAATTGATACTATTGGTCAGTCTCCACATGGGTCTGTAAAATTTAGAAATTATTAAACAATGAAAAGTGTTGAAAATAGTCATACCAATTTTGATGTTACAGTATTAATTTATTTAGAATATACATAGTTTTTTGAGTTTCCTGAAGACTAGCAGTTTTGGACATATGAGGTTTCCACCCGACAGCGACGATATGTATGTATTTATATAGAATAGTCTATGCTACTATAGTATCATAGTTCCAGACACATCAAATTTCTCGATTCCTTAAACTGGTTCTCTGTTACTTGAAAGCTGTGAAGTTGCAGAAGACTAGCATATTATAATAATGTAAAATATTTTTTATATCATCAAAATCCATGATTTCAGCCTTCTGAACAGTAATGTACAATCACTGTCACTTTATTAAAAACCACTTTCATTGCTTCGAACAGCAATCCCACGTAACACTACTACTAGTACTACTAAAACTACCATCACTCATAATAATTAATAAACCTGTCGATAAAAATAAGCAAATAACAAAATAAGAGAAGAAGTAAGAAGAATAAAGAAAATATAATAAAATACATTAATTTATAAGTAAAATGGTGCCAAAAATGGAAAATGAAAACAAATAAAAATATATATAAATCAAAGTTTGACCTGCCCTTAAAACTACTGGTTGAGGTTCTTGTTTTAGAAATGACAAGAAACCCCAACTCATCTGCAGGCTAGATTAACGAGGTTTCTGTGAGTGGATTGTAAAACTGAACTTGATGGCATATGCTGCAATAAATCGCATGACCAGCAGACTTTTGACTTCACTGGTCTGTACTGGTTTTTAGAGTAGAAATAGCTTGCCCCATGTTGCATTAGGATGTCCGGCAGCAGCCTGATGATGACCCAGTGACCTGAATCCCGTGATCTGTCTGTCCACACTGAGAGTCCGTTCTATAGCAGAGGCAGAAACTTAGGCCTCACTAACCTGTGGGCTCGCAGTTCGGGAGTCAGATGCTGCGCGCATGATTGTAAATGGAGTAATATTTAATGAACAGAGAAATGCGTTAATGGAGATTTCAGTTTTTAAATCAGAATTGGAACATACTTTTTATAATTATTGTATATTGCATATGTGTGTGCTATGCAAAAGTCAGAGCCACCTAATTTTTTCATATTTTTCTTTGAATCACCTTGTTATTGCAAAAGTACTATTTCATGCCTGTCAAACTGTCATATCTCTGGCATATTGGGTAAATTAAATGGAAGACAAGGGAACAAATGTGTCACTGTGACAGCTTGCACAGTGTCTAAAGATACAAGGATACAAGCCTAGATAAAGGAGTTCCAAACGCTCAGCATTCAGCACCACCAGTATACTGATCACCGCCTGATCATCTGGAATCATCTGCACCATAACTGGTTCAGGTCTAAAGTTAGATGTGTTTTGTTCTGCTTTAATTATTCATATCGTTGCTGTCGCGCCGAAACCTCATATGTCCAAAACAGCTATTTTTCAGGAAACTCAAAAAACTATGTATATTCTAAATAAATGAATACTGTGTCATCAAAACTGGTATAATTATTTTCAACACTTTTCATTGATTAATAATTTCTAAATTTTACAGACCCATGTGGAGACTGACCAATAGTATCGATTTATGAAAAAAAACCCAACAAAGACCAAAAGTGGAGTTACGAGGTTTCCGCCAGACAGCGACGATCACTGTGTGTCTTAACCAACAAAAAACATTCCACTGAAACTGGTCAGGTTCAGGGACTGGACTGAAAATGAAAGTCTTTGTAAGTCCTTCAGGAAGCCTGGAGAACTTTTCCTCAAGACAATATTTTTAAAAAATCATGAAAGTCTGGCTCTTTGGAAGCGAACTATGAATAAATATAGTTGCTGGAGGGTTTGCTCAGTACTGTGTAATAAACAAAATTGGTGAAACAGAAATATGAAAGCAGGTGTCAGAAGATCTTAAAGACACAGACAGAAATTTGTACTGTTATCGTTTTGTACATCAATGTTGTAACACATTATTGTGGGAAGTTGGTGGGGCCCCTCAAGATGAATGCCATGGCCTCGGCAACACTGCAGAAACTAATAGCTGACAGTAGAGATTATAAGAGAAACATGCTTTAAGAGTTCATTTGATTATACACGATATGATGTTGACTGGACATGACACGCTTAAACTGTTTAGTCTGGATTTCATCATTCTGAACTGTCTGCACTTTATCATGAACTTTCGGTCTTGTGTCCGTCAAAGTGCCCCTGCCTGAAGACACACATTACAGCATATTTTCTGGCCTTGTCACTTGTGAGTTCGTCACTCTGTTTATTAAATCACTACCATTCTCGTCACAGCTTACATTGTTTATTGTTGTCAGTCTTACCCCTGATAAATTTGACCCTGGCTAAGTGTAACCTACACAGCAGAGACACAGGGTTAAACTAGAGTAAATGACATACATATTTACACATATATATGTATAGATACATACATATACATATTTTATATACACCACCGGTCAAAAGTTTTGGAACAGCCCAATTTTTTGGTTTTTTTGTATTGAAATTCATGAGGTTCAATGTCTCATTGTTCATTCTGCAGAAAGTTCTTCCCAACTATGTTGCAGAAGTTCCCATAAGTGTGCGGGACTTATAGGCTGCTTT
>JBBPCX010000088.1:8582383-8617741 GCA_037974365.1 Hydrocynus forskahlii | reverse complement strand
TTGGACATGCCACTTTTTGTTCAAATGTAAATAAAAGCTGAGAAATATTTTTCTCCACAATGATGCCTCTTGTACATTGTCTCATTATCTTCTGGCAGGCGCCTGTGTCATTTCCAATCAAGAAGAAACTTGCTTGTAACTAAGCCAAAATTACTAGGTCAAAATTTGCCAGGGTATGAATAATTTAGTTTACGACTGTATATATTTTACCATGGATTTATAATCAACTAACATGTTCCCAATCAAAAGTGACTGGGAACACAAAGAGTGTTAAGCCTAAATGAACAAAATAGGAGGGTTAAGTATGAAAACAGTAGGAAAAATAATAATAGAAATCAAAGAATGCTTAGAAAATCAATATAAGAAGATTAAAAGTACAGTGGAAGTGCAGATATTTAAAAGAAGGATGAGGAGAACTGTGCAGTTTTTAGCAGTTTTTTAAAGTTACATTTGGGGCAGATTGTTCCAGCAGCGAGCTGCTAAGTGGGTAAACGCCATTTCACTATGTTTCGTTTCGGCTCTTTTCACCACTAGCTTAGCAGCTCCTGCAGATCTATGAGACCTACCAGGATTGTATACATCAAACATATATGAGATGCATTTAGGGCCCAAACCATTGAATGACTTGTTCAGGATTGTAGCAGGAGTATTTTGAATAAGCGGGAGCTGTCTAATGGAAGTTTTTAGTAATCATAGTGAGGAGAGTGTTGTAATAGTAAAAGTAAAATCCTTAATATAATAAAGGGGTGATCTAATCTCAATTATATTTTATAAGTTGATAACTTGAATAAAATACCCCATAGAGTCTGTCATGAATGTTATATTATTTTGAAACTGTATACTGAATAAAATGAAATAGCATAAAAGATATTACATACTTTTGAATGGTGGTCGGCGTGTAAATAAATCACATGGTTGACATATGGGGTCAAAAAGAGCACTGACACCAGTGCAATGTGTGTAAATTTGTTCAGGATGTGGTCCTGAGTAATATGGGTGGGCTGGTGGAGCACTATGGCATTGCTAGCGGGGCCCCCCCTCCTGAGTAATGCAATCCAACGCCTTAATTTGATTCCCTCTCTCTTGTCTCTATGCTCTGCCATAATAGTAGCTGGAGACTGTCTCTGCCTGGGGTCAAGGCACTAAAGAACGAAAGAGATGGAGAGGAGAAAGAGGCACAGAGAGAAACAGAGAGAGAGAGAGTGGGAGAGGGATGGAGGACAATGCGCTAATATTGGAAACGATCCCATTAGGAGAACAGGTGACGTGTGTTGGGGGTGTTTTTCACCCACCCACTCCTCCTAAGTTCTGTCACGTAATCCATGCCAAAGTTCGAACCATCCCTCTTGCCATGGAAAGGTTTAATTACATTGAGGCCAGCCAGCCAAAAATGATGTGTCGCCAGATACAGGGATGAAATTGTGCTGGAGAAGGGAAAGCAGCGTCTGGAAACATTGAAAGGAACTTTGTGGATCTTATTCCTCACAGATGACCTTCAACTTGATGGTGATTAAGAGGAGAAGAGGTTTGTCTCACTTCCCTCACAGCAAGCTTTAAATGACTACGCACAACTCTTCTTACTCAACATAATACAACACATTAACCAGTGCAACCAACAACTAACATTGTGCTAATGACACTGGTGTTACTGTAAGTTGTAGGGGTACAGGCAATACAAATGTGTTTTTTAATCATGATTTAATTCTCCAGAATGCTAATTACGTGTGATAAAGATTAGTTAGGAATATTTTAGAACAAAAGAAAAAGAAAAGTAGCAAGTCCTTTGAAATAAGGACCTCAAAAAAGAACAAATGTTATACAATTATAACAATAATTATATGTTTGATTAAAATGCAGTACTCTAAAAAAAAAAAAATGAAATGTATGTTAGTGATGAGTCGACTTAGTGATTAGCTTGGAAATCTGCTGGTCATGTTGGTTCCCATGAGGATCTGATTAATGCACATTTGTGTATTTATAGTTATAATTGTGTGTATATGAAATTAAGGGGTATATGAAGTTAAAGGCTTTGTTTAAGAAGATCTGGACTGAACGAACAGGCTAACAGGCTACTCCTGTACTATTCAGCGATTGGCCTTATTGTATTTCCAGTAAAACTGCAACAGATAAGATGAAGTTTGAATGTCAGTTGCAAGCTTCAGATGCCTCAAATGTTTGTGTTTAAATGACTCAGCGTTAATAACTTACTCTGTAGCTTCAAAACTGAATTGGAAAGCATTTTTAAAGGTTTTATTACTAAAAGCTTATTTTAATCTTTTTTAGCAAGGCACTGTGGACTTACAATAACAAGACAGTCTGTTTATTTAACCTATTTTTAGAACGTTGCACAAAAAAGATTACTCAGTCATACTGCAAATCAATCAGCAGACTAATCAAACAAAAACACTGCTCAGCTCTTCTTAAAAATAAGTAGTAGTTTAATTAAATATTTAGATTACTCAGTAATCTACCAATATATCTGACAAATATAATAGCTTACTGTCTTCATTTTAACCCTCCCAGAACTGAAATATAAATATGAACACAAAAGCACAGTGAAATGTGCAAAAGTAGGTTATTATTTCTTTCTTTTTACTAGTTTATTAGGTGAGACGCCATGGTGGTACAGTGGTTAGCCTAAACAGGTGCTCCTGTTTCCTTGCTAAGAGCATTAGTGATGTTTTTTTTTTATTATTTGTTACGGGAAAGGAAACATGTTTCAGAAATGGAGCTCCTCATGATGTGCTCAAGGCAGAGCTGAGAACCATCTTGCCTTCATGCCTCATGGTGTTCATCTCCTTGTAGACACAGTTCAAATTCAGTTCAATTCAATTGTATTTATATAGCACTTTTTACAGCCAGTGTTGTCACAGAGCAGCTGCACACAATCCAGGTCTGGGAATCTAGTGAGAGAACCAAAGACAAGTAAAAACTAAAGCTGGAGGTAGAAACCCTGGGAGAAAAAAGACTCTAAATGGGAACCCCTCCTCCTCCGTCTGTAGACCGGTTTGTTTCCATCTGTGCCACTTTATGTGTCTTCCTCCGGCTTTGGACGCAGAGGCTTGAATGCGAGCACATTTGCAGGGTGATGACATCAGTGGCACCAGTCATTTGCTTCAAGGCCTGGAAAAAGTGTGCAGGCAGGCAGGCAGTGAGGGAGTGGGAAGAGAGCGTAGCATTGGTGCCACCCTCCACCCCCTGGCTCTCTGACTCCATCACACACCCCACACATCATACTCTGTGTGGCCAAGGCCACTTCACTCTCTGCCTCTGCTCTTCCACACAGCTAGTCTCTCTCAGACCTTCCACTCTTCTCTGGGCTTCAGTGAGGCTGGAGGGCGCAGGTAAGACCCAGGCTGGGAACTCTGTTTGAATTAGGGGTGGAACGTAACTGCCTGCCTGTAAGTGTATAGTGCTGAAAAGACTGAATCATGTACTAAGATTTCAACCAGTGTGTAGGCAGTGCATGAAGGGTGCGGTGTTGTGATTAGGGATACATTAAACTGAAATTATATTAGATCCAGTTTGTAAACAAAAGGAGCCATTGGTACACACAACCTGGGCAGGCTAGCAACTTAGCAGAGTTTGTACATGTAAAGCTATTACTTTAAAATGACTTCATAAAAAGCTGTTTCCTTCTAAATCAGTGCCATGCATGACATTGGGGGGAATTTTGGTCATGTTGAAGTATGGGATGATGTTGGTGCTTTGTTATGGCTGTGCTGTGGCTGTGGTCAGTGCAGTTGGTACAGAAGTATTGGATTATATATGTATATAATATATATACCTGTATATATATATATATATATATATATATATATATATATAAATGATAGATTGTGTGTCTATCTGTCTTCCTGTCTGTCTGTCTGTCTATCCATCTATCTATCTATCTATCTATCTATCTATCTATCTATCTATCTATCTATCTATATATCTACAAAGTGAGTATATGCAAAGTATATATATATGTATATAATATAATGTATACAAAATTCAGTACAAAAATGTGCAAATTGGCAGAAACAGTGACAGACACACAGACACATGCTTAGTTCTATATTGCTGGTGCTTGCTGTTGTTTATGAGTGCCTTCTGATCAAGATAAAGAATGGCACTCCCAGACTGTCGACCTGCACTGACCTGTCAGTTCACAATATAATTGGGTGAAGTTTCTAGGGGCACATCTCTTGGCTTGACTTAAGGAAGGCTGCCTAAAGAGCTGCAGACTTAAAGAGGTGCCATTTCCTGAGATGCATTTATGTCATAACTACACCTCTATGAAGCACAGGATCTATTAAGAAGGACGTGCTTCCAGCTATAGTTACCTCGACATGTTGACCATTTTCTTGTCTACGTGCATCAGTTGCAAATAAGCATTCTGTGATCAATAATGCTACTAACTATTAAAACAGTTCATCTTTGTTCCAATTAATCAAGACAAGAGAAATTGGTTGAAGACTGGTTTTAGGAATAAGCTGGTAAATCTGAAATTAGAGGCATTTAAGGACTGAAATTATGTCTCAGTAAAGATTCGCAATGGATGGTGTCAGTTGTGGCAAAAAATTCTCAACAGTTCTCAACAGTTGCGGCACCCTACAGGAAGTATAGGCGGCGATATGGCTTCTGTTGATTTGTTGCCCCATGAAATATGAACTTGCCTATCATACTGATAGTAGCTAAGCTGCAACAAATTGCTAGTTGCTAGTTGGTGTTTTGGGAGGGTGAGGTGAGGTAAATGAGGGAAATGAACAGAATATGAGGAGCAGTCACATATGGTGGGTTGTTTATTTCTCAGCCTGGAGGTGGGAGCATAACTGGCCTTGTGTTTGCACTGCTGGGACGGTGCCTTCTGCTATGCAAGGTGGAATGCCAGTTCTTGTTCTGATGGCCGGTTAGTGCCAGTAGATTACAGTTGACTTTGCACACCTCTGCCACCTTCCCTAAAGCAAATCTGAACTTGGAATTATTTTGCAATCTCCCAACACTGTGTGATGCCTTTAGGAGAAATATAATATATTTCAAAGTGTTTTTTCTAGAAATGACAATGTGTGAGACCTTGTTATTTTATTGTCTGTGCCTGCGAGCTAGAAAAAGGGTGAGTTCCTAGAGAATGCACATCATCACTCTTGCAGCTCTGAGGGACTTTTGTAACCCGTATTGATTGATCGACCATTTGGGAGTGTTTTTTTTATTTTTTGGCTATCATGTTTTCCTCCCAATCATCAGTGTTATAACAGATCTGATGCCTGTCCTCTGGTCCCAGGCCACGAGCACCATGCACCCTGCCAGTGTGCTAGCGAAGGGTAAGGCTATTTTAACACCAGCCCACCAAGGAACCCAGCTAACCCAGATTCACACAAGATAGAGTGTGAAAAAGAGAGAGAGTGGATGAGCAAAAGAGAGCAAGAGGGAGAGAGAGAGAGGTAAGAGCCAAAAAAGTGTGAACTGACAGCTTAGAGGAGATCAGAGCCGCTGTGTCTTTTTCTCAACGTGGATATCAATTATGGGGAATTTGTCGGACAGAGCGGTGAACAAGAAGAGGTTTGTCAGATCGGCAGACTCCCTGCAGAAGCACCTGCTCGCAGACTATACCGACTATGCGGACAATACCGACGTGAGTTCATCTTAGTTTTAAGAAGCTGGTTCAAGAATGTTTAAGAATGAGTTGTTAAATCTTAAATTAGGACTAAAATGATTACTCAGAAAAGATTAGCAATGGATGATGTCATTTGTTGCAAAAAACCCCAAAAAACTCTACAGTCCTCTACAATGTTCATATGTGATCATTCTGACAGATTGCAATACACTGCAAGATGCATAGGGGGCGATATGGCTTCTATTGTTTCCTAATTGCCCATAATAGAGACTTTGATGTCAGTAGCAAAGTGATAGGACATGATTATATGAAGAACTGTTAAATGTTGATACAGGAACGGGGTGGGAGTGGGCGGACATGGGGTAAAACTAACCTGGATAGTTCAGGTTGTTGCATTTGCTTTTAGTCATGGTCTTGAATCCCACAGCAACACCATCTGCCAATATTCATATTGGACATATATTACTTCAGACGCACCCTAAAGATGTTTTTGTACCATGAAAGTGAATTTTTCATCATGAATGTTTTTGCATTACTGAGTTGTGTTCACAGCTGTTCTATTTTAAACACTTAGCGGCTGTAATGTAGCACCATTTTGTAGCATGTCGTGGTACTCGATAGAAACTGGACAAAGCATGAGCTAGCATTCACTCTCCCGATTTTGGTGGTATCAGATGATTGGATAGTCCTAGCCATTGGGCGGATTTGTATCTGACTAAATTGAGGAAAAATAATCTTGATCAAATGTGTTTAACTCGTAGAACACAGAGTGTATTAGTAAAATCTGGTGTCAACACATAAAAATGTTTTTTGCTTACATACACGCTGGCTGTTTGCTGCTCTTTTACTCAGCCGCTCTGTGGGCCTCCTTCTCCCTCTGCTTGTTTCTCCACCCACTTGTGAGCGGAAACTATCCTGAAGATCACTATGATGTCTGACACCTCGAGCATCAACACAAACTGGGGGAACTTCCATATAAAGAGTTATTTTGCTGTATGACAATTTACCATTTGTTGCGCTTCTGTGTTCTAAGCGTTCTTGTGTTCTAAGGGTTAAAATTATTAAGCAAAATGTATGAGATTGTGACATGCACAGCCCTATGTAGCATTTGTAGCATCTGTTTGTGTTCATTCTGAACTACCATCATAATCCCCATCATCATCATCACCCATCTTAATCAAATATTGTATTGACAGTGATTTCAGATTAAACCAGAGTCTCGTTTTTCACACCCCACAAATAACAGGCACAGTGCTGAAACAAACACATTCCAATGCCATCATATTTGTTACAATATTGACAGCAATTGTGGAGTAAACAAGTGCATTGGTCATCATGCACTACAAATGATTGCAGTCTAATGCAAAGGCAAACAACGCCTCTCTTTTAGCATTCAGTCATTGTTTGTTGGCCTGATTTATCCTGGGTATCACTTTGGATGGAGACAGAGAAGCTGTTGTATTATTTTTTTCTGGAAAGTGCACATTTATTGGATTCTAAAGCCTTTGCCAGTGAAATTGCCTACTTTATGGTGGCCATCTATAATGCTGTGACAGACTGTTTGCCCTCCTAGGGCATAAACTGCAGGGCTGTTTAATGGCCTGGTCCCTGTGGTGCCCCTGCTGTGTCACACATAACAGCGAGTCCTGTTCACAACACAGTACACGACTCTATTTTGCTGACAATGCAAGGAAGCAAATTTCCACCAGTATATCTTTGAAGTTGTGCAACTCTTCACATTTGGAAAACGTGTTGAGTTTTTTACATTTTTTATCACAGGGTACCAAAGCACTGTTTGGGAAAGCCCCCAGTAATTTTACAGAGAGTTCCTAATAGTGGCATGTTAGCGATTACAGAATGATGATATGACTTCAAAGGTCTGCTGGTCTAATAGAAATGACGTCATTTGTTTATGCTTTGGTGTAAAAATGCAGAAGTGGCCAGCAAAACAGCACACACCAGTGACTTTAAATCAGAGGCATTGGAAAAGACATTTAATTTAAAAGAGGATAATGAACAAGGTCCCACTGGCACTGCTGGGGCTGGCATGGTCCTTCGGGCGAGAGGGTGGAGCACTGAAGTCAGCAAGAGGAATGAAATCATGTATGAGGAACATAGGAAAATGCATTGTAACTTGTTGTAGTAACATCTAATGGCTGATTTGTGTGAAAATGGGTAAATAGCATCTAAATGCCGTTATAAATAAGCCTGTCTTTTTGTTGAGCAAGCCAAATACAACTTTAGGAAATGTTACCAAATGTAGCCAAGAGTAATCACAGCAAATTTCAGATATTTAGCCTGAGCGCTTTTTGAGATACAGAAAATGATAAATTTCATAATTTTGTCATGTCTCAGGTAGACTGATAAAGTCTAAATATATCAAATTGTTGACAAAAAGTTGTTTTAGGGGAAACCTTTTGCACATAGAAAATCCTCAGCAGCTCAGAAAATGAATGGCTGAAAAAAAACTTTAAGCCCCGGGTGGTCTACCATGTCTGTTAAGGGCCTCTGACTAGTGCCAATCAATGTTACATGTCGTGAGAACATGAGGGTGTAAAAGACATTTGCAGCTGTCATTCATAAAAGGTCAAGGACATCTGCACATGCATGGTTAAAAGGACGGGATGCAGTAGAAATGGGAGGCTGTTTTATCTCATGTTTTTTTAAACATTTGCATGAATGCAGCCTCCACATCCCTTCTGTCAGTTCATGTTTGCTACTTTGGAAGTCCTAAGTATGACGTGTGTCTTTTCAGGTGGTTTTGGTCAGTTTTGCTTTTCTTTGTTCAAAGATAGTATGTTTATTTTGCATTATTATGATTGAACAGCAATTTTCATTGAGCCAGAGGAACTATACACTTGTATCAGGTTTTTAGCGTGTGCTTGTGTGTAATCTGTGTAAAAACTAAAAAATAGCCTGGGGTGCTCCGGTATGGCTGCTGAATAACTAAAACCCATCCAGTTCACCATATAACTTTCAGCATTACCAGAGAGAAAAACTATGTTTACTTGAGGCCATTCATTAACCGAGATGAGAATACACAGTAAATTCCAATTCACTTCCCAGAACTTGGATTGGAAGTAGAATTGCATTGAGCCAAAGGGAAATGGGACTGGGAATGGAAATAAAGTTGCCCCTTATAGTCACATGTGAACACACCACAGCACAGCACACAGTGTGAAAGTCTTTCTCTGCATTTAACCCATTCACCAAGCGAAGCAGGGGGTTGACACCAACGTGGGGACCAGTCCACTAGCTGCCCCAAGGAGGCTCAAACCCAAGATGCTGGTATGCAAAACACCCCTCACCCATGGATCCCCATAGTGCCCCAACTGAAACTTGCAGCCAAAAGACGGTGGACCGACACCCATATACATAACAAAGGCCCTTAAATCTTAAACTCCCCTAAACCCCGAACCAACCAAAATCCACAATCATTTAACTCGAACCACCGGTTGGCTGTGTCCACTTGCCCAGCCGGAGTACACATGTCAGCTTAAAAGTCCAACATAACAAACTTAAACAATGGCAGCTTGTAGCGGTTGCCAACTGGGAACGTTACACTTAGTCTCCTGTATTTCATTCTTTTGTTAATAAAGCCCTACTCCATGCTCTACATCTCCACAAATAGTGTCTTGCTACATAGTGTACATTAAATCTTATGAATTGCAATGCAAGGGCAATGCATTTTTATGTTATGCATCAAATTACTTTCAAATTACTTTTATTTCTTTTATTAAGAAAAATACTTAGGTGCAAATGCATTTAACAATGCTGTCCATAACTGTCAGTTTTACTAAATTTGATTTTGCAGCATTTCTAACATGTAAGATGTAGGTTTCAAACCAAGGAGTATAAATTAATTAGGATCAACACTAAAGGTGTGAGACTGGAGATTTTTGTGTTATTTTGTGTTATTTTGAATATTATATAATGATATATTTGTACATTTGTACAGAAAGGAGTCTAATTTTTCAACTCAATTCACTTTGAGTTAATTTTCTATTTTTGCTGTTTCATTTGATTATTTTTGGTTGGTTGGTTCAGCTCTTGGACTGCTTTACTGTTGCTATCATCTCTCTTTGCAGCTTTGCAGATCCCAAAGATCCCAAAAGAGACTAATAGCACTTAATACACTTAAGTTAAGGGTATGCTGGATGTACTGATAACTGGAGTTCCATAAGTTAATACAGTACCACTTTACAGCAAGACTACCCTTACAAAGGGTTTATAAAATTATTCATAATCAGGTTGTTAATTAGGTTGTGGGTAGTTAATAAATCATTAATAAACAAGTTAACATTTGTCATAGACTTTTGCAGCGTCACTATTTGGCAGGATCCGGTGTTTCAGTGGTAGTAGCATGACCTGGTGAAGTTAACAGTTTAACATTTTGCTTGAGAAAAAGACAAGATAATGTTTGCAACTAGCAAGATCTGAGATCCTGCCAAATAGTGAGCCTGCATCAATGTATAACAACCGTTATTACTTGTTTATAACTGCTTATAGATGATTTATAGACCTTTTATAAGGGTAATCTTATTGTAAAGTGGTACTTAGCTGTTTCTGTTCCTAGAAATATGAGCAGTCTATACTATCCCTGTTAAAGTAACAGTAATGTAGCTCTGTTGTGTGTTTAATAGTCAGGCCCTTCTGTCACATCCTGGACCCAAAACGCATCGATAATGATCACAACCTAATATACTGCCTCTTCAGCCCCTGGCAGCTGCCACAGTGTTCCTAGGTGTGCTGAATCACGCTGATTGGACCAGACATAGTTCTGCGTAATGGCCTTCCCTTCAGCAGAATGTCCCACCCCAGAGAGCTCTTCATCTCTTTCTGCTCAGTAAAAGTGAGGTGGAGGTAAAATAAGTATTGGCTAGGCCTGATCAAAGGCTCGTAAATCATTCTCAAATGATATTAGGATCCAAAGCCCACAGATTATGCCACACTGGGAGGCGATGATCAGATTGACAGTAGTTTCATCATTGTCTTCATCTTTACTTGGAGTCATGATCTGCTTTCAGATAAGAGCAAACAGCAGTATATCACCTTCTTTAATTTACATCGAACCCTTAAAGGTCTATGGTAAAAGCTGTCATTATGCTATTTAATATACACTTCATTTACATTAATACAGTGTTACATAATTACCTTAATCATTGCATAACAAGTTGCATTTATGTTAAATTTGCATTGAGCAGGTTTAAGGACCTGTTTTTCCAGTTTGTTTCAAATGCCAGAAAATGAGAAACAGTTTTATTATTTTTTCTTGACGCACTACAAAACTATGCAAGAACTAGATCGATTTCAGAATGTAGTAGAACATCTTTTATTTACAAAGTAAAAGTAGCAACCCATTAAAATATTGAAATAGTGCAATGCAAAAATATGATAATGTGTTTTAAATAAAGTCATAAAAATAATAATCAAAATCTCAAGTAAAAGTATTTAAACACATTCAATTACAAATAATAATAATAATAATAATAATAATAATAATAATAATAATAATAATAAAGGCCTAATCTTAATAACAAGGCTTTACGTTCAGTAAGAATATGAAAAAACTCATGACATATTTGCTATATCTGCAAGCACATTTAGTATCAAACTGAGTAAACAACTGTTTAAAAATTACATTTGTTTTCATTCTTTTTTGTATTCACAGCATATTTTCACACACTGATTCTTAAATGTTTTTATAGATTTTATTCTTTTATTTGTTATAATTTATTCACAAAATTGACACCATACACCCTGTCTTGAAAAGACTGAGAGTTTTCTCTGTGCGGTCAGTTATGACAGATGCCACTTTTAGCGCCTGACACAATACTGTTGAAAAATCACAGCAGAAGAATTCCATTACAGACACAGCAGCCACTGTAACACCACCGCCACTATTAAGTATCCCATTTTATGCAACAGCCTGCCTTCTGTTTTAATTAGTTGTGATGACAACAAGACACAACAGTGTCACATTCAAGATTTATGATGTTCTGAAAATCTTGTGCTAGCATGTCACCCAGACTCATAGCTCGGCCCCAGTCTAGGTCTTACCATGTATTGGCTTGGGGAACTAATCCCCACATGCCTATTACGGGACCGAAGATTACTCCCTTGACACTTTAGATCACTGTGAAAGATGTAGCGGACACTCTCTGCCATTGTTGCGGTCAGCTGCTAAGCTAGTTTGTGCTGCATGTGTAATTTGGCTCCCACCCAGTTTTGGAACTCAGCAAAGGTGTTTGCATGTGTACCGACATCTCTCAACGTACTCTAAGTGCCACACCCCACGACTTCTAATGAGCTGCATGCTTCGGGAAGTTTCCTAAAGTGAGCTCAGGGATTCTGATTAAACAGACCAAAGCTGACTTTCAAGGACGCTAGCTTGAAGATCACACGCTAGCTCGACCTTGTTTCTAAAAGAGTGGCTACCTTAGAGACCAAAAGTGTTCGCAGATTTCTTTCGAAATAGAGAGCCGCTGGAGACCAAGGTCAGTTATTTCCAGCTGTTTCATAATGAACAGTCCCAATAAATTTGACGCAAGCCATCCAAAGCTACACGAACAAATGGCATCCCATTTACAAACAATGCAAATACTGCCTTCTACTACAGAGTGTTGACCGATAGCCCTTGCCTAAAGCCCCTGTGTAAAACAGCATTTGATTTCCTCTTCACTTCTCCCCCAGGGTACATCCCCCTTACCCAATCACCCAGTCATTCAATGGCGTGAGAGCAGGACTCACAACAAGCAGGGACCATTTTATTCCTCATCTGTGCATTCAGATAGGATCCGTAAACCCAGCTGAATCCAGAACACTAGGGGCTGACCTGGCTTTATTAGCCGGGCATGGGAAACTACTGTCTGCCTGAGTGCCTTGCGTTTCTTTCACGATTAAATCTATGACCCTTGACCCATTCTTGCACCCGGAGCACTTTCTTACAGGCAGTGGACAAAGGACAGTGGTTTTGAGGAAAGGGGGACTTTGATAAAGTGGTCATTCAGGCAGTTTGCACAGTTTTCCCCATAACCTACAAAGTTTGTTGTTTTAGTTTTGCACTGGAGCTTTGAACCTAATGTAGCTCACCAGAAATAGAATCATGTACCCCCATCAACAACATACAAACAATATTCTTAAATTATAAGTATGACCTAAAAACCCATAAGCAAGTCTAATAGTGATAACTTGCCAAATTAAACTGGTTTAAAGTGTGTGTGATGATTAGCACCAGGCTAATTAACGGTCTGTAAGCTTTCATAACTTGCTGGCTACATTAGCTTCATAGTTCCAGTGCAAATATTTGAGCTATTTGAACATCTTAAGTGTGTGAACCATCACCTGTGAGGATCTACACTTGTATATAGAGTGGAGTCGAAGAAAAATATCAATATGCTGGGACAAAATTGCTGTATATATATTAAAGTGAATATTTTTATCATTATTTAATGCCACATATATTTTATGTCGTTATACTGTCTGGGATGAAATTGACTTAAGCAGCCTTGAAGGAAACTGATGCTTGTTGGAATAGACCAAATACATCAAATAAATCTTAATGTAGGTTTATATCAGTTGGTCACGTAGCCTTATGAATACTGCACTTTGGTAGTGTTACCATTTTGTTTGACCATTTATTTTCCATTACCCATAGTGTTTAATATATTTTATCTGTGTGGATTAATTCCCTTCAGTGAATTTAGAGCAGGACTCTAGGCCCCTCTTCTTGAATGACGAATATGTGACCACATGCATGATTTCAAACCCAAAGTGTTACCCAAGTACTGAGTAAGCTACCTGTAATCCTTTTGTATATTATGTGTGATTTCTGCTTGTAGAGGTGGAAAGACAGACATGCCAGTGGTGCATAGTTCTGGATAAAGAAGGCAGTGAATGATTTAAACATTTTCTGGCAGGAAATGTCTCCCACCTGAAACTGGCACACGCTTATGAAGCATTGTGTGTTTTTAGGGTATGGTTTTGTCATGCCATCCATCACTCTGTGTGGGGGAAGTGATGTCATTTGCGTGGGACGTCTATGACTATGCTTGTCTCCTATTTACACCCAGTCTAAATAAATAAACACACTTCCTCCTGTCTGCCAGCTTGGCAAGGTTTGCCTCCCACAGTGGTGAGCTGCAGGACACACTCTTTACTTTATGCATGTTTGTGCTTCTAGAATGATGGTGGTCTTCCATCGTTTATGGGTTTTTTTGTGCATTCGTGAAAAGGTACGCTGGGTTCCTGCACACTTTGGAGAGTGTGGGAAGATGTTTCTGTGGCTTTCTCGACGTAATCCTTACTGCATGCCTCGTTTTGTGGGTGTCCTTTGGGAGCTGACTGCCCTGCTGCAGCTGTTTTCTTGCTGTGGGCGGGTTGGGAGTTATCCCAGTGTGTTGTGAAAGACTTCTGTCCCTCCCCAGCTGTCTTATGAGTCTGATCCACACATAATGTTTTTTATCCGTGTCTAACCTCACGTCCCACCGGTGAACCATTCGAGCCTCTGTGCCTGTCCTCTTTTACTCATGCTGTTTGGGACAGCCTAAAAATACAATCATTTGTTTAGCATGGTAGTACTGTTGTCACCTCAAAGCAAGAGGGTCCCGGGTCCAGTTCCTGGAGGGTCCGTCTTGTGTGGAGTTTGCATGTTTACATGTAAGAACGTGTGTAAAATGTAAAGTGGCCATTTTGTCATGCATGACCACACCACAGAGTGCGGACAGTGTCAAGCTGGCCTGTATATTTAACCTATTCAGAATCTTGCTTAAGGAAACCTTAGTGGTGCCATTTGCAGTCTCAGGAATAGAAGCCATGACCCCCTGATCAAATCCCCAACCACCATTTGTGTCCGTGTGGTTTTGTGCCAGGATCTCTGGTTTCCTCCCACAGTCCAAAGACATGCACGGAAGATACTAAACTGCTTCTATGCGTGAATGTATTCATCTGTTTGTCTGCCCTGTGACTGGCAACCTGTCCAGGGTGTTTCTCCCCCTTTCTCCCTATGGACACTGGAAAAGGCTCCAGCACCCCCATGACACCAAGGATAAGTGATGCAGATGAGGGATGTTATCATTTTTTTGGAATTTTGGAATTGTCAAGCCCCCTAAAATCAGCATTTCTTACCGAATTGTCATGACGTTCAGTCCCTTAGTTTGAAAACGTCAGTGGCACTAGCTGTCTATGTTTATGTTCATTGATTGATGGTAGTGTTCCAGAAGCAGAATTCAAACTCTTTTATTAAGTTTATATGATGGATGCGATGGAATGACTCATATTGATTTTGGTGCCTGCCACAAAAGCAACTGCATTTCATCATCCGTCCAGCAATAACCATGGCTAATAAATGGCCTCGGTCCCTCCTTCATTTCACGTATTCCCCCTGTCCTCTGATCACTCTTGCTGTGCTGTTGTCAGTGGATACAGGCCGACTAGAACCGGGATAGCTCAGAATAACTGTGGCGCTGGGTACTGTGAGGAGATACGAATGATGGATTGAGAACCAATTGATTTTCACCTAATTGTTTACATCTAGAGTTATAGCTTCATTATGAGCTGATGGGCTTTTCTTACCATGTCCTTGTCTTGTACTTTGAATTTGTAATTAGTTTCATTTTGAATTGATGACTTGTGTGTGTGTGTGTGTGTGTGTGTGTGTGCATTGAGTGTCAAGCGATAAAAAAAACAAATTTAATCAATTACAAACTCTCTGATTAATTAATCTAAATTAATTGCACACATTTTTGGCGGTAAAAGTGTTTACAGCAAAACTTTTTTTGCACTCTTCACGTGCAGTAATGATCACAACAATCAAAAACCGCTGAGGGAAAAAACAAAAAATGCCTCAACAAGAACAATGATAGAACTAAGTCCATCTAAAAGGGGTCGTTTAAGACAATGTACATACATGCAAGATGTAGCATAGTGTTTTCCTGGGGGTGGGGGCTGCACGCCGCGTCTCGGGTGTTTCACTCGTACCAATCGCTGGGTGGACCAGTTGGGGGATGGTTTTTAAAACTCGCCCCCTTATATAATTGTTCCAGTGACTATTCATACAAGGCATCTCAAGCCTGGGATCGGGCTGTGCTGGCTCGGTTAGCTCCTAAATGCTTTGCGTTGAGGTAATATTTTAGACATGATGTACTCCGATGATACAAAAATTCCTTATTGTATGAATTGGAGAGAATTCCATACATATATACATTTCTACACACACACACACACACACACACACACACACACACTACTGTGCAAAAGTCTTAGGCACCTACAAAAATAATATATAAAAACTATTTAGAGTTTAGTGTTTTTTTCCATATTAAAATTACTTAACATACTAAATAAAACTATATGTCCAGCTCTGTGCAAGTTTTAAAAAAGTCTGTAACAGGGTATAAAAATATTCAAAATGGCCTAAAAATGGTAGACACATTTTTTTCAAACTGGATGCATGTCATATGATTATGCTCTATTGGGCGATAGCAAACATAATGGCAGATGATAATTTCCAGTGTTCCAAGTGGACTGATGCTGCGGTTTCATTCCCAGGGGTTTGGTGGGCTAGGCTGAAATGGGACAGCTCCAACACCTGACGTTGGAGCTGTCAGTGCTGCCATCATGTACAACTGACTGACGGTTGTTAAAATGACTTTATGAAGAGCTGTGAGCAGAGACTTGTGGGCCCTAGTGAGACTTGTGGGCTATTGGCTTGTGGGCCCTAGTGAGCCATAAGAGTTTTTCATAACTGAAATACACCACAGTATTGTGTTTCTCTTTACAGAGTCATGTTTTTTTCATCATGTTGATAAAGCTGAGTTTTCCAGATCTGCACCAAATGTATTTTGTGTGCTTGGGTTTTTAAGAGCTAATTCTGTTAACTCAGTCTTTTCTCTTTTTGTAGATCTTCTCGATTTAGCCAGCATGCACTTGCCTTGAATTCATGTTCTTGAGCAAATTTAGACATGTGGCAAACACAGACCAGCCTACGCAAAGTGAACTAGCTTAGAGCGGCCATATATATATCATTTGCTTGGAGTAAATGAGTACATCGCCAAATCACCATTCAACATTTAAGCAACTGATAATATCTAAGGATTTCTGCTGCTCAGTTTGCCTCCCAAGATTCACATTGTCAGATTACTCTAAAATACTCTAAAAAAAGGTTATTTAAGGGTTGTTTAGTAAAATCAATAGTTGTAAATGTGAACTCTCAAAGAACCAATTGTTCCATGCATGGCTAAATGGTTTTCTATGAATAACATGTTGTATATGGTTCTTTCAAGAACCTGTAAAACAAGCTTCTATATGTCACCCAAAACCCTAAGTCTAATAACCCTCTTTGAGTACTTTATTGAACCATTCTTTTTAACCCTTAAAATGCTTTTAGTAAAATCTGATTTTAACAAATACGAATGTGTAAAACACTTGTGGACGAAGACTATCCTGAAAGTTCTCCCAGGTTCAAATATCAAAGATGTTTGTTACGTTTGTTTCTAAGACCTAAATGCAGTTATTAATATTACATGTTTTTAAATTACAATAACTTAGGTTCTATGTGACATAGGAACACCAAACATCAGCATGATGTCTGACACCTCGAGCATCAACACAGTATGAATGACCTAGTAATAAGCTTAAATCTTATTGACTTGGCAGTGAGAAGCTCTTGACTTCTGTGACGATAGATTATATTACACATTCAATAATCTTTCAATATTGCAGTGTGGCCAACAGTGCTATGGTCTCACTTTTAATACTTTATTTAAATAAGCTAGCACCTGACTGGCACTGCTACATTAAAAAAAAATAGATGCCAAAAAGGGTTCATTTAGATTTTTCCAAAGTATTGTTTAGTATCAAGCACTGGGCCAACTGCACTTGTCATCATCATACAACACTCAACCACGGATAATAGTGCATATTTCAAATTCTCATATTGATCTCTTACAGTAAGAAACACAGACTGACATGTATATATATCCATTTTGACCCATTCCTTTAACAAGACTTATGGTTAAGTAGGATTTGGAAATAAAACAGTTGACAATCTTTAAAAGCCTAATTATAATTGATCAATTTTTAATCTAATAAAATTGATCCGTCTACCAAGATTGGTCCGTCTATCAAGACTGGTCCGTCTACCAAGACTTCTTTTTATATCTTGAGAGTTTATCTTGAGCTTGGTCCTCGCTGGCCACAGTTTCGTCCAGGCTGCATCTGGCCCTTAATGTCACTGAGCATGGCCTACCCACTAATTCTGAAGTCATCTGTTTTAGCGCAGGAGTATTCCTGCTCTCAGAGGGCTCGGAGGGAGACAAGAAAACAACAGCTATAAATAACCGCACCAAAACATCGGTGTAAAAGTGTTCACGGATGCAGGAGAACGGGAAAGACTAGCCTTTCAAAGGCCTCTCAGGGAAAGCCTTCTCTTTTTTGGAATATGATGGTCAGAATATAATATGAATGTGTGTATGTGTATCTCCTTGTATTTGTGTGTGTTATAGAATAAAAATGTCCTCACGTTGATAGGAATACTGAACTGTCTGTAAAAAATGAGCTGTTTGTACTGCATAATGTGGAACCATTGTGTGTGTGTGTGTGTGTGTGTGTGTGTGCGTGTGTGTGTGTTTAATAAATTTTCTTGATGTGAAATACGAATTGTCACTTAAAAATTAAACTTCCCAAAGTTTTCATTGGTCCATTCTTCCATTTTTTATTTAAACTGTTCAAACCACATAAAGGTCAGCAATGATTAAGAAATGTTGATTTGAAAAAATGGACTTATGGGGTTTTTATATGACGGTAATGATATGAAAGGTCAGAGTGGTCACGCTGGGTTCCTTTTGGGCCACTGGTCTGCAGAGATTAGCTTTTGATTCTAATTCTAATTCTAAAGCTCTGAATTCAACTGATGAAGGCCTTGCTAATTAGCAAATGAGATCCAGAGCTGTGGCCTAGAAAGAACTCATATTAAGGCTGCATGAACAGCCAGATTTAAATGGATTCCTAACACTGAGGACTTGAACGGTTGCATTTTCAACCAGGCAAGAGACAGATCAGAAAACGATTGTATCCAGAACTGAAAGCTGTACATTGAGTTTACCATCATTGTACAAGTACCAAGTTGTACACTATTGGTCTATACAGATTCACAGAGCACAGTGATATGTAAACAGGCATTTAAGCTAGTGGCCTCTAATTAGTCCTAGAGGGCCAGTATCCAGCATGTTTTGTTAATTTCCCTCACACACCTGGTTCAGCTCCTCTGTTAATAGGTTTAGTGAATGTGTTTGAGGAGGGAAACTACTAAACTGTGCTGGACACTAGCTGTCCAGGACTGGGGGAGGAGTCGGGACCCCTGATCTGAACTATCACAAAGTAATTAATGCTGTGAGCATCCAGAGCATCCAATCGCAGAAAGTCCTTGATGAGTGTTTTATTGCTTTGACAAATCAAGGAATAGCCAGCTTGGCAGTGAAATTATTGATTAAAATGCCCATAAGTTAACCAGTGATAACAACAATATAAGACAGCCACTCCACTCCAATATTTTTTACAAAAAATGTTCCTTGGAGATTTTGTGTCTATGGGTCAACACTGGATGCTTCAGCTTTGTTTTGTGATCGTATGTTGTGTGGAATCAGTGATCTCAAACTTTTTTAAAAACTAGAAACTTTCATAACAGTGAAAAGCTTTAAAATTGCATTGAGTGTTGTTAAAAATTCAGAAGAACTACAAATATTTTTATTTCTGGTTGTGAAGTTCAATCATGTGTGTTTGAGTGTAGGTGTAGCCAGAAGGGGCGTGTGTGTGAACATAGGGGAGTGTGTAAGTGGCCTGTGCTTCAAATAAATTAATAATAAATGTAATAAAATGTACTATAATAAATGAATTTCCAAAATTTCTAATGTGTATGTTTGTAGATTGTTTTTGTTTTGAGTCAATTATGTTCACATGGTTGGTTAAATTGGAAAGATGAACTATCATATTGGCTGGGTTGTACTGAAAAAAGGATATGAGACACTTACACTTAATATCCTCAGGGTTCCAAGGGTTAAGAGTAAATCAATAAGATGAAAAATCTAAACTGTCTCAGGGCATATCAGTGTCAGACTGTGGTATTTATCTCCGTAACGTGCTGCCCCTCTGTGTTTGCATGTGGTCGTCCAGTTGCCAGGAGATAGAGATCAAGAGCAGTCTGGTGACACTCTTAGTCCTTAAAAGCAGCCATAAATGAAGTGTGTGTGTATTTTAGTCTGCAGTCTAACTATTAAACTGCCATGTGTGCTGAAGAAAGGCAGATGAGGGGTGACTCATGAGCCCTTACCTCAACAAAGCCATTCACGATCATTATTTCCAAAACTGTCCAAACTTTGCCTCTTTAGTTTTGCGGTAGACCTACGAGGCTAATGTAGCTAGCATGTAAAGGAAGCTACTGTCATAGAGCTACTGTCATAGCTTAAATTACCAAACAGTTATCTGAGACCATATTGTGTTGTCATTTCGCTGTTTTTTCATTATTTCTTGTTAAATGAATGATTGAGATGTAAACAGTCTGAATCATACACAATTGTGTGGAACCAGACATCTGAAGACTTAAATACCTGTTAAGCCTCCCTCACAGAACAGTATTCCATGAAACTGCTATGAATACACTGCCTGACATAAAGTTTAGGAAAGATTTTGGCCATGAATGTTTTATTGATTTTAAACATTTTTTAAAAATCCATTCTTGGCAAAGGGATACATGCAGGATGTTGCGAGGCAAAATAGTTCTCAAAGAAAATTCATATTTGTCACTACTTCACCATCATCAACAATACATCTAAACACCCTGAAGACATGTTTAGGTTCACTGATGGGTTTAGATTATAAATAAAATGCCTATATTTGTGTATTTGACATCTGGTTCCATTCACCTCCACTGTAAAAAATCCCAGTTAGTAATTTTCTAACTGAGATTATTTTCATTTTGATAAAGCATTTTTCATTAAACCCACTCCAAAGGAAAGGGGTTTACCATCTCAATGTCACATCCCTCCTTCTCCAAGCACAGAAAGCAGGCGCATTTGCCGACTTCCATTGCAGAGATACTTATTTCTTTATTTTCAAAAACAAAACTGGCATGAGAGCCAAATTCAGGACTGTAGTGTTCCTAAACCAAAAGGAAACAGGCGAAACCAAAGCTATAATGATGGGTTGACAGACCACGTAGGTCGGTCACACGCAAACTAAATAGAAAAACCCCAACCCCACAAACCAATCACAAAACATTACCACTTCTCTTGAGCACACCGGCAGCTGCAACAAATAATACTTAACACAAACCTGGTGTGCTCAAGAATGAACAGAAACCAAACCCCTGGCGGCCTCTAGTGGCCACCCACAGTCACTGTCCCTAGACCTGACACTCAGCCACTGAATTCTACAGAACTTTTGTAAAATCAATTCCCCAGAAATATATATTTACATATACCTTATATAAAATATAATGGACGAAAGTATACTGCAAGTGTAAAAACAGTATCAACAGCTTAGAGTCTGAATGTTTTACATTCTTTGAGTTAATATCACTTTTAAGACATTTTCAGGACCTTCTGTGCAGCTTTGGCAACAAGATCAGCGAGTGTAGCATGTCGGACACCTCATGCATTACTTTAAATTTATGGCATTTAGCAGATGCTTTTATCCAAAGCGAGTTCCATTCCCTACCTACAGCCGTAGTCTCCCACGAGCAACTTGGGGTTCTTGCTCAGTTAAGGGTCTTGCTCAGTTACCCAGTGGTGGTATGCGGAAGGTAGGATTGAAACCCATGACCTCTTGGTGCAGAAGCAAGTAGACCACCACCACCCCGTCCCACTGTTGTTGTGTTTGGTCCAGAAAAAAGTTTTGCTTTGACTAACTGCATTAGCGCATCAGGCCTCGAGCTCCACTATTAGATCAAGCTGTACAGAGAAACGGCGTCAGTCCAATAACGTTGATTAAACCGCATTCGTTCCTTGTCTTCATTTCAGCGGGGTCGATCCAGATGAGAGGACTTTTTGCTGCCCGTTTGATTTTGGCCTTGGGTGAAGTCAAAAGAACGTCCCCATGCATCAAAGGCTCGCCGCTAATTTGCTTCCAAGGAAAACCTCTGGTGGCGGCTATTGATTATTCAGTTAATGCCATTACCTCACCTCCACTCATCAGTTTGCACTGGGGCTCCACTTCCCCTCGAGTGTGAAAAACATGTCCTGGGAGCTCACAGCTCCTCGGCCGACCCAAGGTCACCTCCGATCGATGCTGGATCAGATTCCACTGAGCTGGAGTTAAAGGAATCAAATACCACAACGTCACTCTGCTAATATGTGTGGGGGGCTGTTTGTGGAAGGAAAAGACAAATACGTTTGTTGTTGGACTTTTTTGTAATTTTAGTTGATTCATTTAACCAATTAAACCAGTAGTATTTTGATTCCAGTGCGCAAAAGTGGCTCTTCTTACACCAAGAAGACCCAAAACACACAAATCACTTTTAAACATATTGACTCGTTCTCTCTTTCTCTCCTTTCTTTTCTCTATCTCGCCCCCTCTCCCTCTCATTCTTTCTCTTTTTCTCCTCTCTCTCTCTCTTCTCCCCCTCTCCATTTCTCCCTCTCTATCTCTGTATCTTACTCTTACTCCCTTTCTCCACTCCATCTGTCTCTCTCTCCCCCTCTTTTATTTCTTGTTCTCTCCTCTCTCTTTCTCATCTCTCTGTCTCCTCTCCATCTGTCCTTCCCTCTCTCTCTGTCTCTGGCTCTCTCTGTCTGTTTCCCTTTAATTCTCTCCCCCTCTCTTTCTTCTCTATTTCTCTTTTTCCTTATCTCCCTCTCTCCCTCCCTCTTTCTCTGCCCCCCCCCCCTCTCTCCTTTTCTCCGTCTCTCCCTCCCTCTTTCTCTCTCTCTCTGTAGAAGTGTGATTGTTTGCTGAGTCTGGAGGCGTACTCTGTGGAGCAGAAGAGGAGAGTGTGTCAGTGTCTGAGTGACAACATTGAGAAGCAGCTCCAGCTGCAGCGCAGAGAGAACTTCGGCCCACCAGAACAGGTACGCGCTCCTTCACGCACTCGTTTTCTTGCTCCTGTCTTCTGCCATTTGTCCTGTTTTCTCAGGCTTGACCTGCACAGCTGGGTAGCTTGTACTCATGCACTGATGGTCACAATGAAAGAGGAAAAGGACAGAGGTTTGAATTCTCGTTTGTATTTATATGACATTATTAAGCATCATTAAGTGAAGTCGTGTAGGTCTGGGTGTTACTGAGTAGATTTTTAGTAGTTTAGGCCAAAGGAATGAACCATAAGCCATAATTGCTGAGCCAGTTGAACATGATTTTTTATGTAATTACTGACCAATAAGCCTCAGAATGTAATAAGAAAATGACTTTTTTACCACCTGAAGTTAGAACGTAGAATGTTTCAAACCCTCTTATCTTGTGGGGGGCAATTAAAATGAAAATGATGAGCTCTGGGTGAGTAAATATTTTGTCATGTTTTCCCACAATTCCAGCCTGCTCCAGTCAATAGAATTGATAGTAAACTTCTGGATGCCAGTTCAGCTTTGACCTGTAAGACTGTGGGTGAAGTGGATTTTGAATCAATGATTCTCATTGACTGGACTTTGCTAATCGAGATGAGTTACTTTGCATATAGACAAAATGATTCAGTATCTTGTATCTACCTTTACAATAAGAGTTGTTGTTGTTTAATTCTAAATTCTAAATGTAACTAGATGCATTTCCATGAGTAAATGAAAAGTGTGACTGTGTGGTTTCTATAAAACCAGTGTTTGGAGACACCCAAACTTTGGTTTTACCGACAAAAAAAGTTTGTGTTAAAAAACAAAATGCTTACACCGACTCAGCCATCTGCAGCGGATATAAATGGATGTTTTGACATTGAACGCTGTCCATATTTCAAAAACTGGAGGAGGAGAAGAGACATTAAATTCCACCTATTAAAGGATAAGAAGAATAATAAAACTTAAGCAATCACAATTATTATGAAATTACTTAATTACATGGCTAGGTATATTGTTATAACTTTTTAGTAACATTTGAACAATGCATACAATAACCAAATTATCACTGGTGTCGCAGTTCAATTACAGTAGTGCAGTAGTACCATGTAAACATTTATTTGTAATATAATTTACTCATAAAAATTATTATCTCTTCTCAATTGAATGTATATATTCTTTAACTTTTATAACTTCTGTAAGGTGACCTTGAGAGTCGTGAAAGGCGCTTATAAATAAAACGTATTATTATTATTATTATTATTATTATTATTATTATTATTAATTGCATTGGATACACTGGTGAGTAATTACATAAGCTGCACTACTCTAATCAATTTCTTACATTGAACATATCAGTAGTTATATTGTTAGTATTTAATTAATGTATAATGACACCATTATATTTAGTAGTAACTGTGTAATAACTGTATTGTAACATTTTAATTAATGCATGCAGCAGTTATGTAATTATGATCATATATACATAGCTGCAGTGGAATTATAGTAGTGCAGCTTATGCAATAACTACATAAATACATAGGATATACTTGTATAAGTACCATAAAACTGTAATTAAACAAGGTGCACCACTCCAATCCATCTGTAACAGTGAGCACATAACCCGTAATTGTAAATGTCTTGTTAATGTGTAATTACACCATTATTAAGGGCATATCATATACAGTAATGACTGTGTAATAACTGTGTAGTAAGACAAATGTGGGACAGGTTGAAAGTTTAGAATTTAGACTTTCCAATTCATATCGTTTTCATTCACCAGCCAAACTGTAACTGCTATGGGTTTAGAAACATTAACTATCATGAAGAGCTGCTTGTCATGTTGAGGATTCATGATTAGGCTCACGTCCTCACAGCATGACTTCCAGAGTGGCTGGTCAATTGGATGGGTATAGTAGAGCCAAGAGTGGTTATCAAGGACTGTAGCGTCTCTACTGGTGTATGCTGTGAGGGTTTTTGCACAAGTTATTTCCAAGTATTGCTGGAAAGTATGCGGCGAATCTGATGCTGCTGTGATAAAGTCCAGGGATGATTATTTTGATGAAACTTGCCCATTTTATATATATATGTATATGATAATTAATATGGTCAATAAGGATGACACTATGTGCTCTATAACGCTCTGGGTCATTAATATGCACTACCTGAAGTACACTATAAATACAGCTGTGGGCTTTTTAGCCCCCCTCAAATCCCCCATCCCTCCAACACCTGCTGTTAATTATTCCTCTTATCCTGCTTTTTACATGAAAGGGAGGGATGCACTGACCACCGTCTCTTTCATCCGTGGCTGAATCAGGAAGCGATTGCGCTCTCATTCGTCTGTCTCTTCCTTTTCAACCCTCCATTTATCCCCTGCCCCCCTCCACCTCTGTTCCAGCCCTCTGTTTGTTTGTGTGTTTGTTTGTTTGTTTCCGGCAGGCAGGCAGGCAGGCTGTCAGTGAGGGCTGTGAGACTGCAGCTGGGTTCTCCTGCCTGACCCATTTACAGCACATACACTACGTACAGTATGATTCACGCAGCGCGTTTGAGCTCAAGCCAGCGATCATGGCTCCTTTCTGCACATCTTAATGTAGTAATAACGGTGTGTATGTGTGTGTGTGTGTGTGCGTGGTTTAATGAATGGTGACGTGAACTGTGAGTCATGTCCTGGCAGGTGTGCCAGTGTGCTGGGTTGTGGCTTCATTATGATTATTATATCCAATTGACCACACTTAGAGTAATGATGACTTGATAGCTATTTGGTGTTGCAGGACGTCCGGTTGAGCCACTGGATGCCCTACAAGCTAATTATGACACCAAATGCTGGCGGGGACCCAGTGGGTTTTCGGCTACCAGCTCAGAGAGGTGGTTGCCTGTTTAAGCTGAAGTTCAAATGCACTTCAAGGGGGGTGATTTGAGATGCAGTTTAACCAAGTGGTATCCGTTTCACGCAATCTTTGCTGTGGCCCAGTGGTGGCTAAAACGGACAAAATATAATATCAAGATATTTTTACATGATATGCAATACTGTGCAAAAGTCTTGTACTGCCCCTCATTTCTTCATGTTTTGCTTCCAAAAAAAACATGCATCGTATTTTTAATGTTGTCTTGAGGAACAGTTCTCCAGGCTTCCTGAGGAACTTTCAAAGGCTCTCATGTTCAGTCCAGTCCCTGAATCATTCCAGTTACCTGTTTTTTATTTGTTAAGACACCCAGTGACCTATGTGTAAATCATTCAAGCAGAACAAAGACCATCTAACTTAAGGCACGAACCGGTGAAGAAACAGGCCTAGATGATCAGGTCGTGATCAGTATACTGGAGGTGCTGAATGCTGAGTGGTTGGAACTCCTTCATCTAGGCACCTTGTATCCTTACGCACTTTGCAGCCTATAAAACAACAAAAATTTGTTCCAGTTTCTTTTTATTTAATCTACTTGGTATGCCAAAAATAAGACAGTTTGACAGGGATAAAATTGTATTGTTGCAACAGCATGGAGTGGCTCAAGACCTTCGCACTGTACTATACATGATCAAATTTGTATCTTGACAAAAGCCTCAGTAGTCTCAGTTAGAAACATTGTAAAACTATGATTGCAGTGATTTTGTTAGCATTTTTCATGCCATAGGGTATTCATGTAGTTGAATGGTGAATAGGACAAAGGTTGAATGGTGCATTTGTATGTACGTGAAAAAGACTACTTGTTTGGGCAACTGCCTAAACAAGATCCATTTATACGGCTGAGTACAAATACCTAGTGACTATGCAGTAAATGATTTTGTAGTATATAAGCTTGCACTTTATGGTCAGTGCTGTCATTTTCCATTTAAGAAACTCAGCCTTTAGTGGCAATTTAGGACGTAACTCAAACATATTCCTCCTGCGTTTATGAATTATTATGCTGAGCAAGAAGCTACGATGTGATTGCAATATGTGCTCGCAGCCTGCATTATCATTTCACAAACTGTGTTCTCTTCTATGTTTAATTAACCCTGTAGAATGTATTGGTGGGGACGAACATCATAGATTAACACCATCTCTTCATCACTGATTTTCATCACTGATCTTCATCATCATTTTCATTTCTCAAATTCGTCTGGCGGCATGATGGTCCAGTGGGTTATGCTGTTGCTGTCACCTCACAGCAAGAATGTCCTGGGTTCAATTCCTGGCCAAGTTTCCTTCCAGTGTGGAGTTTGCATGTTCTTTCCCGTGTCTGTGTGGGTTTTCACCGGGAGCTCTGGTTTCCTCCCACAATCCAAAGACATATATGTCAGACGGACTGGAGATGCTAAATTGTCCCCTAGGTGTGATTGTATGTGTGAATGTCTATCAGGTGACCTGTCCAGGTTGTTTCTCTGCCTTTCATGCCTTTCCTGTAACTGCTGGGATAGGCTCCACCAACTCCCCTCCTCAGAATAGCCCTGCGATCCTGGTTAAGGATAAAGAGATAACGGATGGATGGATTTCACTGTGTCCAATGTTTTAGGATTACTTAAATGATGTTATGCTGTTGCCTGTTAACATCCCATACATTATTAAGAACATTAGCATGTATGAATAGTTTTCATAAACTGCAGTCTTAGCAAAGCAAGTGTAAAATTCAAGCAAGTGTGCACGCATTATGGTCGGCTCACGGCATATTTTGCCCAATCTATTTAATTATCTGCATATTATTTGTAACCAAGGCCCATGGGCTAATTTTGTATTGATTTTAAGCGTTAATAAATTTGTTGGCACCCTCCTGATAATGGACCATCGATTTCTCAGATTGTCTCTGGGAGCCAGAGTTTTAATCACAGAGTTGTTATCTCTCTCTCTCTCTCTCTCTCTCTCTCTCTCTCTCTCTCTCTATCTCTCTCTTTCTCGCTCTCTTTCTTTCTCTCACTCTCTCTTATTCCTAGTCTATCTCTGTCTCTCTGCCTCTTGCTCTCTCTCCCTATCTCTCTGCCTGTCTCTCTCTCTTTGTCTGTCTGTCTCTCTTTATCTCTCTCCTTTTCATTTTCTCTCCTTCTCTGTTATTCCCATTCTCTCTGTCTGTCACTCTCTCTGTGTCTCTCTTTATCTCCCTCTCCTTTTCTCTCTAACACTCTCTATCTTTCTGCCTGTCTTGCTCTCTCTCTCTGCTTGTTTCTCTCTCTCACTCCCACAATCTTGCTGTCTTCATCTCTCTTTCTCTTTTTTCTTTTTCTCTCTTTTTTCTCTCTCTCTCACTCTCATTCCCCTACATTATCTCTCTCTCTCTCTCTCTCTCTCTCTCTCTCTCTCTCTCTCTCTTTCACACACACACACAGACACACACATAAACACACCCCACATTTCTCCTTGGTTTGCACCATGCTAACTGGTGGCTATGAGCTTCCATTACTTGTTACTTGTCAGTACAAAACCCTGAACTCAAGCTTTGGACACGGAGAAGAGACAACATTTTGTTTTAAGGGGAAATGGTCTAATATATAGACAAATTTCAGTTTTGGGCCAGACTGTCACTTTAATGCACCTGTTTGTCTCCAGGACACATTTTAAACCATCACTGCTATCACTGGTCACATAATGAGAGTGATATTGAGACTGTGCCAGGACTCCAGGGTGATCCTCCCTGGTCCTCTCTGCGGAAACTCTCCTAATTAGGTGAGTCATCTTCACCCATGGCCCTGGGAACCCCCGTGCTCTCTCCACTCAGAGTGGGATACCCTGGTTCCGCTGACGCAAAAACGTCCTTTTTAAATTCCTGGTATTCATTTGATATTAAATCTCTTTTAGGGACTCAGAGAGGTGCACTGACGTTGGCAAACAGCAATTACACAGCTGCCTCACTGAAGTTTAACCCTTAGAGCTCAGAGTGTATTAGTGAAATCTGATTTCAGCAAATATAAACAGTGTAAAACAGTCTAAAACTGTTTGCTCTCCTGCACGCTCGCCATTTGCTGCTCTTTTGCTTGGTGTGCCACTCCCTGGACCCCCTCCCTCTGCAGGTTTTCCCCACCCACTTGGGTTGTGTTTTTTTTTGTTTCCAAGACCTAAAATAAAAGAAATCTGGACATTTTTGTTTTTATGTGCATTTGCTTGTGATGCCATTTTTAATACCCCCGTAGCAGTTATTATTATTACATGTTTATTAAATTACAATAACTCTGATTAACACCAAACTTTGCCTTATGATGACAATTTACCATTTGTTGTGCTTAAGGCATAGTGTTCTGAGAGTAGTGTGCATAGCGTGCTGCTCGTGTTCTGAGAGTTAAAGAGCGAGCAGTAAATTACGTGAAAATGGTTAACTGATGCACACTGTCCACTTAACTGGAAATGCCTACCTTGTGGCCACTTAATAAGTTCCACCTACTTTATACTTCCATTGTATGGTGCATAACCACAGAGTGCAGCTGCACAGTTTATCTAACCCATTTGTCACTGGTCAGTTCCTGACCACAGGGCGATTGTTGACCTGATATTATTTGGGTGGTTTCTAGCACAGTAGGGCTGATGACATGATAGTGTGTGGAGCTGGTTTTAGACATAGCATGTATTTTACACACATCAGTGTCACTGCTAGAGCAAGAGTGGTCCACTGTCCAAAAATAACCAGCCAAGAATAGCTCTGCAGTCAAAAACTGACCACTGATGAGGGACAAGAGGGTGGCTTACACAACAGATGGGCTAAAGTCTTTAATTGTACATCCACAAAGGAGCTACAAGGTAGAGGTTTCCATTAAAGTGGCCAGTGAGTTTATTATGTCAACACATTGGGTTGTGTCCCATTCATGAGAACAGAATTGTTACATTAAAGGGCCCGTGTTGTTACTAGGTTACGGGAACGCTGGCCAGACTGACGCTGCTCCGTCTGGCATGTTTTTTATTTGGCATTTTTTTTTAAATTATGTTTTATTGTAAAAATTCATCCTTTTAATACATAGTACTGTATTATCTATATATATTTACTATTCACTATTTTAACTATTTTCTACTATGGCAAGAACAAAGCAGAACGCCCGCAAATCCAACTGTGGGAAGGCAGCCTGGAAGCGGCTGGCCACAATGGCGGCTCGTGAGAGCACTCCGGCCAATGGCGACGTGAAGAAACCTCACGTTACAGGCTCGGCACGGTACCGTTACAGGCCCGGCACCATGGCTGCTGATCCGCAAGCTGCCTTTCTGGAGCCTGGTGCGTGAGATCGCTCCGGACTTCGGGGCCGACCTCCGCTTCCAGAGCTCCGCCGTCACGGCCCTGCAGGGAGCCAGCGAGGCTTAACCTGGTGGGTCTGTTCAGCGAGGCTTACTTGGTGGATCTGTTCGAGTACACAAACCTGTGCGTCATCTACGCCAAAAGAGTCACCATCATGCCTAAAGATATTCAGCTGGCCCGCCGTATCTGTGGAGAGTGGCTCAAACTAACTGTGCTTAAGGTCCCCAATGTGGAACGCCCTCCCTGAACATCTGAGGAGAACACAGTCCACTGTCTGCTTTAAAAAGGACTTTAAACATTTATTTGTAATATAATTTACTCTTAAAAATAATTATAATCTCTTCTTAATTTAATGTATATATTCTTTTACTTTTAAACTTTGTAAAGTGACCTTGAGAGCCGGGAAAGGCGCTTATAAATAAAATGTATTATTATTATTATTATTATTATTATTATTATTATTATGTCCTACATTTTTGTTGCATATTATTTCTTTATTTTATTTTTTCTTCAAGACAAAAGAGACAATTGAGTTTTTCCACAATATGGGCCCTTTAATGCTGCGATCCCAAAGGCAATGGCCCCAACGTTCCTTAGACTTGGCTCCAGTATATGTGCTGCTGTTGCGGTTTCCGATTGAGACGTCAGCAGTGAGCAGCAGTGACCTTTAGGTAATTGGCGCGTGAGTCGGAAAAAGGTTCCCCCTGAGCCACGCATGCTTGCAGAGGATGTGCTCCTCTCCACAACAACAGCAGCCCGCGCCAGGAGGGATTTGAGCACGACGCAGGCCGCAGAGCGATGCTAATATTTTCAGGACGGTGTTTACCTTGAGCCAAAATGTAATAACTGTCAGAGAAGTGACTCTACAGCCTGACAGAATATCATTATGGGTTCTAACATGTGACTGAAAGCAAACGCTAAGTCAGCGCAGTCGGAGAAACCGTCACTTCTTTCATCTGGGTGGTCTTTTGATAAGAGTAAAAAAACCCTGAAATGTATGTCTCGAGCTTCATGGTGAGTAATAACTTTCCAGAATGAAAAAATACAAAAATAAAAACCCTGTGAGTCAGTGTCAGTGCTTGCCAGCTCTTGCACAGTCAGGGAAACAGGCGGATATAAATGGAGCCGGCGCTGAGTGCAGGCCAAGAGAGAGAATTCATCCCTGATACTTTTATTAGAGATTGCTGCTGAGTTGCATTTCTAGCGCGCCTAGGATCTGCATCAAGTGAAATCCCGCTTGTGCTGCAAACACAAGTTTCCTCCAACAAAAAGCAAATCCCACTCTTTTTTTACCTGTTTGCTGAAGCCCCCATTCCAAATGCTGCTTTGATGGAGTCGAGTCTTTCATTGATTCGTTGCAGACGTGTTGCTGGCACATTCAAAGCCTTGCTTTCCACTTTGGAATTCTTCAGAGCGCCCACTTCATCGGCCTGTCTGGTTTAATCCAGGCCAAATCCTTTGAGATGGAATTATGTCATACCTGACTGGCTGTTGTGAAAGATAGCTTTTTTGGTGCAGCACATCTGGAGCTTTCTGAGTTGATGTACTGGGAGCACAGTCAGCACTCACACCTTCCGAGAAATGACTTGGATTTCAGATTTGGGCACGCGTGAACAGTCCAGACGTGTGTCAGAAGTTTTCTCGAACTGGAGCTCCAAGGCTAATGTAGCACAAGCAATGGAAGCTTATAGCCAAACTGCACACAAACTGCATGTCATCATACACTCTAAATGTATTGTATGTCTGGGGTTGCCAGATTTCAGTCAGGGCCAACAAGCCTACAGAATGTTTTTATCATTTAGTCTGTTCTGTTTTCGTTTAGCAGGTCATTGTTGATTTATTTTGTCAAATCATCATTTTTATAATAAGTACTATACTCTTTAGACCAGTTTTCCAGACCCAGAATGAGACTAAGGCTAGACTGAAGAAAATTTCTAGTGATGATTTGCCTGCAGTCTTGCAGACTAAGTGGCCCTGTACGAATAAAATCTCTTGCTCACTTGTTGCTCAGTGCACTGTGTAGCAGCTTTGGGTTGATAACTAATACTCTTGAGTATCAAAATACTATTATAAAGTGTTGCCCTTTAAGTTTTTCTTTCTTGTCCAGAAGAAGATGTTTCTAGCCAAACAAAGTCAACGAACCACTTGGTGTTCACGGTGTAACATGCTATCAGTGTGGTGTATAATTACCTTTACAGATGATTAATTTAGAAGGTCACCCAGATAGCAATCATAAGGTAATTATACGGTTCAGCCTGGATGCACCTTTGCAGCTGAATCTGGATCAAGATAATGTCATCTATCATGACAATTTACATTATTATCCGTTTACATTATTGTACAAATTGCTCATTGCTTAGCACAAATAAAACCACGAGAAAACAACCTATTTTTCATTCTCTGTCGTCTGTAAGATAACTGACTTTCAAAAACAATTCATATCAAATTTAATAACTTTCGAAAGTTGCTGTAATTGAGAAGTAATGGGTTCACTAACCTTTTTTTATCTCACCATGCCGGCGCAGATGTTGTGTTCCAATCAATTTAGTGCTGTAAATAATATGTGTAAAATAGCAATAGTATGATTGGTAGGGTAGTAATTTTTGAGACTTTTTTTCATAATGAGCAAAACAGACACAAATAGAAACCCATTGCCTCCCAATTGTCTCCCCAACCCAGACTGTTGTGTATATATGGTAGCGTACTAATTTGCCATGCTGTTTATTGTGGTGTATACACAGTTTCAGACATGACCACTGAGATAGTCCATTTCAAATGACTCCACACAATTAGCACTATGCTAATTAGTCGTTATAAGCTTCTACTACTTGTTAGATCAATTGGCCTTGTAGCCCCAGTTCAAAGCTAATGAGGTCCAGCAACCTGAGGAACCTGGTTCAGCATTTTTACATCATGCACCTTGACAAGCATGAGTCTGAGTCATATGTCCCTTTCCCCTCTCACCATATAACGTCACACCACCTGGTCAGCAAGCTTTCGACCCTCTCTTGCTCTCTCTTGTGTAAGAGGCTGATGTTTCTATTTCAGGAGCAGTCAGACCACCTCTCTGTTCCCACAGTATCTTCCCCACCCCCCTTTACCCTCCCCACCCTTCTCTCTGGCCCGCTGGTGTAAGCCTGTGAGCTCATCCCACCCTGGAGCTTCTGAACATTGCCTTCTGGACAGCGTTAGTCACAGCTAGCAAACTCCCGATTTACACTGCTACACAAAAGTGATCATTTGCTCAGCTTCTGGCACAGCTGGCCCTTTCTACTAATATGACACAACAGGGAAATGCTTCACTTCAGGGCATTTTATCGAATTTCTCCCCTTTTTTAACCCTTTAGCTGGGTACCCTAGCTCCACCAATATCTTGATGCCACCAACACTGAGAGGGTGAATGATAGCAGGAACTTCAAGTGAAATTCCATCAAATCCTTGGACAATTCAGTGCCCTTAGAGGAAAACACTAACTGCTAATTCTTTCACGTCACCCAACAGATGCCCATGCTAACTGGCCTCACATTGAGCAATAGGGAAGAGGGAGTTGCCCCTGATGACTGTGCAAGAGAGCACCAGGGACTACACTTGTGATTTCACAATGATGGCGCCCTTAAACAGTTGCACATCTTTATCAATTAGCAACATAGTTTTAACATATTTATAATGAAGGCTGTCACTGGGAATTATGAGTACAGGGGGTCCCTGAGTTACGCCACAGGTCTGTTCTTTCAACAGTGATGTAACCCAAATTTTGGTGTAAGTCGAAACACACCCTATCCTAAGTCACGTACCTATCCTAACACAGTTGTAAAATCATAAAAACACAACTAAGCCATAGGAAAAGGAAAACTCCCTCACACATACGCCACATTACTCCGTATTCTTCCGCCACACACAACCAAACTAGTTCGTCCACGTAGTCCGTAAGTATGAGGCTAATGGTGTAGGCCTGGTGGGAGTGGGAGTGAGCATCCTTAACTGAAAATGTAATATGTGGAGACTGTCGTAACCCCTGTGATCAAGTAATGCAGCAACTGTTTTTAATTAGTAATCACACCATCAACATTTAATTAGGCTTCATACAAAATACATTTCTGACTTCATACATACACACATTCATACATACACACATTCATGTTGTGGGTTTCCTCTCTTTCAGTGGTGCTCAGAAAGCAGTTTAAGTGCTAAGAGCTCAACCTTGTCATGGCAGCTTGGTGAGTCAAATCTGGGAGATTGAAAATTTGAAGTGATTGAAAAATTATGAACATTTGTAACACATCCTTTAAAAAATCTCGGCTAGCTTTTGTGACTTTTTTCAATCCCATTTGTTTGGTTATTGAATAAGTGGTCATCTACGAGGTAATTGCACACTTGACTGATTGTACAAAGATCACAAGGTGGATTACATTCTAGAGGCCTTCTATTTTTTAAAGCGTAAGGCAAAGCCTTATAGAGGTGGTCTTCGTTGCAGGACCTATAAATAGACCCTAACTGCTCTGCTGTCTAACATTCTGAGTTATATCTTTTGCCCCACACGAGTGGGCTGCCAAATACACAGGCCTTGATTTGTTTGTCACTATATTATAATACACCATTAACAGTAATACTACGTTATTGTTGGATGGTTCCGGTCAACGTTCCAGCAGCATCTAGTGAACTCAATGTATGGTTAGATGAAAAGCTTCCTGGCATTCTTCCCTATAAGTTTGTTTAAGTGTTCTTTTGGTCTGTTTACTGTACTCTTCAATAAGTCAGCCTCTAAATGTAGTTTTAGAGACTCAGTGCCACCAAATTGTTTCTGCATTCTTCTTGATCTTCTCCAAACATGATCCCTGAAGACATATCTAACCATCTAACTATGTAAGGGGCTTAAAATAAACATGCATCCTCTACCTGTTTTACACTACAACGCTGGTTAAAGTTAGTTTTGTCTCCAATACATGTTTCCAATACACTTTTATATTCTCTATGTGGATGAATGACTAAAGGTATACGGCTGTTGTGCAACCTCATATTTATACTGATTTTGACAGTTTTCATGATGCTAATTGCTGGGATATGAGCATTAGCCCATATAGCTCACTTTGCTATTTGACTGCATTTGGAGTATATTTTGAATTTCGTCCAGGCTTTTGCTTTAGTGGGGGTGTGTTGGGCTGAAGTCAGTGGCTGGCAGCAGACAGCAAGTCAAGCGATAAATGAACTCTCTACCTCACTGCTCATCACACAAACTCAGACTTCTTCCTACTGATGTCTCACCATGCTATAAACACACACACACACACAAACATACACACACACACACATACACAAAGTCTCACACACAGTCACCAGAGGTGTGAATCCCAGGCATATACCTGCTTGCCTGTTGGTGCCTGGGAACTGTGTTTTTTTGGATAGATGGATGTTAATGGTTTTTACAAGTCCGTACTCCAAGCTAGCCAGTCTGTGTCATGTGGACAAAACTGAATATTGCCATGATGTAACATAACTGAAGAGTTTTCTTCCTGGAAGAGCTATTTCTAGTACACTGTATCTACGCCC
>JBBPCX010000088.1:8539838-8564365 GCA_037974365.1 Hydrocynus forskahlii | reverse complement strand
CCCACCCCAAACCCCGCCCCACGACCAAACCCCACCCCCCCACGCGTGGACTGATGCGTACCCTCACAATAAAAATGCTTCTGACGCCTCTGTTTGAACCCCTACAGGTAGTTTATTATGAGAGTGTCCCGTACTCTCCATATATTTTAAAATGATGACCTGGGGTAATTCACCCAAAACAACAAAGGAAAGCAGAACAGGGTTCAAAATATTGTTGATGTTGCTCTTGCTATAAATGGTTTAGCACCTTGGTTGAACTACCACTAAAAGTCCATTACATTCTAGTATTTTTCTAACACCCTTAGCCAAATAAACACCAACCTGTAGCCGCAACAGTGTGAGTATTGTCACTCAGGAACTCCCTCTCCAAAATCAGATGGCTCATGTAACCAATTAAGGACAAATGGCACAATCCTGACCATTCCTTTCGACGCTCCTCTCCTGGCCTTTCCTGTTCCTGTTCCTGTTCTGAAGAGTGGAATCAGTTTAACTCCTTGTTCAGTTATTGCTGTTTTAACATTCACCATTTGACTAATCCAGTGCCTTCTGTTATTCATATAGAAGGTAGGTAGGAGTCCTAATAGGCTCTAGGAGATAAAAAATAGCGTGAAGGGTAAAAATAGTGCGAACTAACTAATAATAAAGTCTGTTGAGAAATAGCCATGACACATTCCAACTGTCACCACTGGCCATTGTACACAATGATAATTTGACCCTATAGTGTCTCCATATCTGTTTTCCCTGGTTAGGTGGTCTTGATAATACAATTCTTCCTTTCTGTTCTAGATTCTATTAATACCTACAGTCTTGATGAATGGCAGCAAACTGTGAAAGGACAATTACTCCCTTTAAAAAAAACAAGATACTCATCTGAAAAATGCAAATTCTCAAAATAGCTAAAGGATATCATTAGTGTGTCTCAATAGACCTTCCCTATCCTTTGCTTTTGACAGGTATTTCCGATCCATATGAGGTATTGTAGTGAACGGTCGCTGTTGACCTGCATATATTAGAGAATTCCGCTGACTAAATGTATTTTGACACTAGCTCTTATCTTGAAATATGCGGAACCCATCATCAGGAGTTGGAACAATGGCTGTAGTCACCCGTGCCAGTTTGGTGACAGGTTCTTCTGACATTTCCTCTCTTTGCTAATTGCTTCTCCATGTTGTCTTAGAGGCAGAATCCCAGGCCTTTCTGCCATAGGCCTTCGGAAGCATCTGAAAATAGTTAGCGTGTGTTTTTGAGAAAGTCCTGTCACTGGTGAGGCCTTGCCAAGAAGGTCTGGTTGATGCTGGGAAGAATGTATGTCCGCCACACCAGGCTTTGGTCTCCCAGTGGAGGGTCCGGCCTGGCTGTTTGGGAATTCGACCCGTGTGGGTGGTGAAGAGAGGAAGCCAAGGAGATTGAGGCCCAAACACGACATTGTTCAAACACATCCTGCGCCGCAGGAAGCCGTGACACCACCAGGAAGCAGACATGTCCTGCTCCAGCAGACACCAATAACAGCAGGAAAATGAGCGTAATGCAAACAACCACACATGCTAACACCCACCCACACGCACATACACCAACATGCACTCATACAAGGTAATGTATTCTCCATTGTTCCACTTTCATCCCTGTGGTATTTAACACTCATTGAATGAACAGTTCCTGATGGCTTCAGTGTATCCGGCAGGGCTTAGCTTCTGGAGTGTATGAGTGCATTTGTGTGCTAATCAAACTATAAGTGGTGTGTGTCTGTGTGCACTCTGGGGGGGGTGGTAATCTAACTATAATGAGTGCTGAGTGATGGTCTTGGTCACTTCCTGATGAACAATGGAGCAGTCAAAGGAAGGCATGGAGACACAGTTATGCTTGTTCATGTCATTTGAGCTACTTTTCAACACAATGCTAATGAACCTCACTGTGTCTCATTAAAACTGCAGGCTCATTATTCAGTTAATTCTAGGACTTTTTATTCAGTTAATCTTAAGGCGTTTGGGGTGACTAATGCTGAAAAATGAATCTTTATCTGGGGGGGTCCCCATTTTCTGCGCAACACTGTTGTCTCCAATTCTACCCATTAGCTAGGCCTCCCCAGATCGCACGATACCACCAACACTGGGAGGATCGAGGCAAGCACATACTTCCACAGAGTCCAAACCATTTTTTCAAACTACCACTATTGCAATATAATTGGACAGCATGATTCACTTGGAGGTGAACGCTAACTGCCAGTTGTGTTACTTTGCCTAGCAGATGCTTATGCTGACTCGCATCACATGAGTCCTAGACGGAGAGGGCGGGCCATCCTACCCACCAGGAAGAGCAGAGCCAATTGTGCCCTCATGTTCAAGGTTGTTTGTGTTTTGCTGTTTTAGAAGTTGCAAGAACTTCCATGGTACAGCAAAATCCATGTCAGGAGACACCGAAGCAGCATTAGTGTACAGATACACTGGTATGCATATTTGTCTCTGTTACATAATTAAACTATAAACATCGTCAGCCAACCAAATTGACTAATCTGGAATAATCATCAATCAATGACTTAATTTTGTGCTTATTTTATGCATATTCACAGTTGAATTGTAACCTAAGACTGTAAGGTCACAATCTTTTTTTTTTCTCTTTCCCGTGACCTACTATAGATGTTTTTGTCAAAAACAACCCTCTTAAAACACAATGAAGTTTCCCAATGAAAGGCCCATTCAGACAAGCCCATATAGGAGTTTGTTTTCTTTGGCTAGCGAAACCTTGCCAACTCCAAGCTCCGAGCTTTGTTTGGTTGGTTGATTCCTTTAGCTGGGGAGCGCTCCATTGTAAGGCAGGTGCCCTTGGGACAGAGGCCACGTCCTGCACGGAAGTTTCCCCCTTTCTGCTCCCACTTAAAGCTAGCACAATGCTAGGAAACCCGATACTAAAGTGTTCATGTGGTCCTGTTAAAGTCCCCCGAATAAAAGAACACCACTCCAGTCATGTGGGGCCTTGGTTGGGGCATCAATCCTACCATACCTACTGTTAAATCAGAAGAAATGGTAGGTATGGGCAGGAAGTGCTCTGTAAAAGTCTTGATTAGCCGGAAAGAATTTGCACGGGCTGTTCAGAGCTGACCTTCCTCAAAACAACCGTTGGCAAAAGGGTGAGAGGTTGGGAACATGCTGTAAGTGAGGAGTATTATGTAGTGGGTGTGTTATTTGCTGTTCGTGCTTGGGAACTGGAGCCAGGGCTAAAACTGACTTCGCTCACGTTCCCCTACTGCTAAAACAGCGCTCTGGGGAGGAGGGAGCTTGTTAGCAAACATGGTGTAGAGCAAACAGCCACCTATCTGCTTATGCAGACTCGTGGCAGTAATGTGGATACTGATCTCCTTCTGTATATGAATTACCCTCAGTGGCCACTTTATTGAAAACCCCTTCCTCTTGCTGCTGTACAGTTAGAGACTGTAGGCCACCTGTTCATGCACAGTTTGTGGTAGCCATCCTCTGGACCTTCAGCAGTTCAGCTCAGAAGATACTCTGATGTGGTAGTGTGCGTTGCACTTGTATGAGGGTATCAGGCACAGTGGTGTTCCTGGGATTTTTACACACGAGTGTTACTGTTAGGCTGGTCCACCACCCACTACCATGTCAGAGTCTCCTCTGAGCTGTGAGAGGTACTAGTCAGGAGTGGTCCTTTGGTCAGAAAATAACCAGTGAGACAGGGGATAGAGGGGGGGGCTGATAAAGGAACAGGAACAGATGTGCTACAGCCTATAATTATACATGTACAGTGGAGCAATACATTCAGTGGGGATCATAACTTGTACAATGAGTAAAAAGATGGATGGATGGATGGATGGATATATTTTTTCCGGAGCTGTATATGTACAGGGGATCCTCAAGTTACAACACAGATCCGTTCCTTCGACAGTGATGTAAGAATTTTTGTGTAAGTCGAAACGCATCCTAGCCTAAGTCACTTACCTATCCTAACACAGTTGTAAAATCACAAAAAGCCACAGAAAAAGGAAAAGGAAACCTCCCACACTCATACGCGCATTATTCTTCCACCGTTCCCAACCAGTTTGCCCATGTAGACTGTAAGTATGAGACGAGTGGGAGTGGAACGGTTTAAATAGAGTGGGAGTGGAAATGAGTGTTGCAAACTCGAAACATCGTATGTTGATACACTTCTGGCTCCCATGTCTCCGGCTGTGTGTCCATGTTGCACACAGATTACAATCAATCAATCAATTACAGATACTCCTGATTTTCACTCGTTATGTGTATCAAGCACACCTGTTCACAGAATCAGTTTCTTCCATTCCAACCTCTCCACCACCATGGGCAAGACCAAAGAGCTGTCAAAGGACATCAGGGACAAGATTGTAGACCTGCACGAGGCTGGAATGGGTTATAAGACTATCAGCAAGAAGCTTGGTGAGAAGGTGAAAACTATATAATCATTTATATTCAATTGCTCTCAGTCTGGAGCTCCATGCAGGATCTTGCCTCATGGGGTGAGTACGATCATGAGAAAGGTGAGGGATCAGACCAGAACTACACAGGAGGAGCTTGTTAATGATCAGAAGGTAGTTTTATATACAGTAACCCCCCACTTTTATGCGGATCAGGAGTCGCAGAATCAGTCTAACGCAGATTTTTTCTGAGAACATAACTGATAATTGTATGAGGAAATCCTCACAATAACACGAAAACTGGCAATATGTTTTTTACTCATTTTAGTTCTAAATTATTAAGAAAAATATAATTTACTCATTCTGTACTCAGAGTAGGGGCGGACTGGACTAAAACACAGCCTCGACTTTCTTCACCAGTTACATTTCCATATAAAATCTAACTGTATAACACAACAGAACACAAAGAAAGCGCATCTTGGGATGGTTAAATACTGCTGTACTTAGAGGCGGAAGGTTTGAATGTAGCCAATCTGAGAACGTTATTTATTTCTCCTTGCTGCTGATTGGCTGCTGCAGTTTGATGCACCTGTGGCAGCGGCAGTCCAGAATTTCCCCAGTGGAGCATCTTGAGTGTTTCTCTTGTTTTTTTTGTTTTGTTCTTCTTAAAGCCCTGTATTTGTATTACTGTAAATTAAATTAAAAGAGGCTGTTGAGCTCAGTCGCTCTCCAGTGTCTGCTTTAAGCAACGGGTCACTACAATACGACACCTCCTGAAGCCCCTGAAAAAGACGCACCGCTCGATGAACAGTAAATTATTGAACTGTAAAATTATTGGTGATTACCCATACATTTTACTGTATTTTTATTACAAAAAAATTTAATTACATTATTACTGTACTCACCTGCTTATACCAAAGGAAATGGCAGCGCATACCAAGAAAACATGTTTGCATTAATTAATTGTGTGAGACGGTAGTTCAGTGTAAACTATCCAGGGCGTATACTGGTTTACCTTTACACTTTCGTTAAGGGTAATGTATTAAGTTGAATTTAAAATGAAATTAAAGTGTTTCAGATTCAGTCATTTCTTCTTAGAACCGAACTAATAATTGTTGCCGACAACTAATTTGTGAAAAACGCAGATATCCTCCGCATTTTTTTTTTTTTTGCTTTTTTGGGGCAATATATAATTTTTAATGCATTTTAGTGCTAAATTATTAAGAAAAATATAATTTATTGATTTTTTAACATATTGGGATGGTTAAATACCGCTGTACTCAGAGCAGGGGCGGACTGGGACTAAAACACAGCCTGGACTTTCTTCACCAGCTGTGCAGAGGTCTGCGTCTCGGCCGAGAAAGACATTTTCCAGAACACACAGATTGCCAGTCCCCCCCTGACTCAGAGGTGGGAGGTTTGAAAGTAGCCAATCCGAGAACGTTATTTATTTCTCCTTGCTGCTGATTGGCTGCCAGAGAAAACGCGCATACCTAAGAAAATGCACATGCGTGAATTACAATACAGTCTATACAGGGGTAACGTCGGAATTTACATTCTAGCACTGCAGGAGTTCAGTGTAAACTGTACAGTACAGATACGGTTGTACCTTTACATTTTCTTCAAGGGTAATATAAAGCTGAGTTTATAATGAAATTTTTGGGAGCATATTTGGGGGCATATTTAGGATTTACACTATAAAAATAGGCATTTTTAGGCATTTTTATAATCACAACACAACAACGCGTTTTTTCACAATACGCGGGTGCTTTTGGTTACTGTATATCTTTAATTGGTGCAAATATTGAACCGAACAGCTTTGCTGTAGTTTTTAAGAACTGCTGACAATATTTCTCCTAATTTCCAAATAAAAAAATGTTCTTTACAGCATTTTAAAGGGAATGACCATACATCAAAATAAGATAAATGATGCAGTGTTTAGTGAACTTAATTAATTCAAAGAAAACAAATCTCTTGTTCACTCTTAAACAAAATGGCAATAATTACCGGTGACGTACTTCTAGTAGTGTTTTGCCATACAACTGGTCACATTGCAAGAGGAGCGTGTTGATTACAGCAGTGGTTTTTATACTTTTCCTTATCGAAGAAGATTTGGCAGTGGGTGCTGATGGGATTCCGTGCCTGGGCCCCTCTCACGGTCAGGGAACTACACTGATATGTAGTTTGTGAATGCCTAAGAACGGCCCTGGCTAAAGTACATTAACAGTACCGACATTCTGCACGGCATCTGAAACGTTTTCCGCTAGCTAACATGGCTGACGCTAGCACTGCGGGGAGTCGTCCAGTCCAGAGGATGCTGAGTGGCGCCACAGCGTAAACTGTTCCCACTTTCTGTGATACACTTAACTTTTCCTGAAAATTCAAGGTATCAGCCTTTGTTTTGTTTTGATTAATTGTCATGTTGACTGATAATGTTACAGAGAACTTTAATAAAAGTTGCTCACTGTTGGACACCTGTGTTCCTCCACTGCGTCTGTGTGACATCATCAAACGACTAGTCGACTCGACTTCGACTTTGTTGACCGATAAGTCGACCTGTTTCCTCTCTCTCTTTATCATCACTTCTTTCACTCTGCACCAGGCTGCCTCTGTGTGTGTGTGTGTGTGTGTGTCTATATTTAGCCGAGGTCTGTTGAACAGACGGTGTCCGTGCTGTGTGATGTAGCTGGTTGAAGGGTGTATATGTGGTACACAGGCAGAACAAAGCTTTATTGACTAGAGTGGGCATGAATGAGTACTTCACAGCCTTCCATGTAATTTCACACAATGCTGATTATAGCAGAGCTGCCTTATCTGTGCGTTTTTGCAGAATGCATGCATCAAGCTGAATTCCAAGCATTCGGCATGCTGTCATATGAACAATATGAAGTGTGCACTGCAAAACAAACATCAGCAGCCAACAGACGGTTCAGTTTAGCTGCAAAAAGCATATCAGTTTGTTTGAAAGCGAATCGCTTTAGCCACACTACAATTGTACACACCCGCAGAGTATCCAGCAGCAGTGGCCAGGCCATCAAATGTCCTTGACTTCTGTTGATATTCTCAGAGTAGTGTCAGGTCCATTGTTACATCTGTATAAGTCATTCGAAACAACTGATATAAACTAATATAAACCAGTACAAACCTTTATTAAAGTTTACTGTCATTACTTTACTCAACGTGGCAGGTTGTATCAAATGTTGTGTGTTGTCATTAGTTGTTATAACAGATTATAACAGATGTTATGTGCTGCCATGAGTTGTTATTGCAGATTATAACAATTGTCATGTGCTGTTATGAATTGTTATAGCAGATTATAATAAGTGTCATGTGCTGCAATGAGTTGTTATAGCAGATTATAATAAGCGTCATGTGCTGCAATGAGTTGTTATAGCAGATTATAACATGCCATGTGCTGTTATGAGTTGTTATAGCAGATTAAAACAGATGTCATGTGCTGTCATTAGCTGTTATAGCAGACTATAACAGCTGTTGTGTGCTGTTATGATTTTTATAGCAGAATACAACATGTCATGTGCTGTTATGAGTTGTTATAGCAGATTATAACAGATGTTATGTGCTGGTATGATTTTTTATTGCAGATTATAACAGATGCCATGTGTTGTCATTAGTTGTTCAAGCAGGTTATAACAGCTGTTATGTGCTGTTATGTTTTTTTTTTTTTTTTAGAGCAGATTATAACAGTTGTTCGCCTTTATGCTTTAAAGCTGTTAAGGTGGCACTGTCACTAAAAATGTTACAAATATTTAAGTGTTATATTGTTTGCCTCTAAATAAACCTGCTTTTTCTTTAACATTATTAAACTCAGCGTCTTTCCGGTGATTACTTTTAACTGTCCCCATGGTGGAATTGCTATCATGTTTTCTATCACTGTATAAAATATGTGCCATGCTCCCTTTATTGTTGGATGTGCTGCTATGGTTTCTTAGCAGGATTTCTATTTCAGCCTGAAGAGATTCCTATTATTTTTCAAATAACCCAGTGGCCAAAATTCATCCATCCATTTATTTTTTGAGCTGCTTATCCTAACCAGGGTTTCAGGGTTGCCCATTCCAGCACTCCCAGGGTGAAAACAATTATACAAACTGGCAAGGTTGGCAGTCCATTGCAACGATTGGAAATCAACTTCAATTGGCAACTCTCTGTGAAATATTTAAAATGCATTGTTCATCTGAAGAAACAGCAAGATTACAATTTGTGCCTGTTATGAAAATGGGTTGCAAGTCACCAAAGCAAATATGCATATTTTTCTAAACTAGGCATCTACAAACTATTGCTGGGACCACAATGCCTGTACCATTGCTCAGCAGTTTAAACTGGTCAGGTGAAGAGTGCACATCTCTGGCCCCCCCGACAGTTTTTGGCTGGAATCTGCAGGCGACCCCACATGTCGAAACGATGAGTCACACCGGTGGGATGCGTGTTTTAAATTAGCGCTTTATAACAGTTTGACCTCCCAGCTCATGGACGGTTTACATTTGTCTGAGCTCGTAAGTGACTTGTTTGAGGAAATGCAAGTAAATAGTTGCATTTCTGCCGAACCACAGAATGCTCTCACCGAGCAGCTGGACGTCATTAAAGAAGCTTGTCCCAGCCTGCCGCTGAGAGCTTTATTGCAGGATAACCCTCTGTCTTAATGCACTTCCTCTCATGATGTCTTTTGAGTATGTGTGAGAAAGATCCAGAGATCTGGAGAGAAATACAGAGAGAGAGAGAGAAAAGGAGACTGGAATGTGAGAGGGGACCGTAATTCAGTGTTGCTGTGACCTAGCTGTCCGGTAGGTTAAAGATGCAATAAACAAACAGTTGAGTGTTTAGTTCAAGACTGTTATCAAGGCCAAACGGCATTGCTGAGCGCTGACTATATTCCTATATGCCCATAAAATGACGTTCGTGTACACTTAGTTTACATTAAAGTCCCCTCTGCGGTAGAAAGGCGTGCACTGAATGATTGAAATCTATGCTGTGAGTAGATTTTTGAGCAGCTTCCTCTGGGATCAATAAAGTTTCTGATTCTGATATCTGACATGCAGACTAAACCGTGCAAATATCTGACTCCTCTTCCATAGATGCACACTTATGTGTTGCAATGCAGTGTTATTATGAACTGGTTTAATTGTGTATATAGTCTGTATCATTCACACTATCCAGTCAAGTTGGCTGGACATAAAGGGCAATTTTACCAATGATGTAAAGATGAAAACAAAGTAATCTAGAGTGGGTTTAATGTAATATGGTTGGTTCATCATAGAGGAACATACCAGTTCCTTTAAAGTGGCGGGAAAAGGAACCAGGCGGGACAATGTCTTCAATTTAAATGTAGCCGTTTTAGCTGGAGGGGGTCTGCTTTGTGTTAAGGACAGCGTCTTCACTCTATCACTTGTTGATTCCCTCAGTGCCTCTTCGTCCCTGCTATGCTAATCCACGATCGTTAACACCTTCTGAATCAATGGATTCGATGTGGATGCCTGGCATTGTTAATCTTCTTTTCAGTGTGTGCTGGATGAGGATGGAATGAAGTCAGGATGAGTGTGAATAATATCATTTCACTGCCAAAATGCAAGCTAAAATCACACGAACCTTTATAGACCTTTCCTCAGGCTTATTGATATTATTTTACTCAAACCCTCAAACATAATGTTGACATAAAGAAACCATATTCATTGTGTCATAGTATTTGATGTAACACAGCAAACACAGCAAAAAACACAGCAAAAAAAAGTCATGACATCAGACATTATGCCACCTCTCCTGAGAATTACTATGATAATGTTATGTAACTTTATGATTGTGACATGACATTATTACATTACTAGACATAATTTGTCATGGCAACTCATGACCACATATGATGCCTGTCATGACATGTTTATTACAATATTAGCATTTTGTTGTCATTTTTGACAATATTTTATATTATCTATATAAAAAGCAATTAAGCAATTTCCTCCGGGATCAGTAAAGTTTTCTAATTTTGGTAAAAGAGTGGGAAATCATAGAGCAGGGGTGTCAAACTCGGGTCCTGGAGGGTCGGTGTCCAGCACAGTTTGATGGTTCTCCTCCTCAAACACATTCACTAAACCTGACAATTAAATGGTGAGGTGAACCAGGTGTTTCTAAGCAGGGAAATCACCAGAACATGCCGGACCACGGCCCTCCAGGACTGGTGTTCGACACCCCTGTCATACAGAATAGCTTGCATTAAAGAGATTTAAGCCACAACCTTCTCAAAACTGTCTCAAGCAATACATTCATGACCATTTCATGTGGTATCTTGCTTTGAGGGAGCTTTTAGAGGCATTAAACTCTTCCGATGTCTGGTTCCATTCATATCAAAATTCATTCTTCTGAATTGTACTTTAATACCTTTTTAAAGATTACAAATTGTACATGTTCACCCTGTAGTGTGAAGCTGCCCTATCAGCTTTGGGTGGTCTTACAGTACATTTCCACATTTTGCAAATGGTCTGGATTTAGGAATAATGTTTCATGGTAGAAAGAAAAGTGGATAAGATTGGGTGACTGGGAAAAAAAAAATGGAGCAAAGTTCAGGATAGCCTTAGACTTCCCTGTCCAGCACCCGAGGAGCGGCTCCCCTGGGCTTGCTTCGGTACCCTGGTTCTCATGTTCCAGTTCTAAGATTAGCTGCTTTATTTTATTGCCAGTTTTGGCCGTTTTGACCTCCTGTGGGATTATGAACAGAGTTCTCAGGTTTCTGTTGTCCTGGAGGACAGATTGTCTCCTGCTGCTGTGGTTACAGTAAAACCGCTGAACTGTCCCTCTTAAAGGGCTGCAAAAGGCTCGGGATGGGTGGACGCAGCCTGCGACCCACTGACAGCTGCAGAGCGGAGGTGAATGCAGATGCATGGAGGAGTCTGGGAGCAGTGCAATGTGGGGATACAGAGTCAGAACAGGGTGAACAGTAGTGTGAACTGTCAAACCATCTCCTTGTCGCAAGAGAAGAGTTCATTTGCAAGCTTTCTTCTTGTGAGAGTCTTGCCTCAAATTGAACTCCAGCTGGATTTCTCTTCAAGGAATCTCATCAGAAACTTCAGTGGAGATCCCAAAGTCCACACTGTGCTCCGAAAGCACTTCCAGTGCTCTTGATTGCACTCTAAGGACGCTAAAAGAACACTTTGCACTCGTGTCGCCCCAACCTCAAAGTGCTCCGGGGACTGTCTGTCCATTTACAGGAGTAACGGCACTGTTATGTATTTTGTTTCAACAGCTAAGTGCTTCCCGACACGGACTGACACATTGGGCACCCCGTGCGTGTTTGTGCGCTGAGCTTATGCTAGCAGTCATCTCTGTTTGCTCACTGACGAGGGGGGGCATTGCTCGATGCCCTAAAAACTCGAGCATTTTAGAACACTTCGTACAGGGCCTAGACCTGCGACGTGATTTTATAGGGTGTTTAGGAGGGGCTGACAGGCCACGTTTCCAGAACTGAACTGAGAACTCAATACTGTTGTCACCACCATTCTTACTTCATGGCCCTAGATCCTGCAAAACTGCTTGGAATATTTATTTATGCATAGGCTGTGACTTCCAGTTTAACATTTTCTGACCAATATTCCATTTTCTGACACAGAAAAAACATTTTTTAAATCCAATATCAACTGGACTTTAAAATAAAACCTATAAATTAAGTTTCATTCTTAAAACCTCACATTTTAAACCTACTTTTGTGCAATATAGAGAAAAATATAGCAAGTATAAAATAGTCACCAAGTCAATATAAATGTATCATCTCCAATACAAACACTATAACAGATTTCTAACAGAAAATCGAGTAAAAAAACAGGTAAAATTTTCAAAATTTTCAAAATTGTCCTACATCATTTTGTCTGATTCCCTTTGGTGAAGTTATGACACAGAAAAAAAGTATTGCTCTGGTAATTCCAATCCATTATTAATCGGACATGAAAACCCTAAAAACCTCACTTAGAAATCCAATTTCCTAAAACCTCACGTTTTAAACATATGTACGTGGAATATAGAGAAAAAATTAACAGGTATAAAAGTACGCATAGAAACTACCATTTAAAAGTTATTGCTGCTGTATAAAAGATTTATTTAGAAAAAACACAAACTAGGCATAGTATTTTTAATGAAGTGTTTATTGTCCTACCTCAACTTGTCTAGTGTTTGGTGATATTATATGGATTTCCTCTACCATTTGAGATGAATTTCTGCCACGAAGTATTCAACCAGTCAAATCAAACTGTAGCTTAGGTTGTCAGCTAAACTGGGCAGCTTTCAGATTTAAAATCGGTGATTAGTTGGCTATAAGTCATCGATATTTGACTGAGATGGCTGGAAAGGGTTAATAACGTTACAGTTGGTGAATATAGGGTGAGGAGTCTTGCCCAAGGTAGACTGTAGTAGTTTTACACAGACCGCATCATCCACGATCCCACACCAGTCACTGCAGCAGCTTGATCTTCACCTTCAAGTTCCTTAAAACATTCAGAACCAGAATGAGGAAACTTTATTTATCTTGGAGGAAATTGCTTATGTTACGACTGCACAGACACACAGAGACACAGAGACACAGGGACAAGAGCCATATAAAATATAATATAAAATAAAAGCAAAGAAAATATTCTGTAAAGTTTTATTTGACAAATAATGAATATTAATGATCATAGCTAAAATGAGCTGGTTCCGCATGCCTGCACTGGTCACTGTTTTCCGCAACAGGCAGGTCTTGCTTCTGGGTAAGAAGACAAAGCCTGAGGTTGCATAGACAGTCGGCAGTATGTGGAGGCAAATATTTGTTAAACTGTCCGTGCCAAGAACAGCTACTTATTGTTCAGCCACAGTATGGAAAGGCCATGTTTGGCCATATTATTCTCCAGACCTCAGGTCAGAAAGGGTTGTCTGTGCACTCCATACAATGGGTCATTCTTTATCAACTTGGTTTCGCCTGCCCCCCTCACAGAAACACACACACAGACACCAGAGCGTGATTTTTATACATTGTCAGTGCGTGGTGAATTCATACTTCATTTGTTTGGTCCTTTCAGTTTTGGAAAATAGAAAAAATATTTTTTCACAGAAAATCAGAGCATAATTTCCAATATACAAATGCAAGCACACACACACACACACACACACACACACACACACAGTACCCGGAACACCCACCCCCACTCTCCTGCTCAGGACTTTTGGGCAGACAGATTACAGCCTGCTGACCCCCCCCCCTCCCTTAACAACCCCCCTGCACCCCCCACCCTCTTCCTCCATGGTGCACTCTAGCCAATCAGAAGCCTTTGTGGAAAGGAAGGTAACACGACTCCAAGGTCCAAGCCTGAGGCTTTAGTCTTGGGCATGCTTTGGGCCAATAGCAGCAGTCCACAAATTCTCACACACTCATAGGGGCCATTTCTCATACACACACAAACTTTGAGACTATGCTCTGGGCTTGGTGTTGAGGATTAGACTGGCTGGGGTCACGTACACACACACACACACACACACACACAGGTACACACTCTCTTACAAACACCCTCTAGGACTAGGCCCATTGTTGGCTGCTGAGGATTAAGCAGGGTTGTAGGCTACAGACTCTGGCTCTAGCCTGAATGTTCTCCTTCTCCAATGCTGGGCTACATGGATGATGCCCACTGTTCTCCTTTTCTACTTCCTGCAGCTCAGCGCTGGTTCCGAATGCAGCTGTGACGTGAGTCCGGACGGCACCAAGAAGAAGAAGTCCAAGAACCTGTAAGTCCATTACCACCTTCTTAGCTGTCTCTCCTGCCACCTTCTTGTTCCTCAGTTCTCCTGCTCGTAAGGGAATGAAAGAGAATTAGCAGTTCATCACTTTTCCTACTTGTCAGTTTAGAAGCTTCTCTCTTGGTTCTTGAGTGTTATAGGACCTTTACACTGGGTATTGGTTCTTTAAAATTGTCAGTTCATTTCCAAAACTGATTTCTTGAAGAACCATCTACTGGTTCTTATGGAACCAAAAGTGATTCTTCTCTCTCCAGAAAATGCTTAAATTTTAAGAACGGGTTTTGAGATGGTTTTGGTTTCTTATCCAGAAGAGATTAAATGTAGCAATCAAATGTGGCAATTACAACATTCCCTAGAAGTCCGTCAGAGTTCCTGAGTGATTTGCTGGTTTCTCCCATTATCTGATGTACTCTATAGGAATCAGGCCATGAAGGAGCTTGGTATCTGTTGGACTGAGGCTCCACATACTACCAATGAACAGAAAACTTGAGAGTTTAGTCGTCTCTCCTATTTGATTTGTGTCAGCAAGGTGTTTTCTTTACAAAGAACATGTAATACGGAGTTCTTTGATGGCTTATCGGACCATGGGATCTAATTCCCACGAACCCCCCCGAGTTCTTGTGAACAGCAGGACATCAGCACTGGTTCTTAGATATAATTTGCAGATTTTTAGAGTAATAATACGAGTTATCAGGAAAGCTGATCAGTGCTTCTGAGGTATTGGACATGGAAAACATTACTCTAATTGTAGTTGGAGATGAGATGATTTCAACAACAGTTTAGATTTGGGAGATGATGGGTAAATGCACACTTGTAGGACAAAGTGGTTTGATTTATTTTCACTCTGAACATTCTTTTATCAAGAACTGTCCTGTCAGGACAAAACCTTGTATCTCCACTTTTTGGTCATTTTTTTTATTTTTGAACATAATCTGAAACGGCCAACTGTAATTTATACCATGTAGCAATTCTGTGATGAACAGACAAATGGAAATGCCCCAAAATAACATCTTGTTCCACTGACCCACATTGAAAGTTAAGGACATTTTTTTCCCTTCCCTTGTGAAGTCACTCTTTTTTATGAGATGCTCTCTTGGAATGCTAGCTCGAAACTGATTCATTTTATTTAATTTTTTTCAAACCTGGCTTGTGAACGGTTTACAGGACTTGCTGAAGTAATGAATCAGTGTGAGTGTGTGTGCGTGTGTATGTGTGTGTGTGTGTGTCTGTGTGTGTGTGTGTAAGTTCTCACTACTCAGTACTGAGCATTGCCAGAGGCCTTATCAGTGTGAGGAGCTAAGCCGATCACATACAGCTGATCTCCACCTCTCTCCCTGAGGTGTGAAGAGCAGGAAGGGGGTCTGCTTTGTGTTGAGGATGCTTTCATCACTCCATCATTCGTCGATTCCCTCTGTACTTCTGAGTCCTTGCCATGCTATCCAGAGTTTGCACATTAACACCTCCAAATCAGTGGATTCAGCAGGGTTGCCTGGCCTCGATAAGCCTCCTGACATCTCAGTTTCAGTGTGTGCTGTCAGGCTGGATAAGTTCCAATAAAATCAATGTACTGCCAAATTGTTAGCAGATTATTCAGAAATATGGCCAGATAATGTAACACAGGTGGGTTAGTCTAGTCTAGTCATGACCAACACTGGCACTCAAATTTAAAATGACTAAAAATACCATTTAATACCTTTTTTTTAATTTAAAGTCATATTACTATGTTTACCATGTTTAATACAATAAAAGCCCCTTTTCTTTATAAAAAGCAAACTCACATTATCACATTTTAGTGAAATTACTGATAAATCCATAAATAATAATAAACAGAATATGTTTCAAACAAAATATTTTGTATTTCATTATTAAAACATGTATATTTTACAGCATATAGTATTTTGCAATTTTTTATCATTACCACAACACATAGACATCCACTTACACTTATAGGCTGTCACTTACACTTATAGGCCAAAGTTTGAACGTCACTGGTCAAATGACATGTTTTGTAGATGTTCTAAGTGATGCTGCATTCATGAATTGTCAAAACATGGGAAATTACAGGCTCAGACCCGGAAAATAAATTATTTGGATGCATAGTTGATTTGCCTGAGTTGACGTCATAACAGCCATAATCATACTCCTCTGCTGGATCTGGTAAATACTAGAAATGCTAAATTGCATCATTCATGTATTACCGAGGTTGCAGTGTCGCAAGAACGTTTGTGATAATTAATATAAACATGATTGATTATTGTAATACACACTAACAAAAATACTTTCAAAGACAAAAACAAAGTGTGAAGATTGCTTTCTGAGTGAATGATGTAAATGCACATTTTTCCAGAGTTGGACGTTCCCAAGTTTTTTTGAGTTTCACTCTCGTCTTGAATGCTGGAAATTTAAGCACTTAAAATATTGTGAGGTTGACATATTGGAGAAAGTAAAAAATAAAAAATAAAGTCTACTGTCCTGTAACTTTTGCACCAGCAAAATTTTAGGTTTTATTTTTTTATACAGTTTTTTTTTAGGATTATATCAAATTATTTTATGAAAAGAGGGGTACTGGACTAATACTTTTTGGATCACTGGATCATTTTTACTATGCGGGGAAGCTCATTATCCATTTTAAAGACCTCAAACCAGCAATTACTACAAAACGGATATGAGTTTTTTTTTCATTTTATGAACGTCACTGTTCTTCCGAGCTGATCTTTGCCGTCTCCACCATCATTCTCCCAGTGAGATGGAGCAGTAGTCCAGAAGATGATGAAGTCTTTGAAAACAAGAGGTCTGAGACTGACAGATACAGTACTGTGCAAAAGTCTTAGACACCTGCTAAAGCAATATTTTTACCTTAACATTACTAAATATACTAAAACTAAGAAGAATAAGTTCAAATAACATTATTTAGTGTATCAGTGTGTTCCTTGTGGAAGTCCAGTATTACTTATAGTTTCCATCAGAAACCTGGTTTGACTCAATCAGTCCTTCATTAAATTAAATCATGAGCTGCTGATGGAGTTTCGCAGATCCAAGCAACGGCTGGAGGAACCGAAGAGGAACCTGGAACTGAACCTGTGTTCTCCTCACCAGCTCATGAAATATCAACTACTTTTTACAAACAAACAAATCTTGTAGAATAGACTTTAGCTAAAGAGAGCCAGTAAAGGAATGAGCTAATGGGAGCAGTGGCCTGTGAGGATGTCGCACCTGGAAAAGACCCAAATGGGTCACATGTATTTCATTGTGATTGAGACAATGGTGTCACGCGAGTACTGTACTACCATACACACATTCACACACAGGCCTGCAGCTGTGAGCACTGTGTTGTTTCAGCTGTCGCTGGGAGGTAGCTGCAGGTGTGTGTGTGTGTGTGTGTGTGTGTGTGTGTGTGTGTGTCTGTGTGTAGTGTCTGTAGCCTCTGCCCTCCAGTCCTGACTAGTCATCACCGCAGAGTCCAGAGCTTTTTCTTTGAATTTATCCACACACACACACACACACACGCACACACACACACACACACACAAACATCTAACCTGAATAAATCAGGGTGGCATACATGATTACATTCGTGTCATTACGCGTCTGTGGAAGCTGAATAGCTGTTTGTGGAACTGAACCCCATTCACTTCATATGAAAGCCGGAATGTTTCATTTTTTAGCACATTTCATTAACATGTCACCAAACAAAGCTCGAAATGCAGAATGTTTACACATTTCAAGGGAACTGTTCACATTAAAATGAATTACATTGAAATGAACGTGGTGCCCTACTCAGCCCAGATGTAGTCTATCGGTCAAGACTAGAAGTCAAAAGTCTGTTCTGTAGATACGTCTGTGTTCTTCTCACAACCTACTCTAACTGGAGGTCTTCATTTGATCCTTCATTTGAGTGAAGTATAAAAAAACAAATTAGTAATTTAAATCAAAACATTTCAAAGGGATGTTTTACTGATTTCACTTAAGTAAATGATTAAGATAACTAAAAATAGCAAAAGGCTGTCTAAACAAACAAACGAATGAATGAATGAATGAATGAATGAATGTATGTTTTGCATGTATGTATGCATGTATGTATGTATGTATGTTTGGTGTGAAATGTTTCTGAGTGGGACCAGATGTCTCAAGCGTTTCATGCCTTTAAAAGCTCCTCCATAGAAAGTTATTACATATCCATATAACATGGTTATGAATATGCTGCCTGATGGTCTTATGACAGTTTTGAAGTAATGTTTCATACTAAGACTTTTACCACTCTTTCATTATTTTGAACATGAAATACAGGAGCTCAGACATGTGCACATTCACTAGTGGGTTTGGACAGTAAATAAAATGGTCTTATTTGTATTGCAGACTTAATGACGCCTGGTTCCAATCACCAGCACAGTGAAAAAATCTTGATAAATTTCTCTCCAGTTAACCTTTTCACATGAAACCCAGTCTGAATGTCTTTGTTCACATCTCGAAAGTTCAGTTGTGCATTCATTTGGAAAAATCAGTGGAATTCTCCTTTATTTACCCCAAATGGAATCAGCTAAAGCTCCAAATTGTTATTTTATGTGACATCAGTGTTGGTTCACAGCTACCCCAGCACTAGATCCGCACATCTGTGTGCTACAATGCTGAATGTGGCTACAGGTCCTTGAGGACAGCTGTGTTGAGCACAGTGACGTGAACAGTGTGTCACGTTGAGTGAGTTTAGGAGTAATGTGTTGGGAGGGGTGGAGTGACATTGTACAAATATTTTCTTGGTTTAATCACATGATCATGACTGATTCATGCATCATCACTCTCTCAGTCTCTGATAGTGTCGTTATCCCTGCTTTGCAATGTCTTGGACTCATGCCTGATGTTTGGCACAAGTCCTGACATGCTCTCACCCAGCAGACCCAGTGTTAGGGCGGCCGTTTGCAGGTCTTTTGTAGTGTTTTCACACCTCCTGTGTATTTGGGTCTCATTCAGCATCCCAGTGAAAATATATCAAGACTGAAGGGTAGATCTGGATTTTAATAGTGCTGGGATCAATGTGTGATATATATATAAATGTGTGATATAGATATATACAACATACTGACAAACGGTGTTGGGCCAGTGTGCCCTGAGTGTTGGGAAGCCTCTAGAAGCCGCCTCCCATTCACACTTGTTGATTCGGTTTTGGCAGTTCTTTCCCCAGACATCGTAAAACCAACCACCAACACTGAAGTGTTTGTTCATTGGACAATAAAAGGATGGTGCTGTTTGAGCTTTAACATTTAGATGTAACTGCATATATGATTTCAAAAATCATTTCAAAATCAAAAGAATTTCACAGTGATAGACTAGTGAATGGTCAAAAATATTTTTGCCTCTAATAACAGTGTTCTTATTCCCGAATTTCTAACCAACCAACACCATGCCTGCTGCTCTACAGCCGTTTCAGTAGTTGATGTGCAGACTTGATCACATATACCACTTGTGAAAACACCCTTAGAAAGACATTTTACTGAGTTTGCCTGATTGATTTATACGAGCTCAACAGACATCAGTTTCATACACACTGAGAAAATAAATGTATTAAATGTCCTTGGTTCAAATGTGTGCATCTACTTCCACATTAGTTCATTATATTATATCTACATGATCTTGTCTTTCAGTTGACTCACTTTTGGCTCACTCCCCTTGTTCGCTAATAAATTCAGGAAGGCATTTGCCTGTGCTAGATTAACCTTTTCCATCTGACAGACAAGTAGAAACAGTACAGCACATCGGTTCTATTCTAAAATGTCTGCATTGAATCCAGATGTGGCTTGTTGTCATAATGTTAGCAGACACCTCTCATTCGTTGCCATCACGTCGTAATAAGGTCAGGTGTGATAACAGTTGTGTTTGTATGTTTATTCCAGAGTGGAGGGTGCCAAGTGTGTTTTATCTTTCTTGTAAATATCTCCTCTGGGGCAGGTGTAGGCATCACCGGTGCTGACTGAACTTTTACTGTTACTGTGGTTGGAGTTTAGATGATACTGTGCGTTTTAGGCCAAGAACACACTGACCTAATGTTCTTCAAAAAAACAAAAAAACCCCAACACAAACAGTGCTGGGCTAGTGTGTCATGACTGTTGGGAAGCCCCTAGAAGCAGCCCCCCGTCCCACTGACACTTGTTAATGCAGTTTTGGCCGTTCTTTTCCCAGACATTTTAAAACCAACTGCCAGCACTGGAGTGTTATGTTCACTGGAGAGTGAAGGATGGTGCATTTTTAACCCTTAGATGTTACAATGTTACTGAAGCACCTATATATACAGCCATCATTTTTTTTTTCATTTTTTTACTTTTGCAATTTGTGGGTGTGTCTGCCAAATTTGCATGTCACTACTGTTTTATACACTATTGACCACACTTGATTCAAAATTCCAAACAACAAAATGTTTGGAGACAATTTAAAAACAATATATATAAATCATTTATTTTACCTTGGAAATGTTAAACTACACAGCACGCTTACAGCACAACTGTATATGTATTACACCAAAACATAAGCACAGACTGCAACTGCGGAACGAGCTGGTACAACAAAACAATAGAAGCTATATCACCCCCTGTGCTTCCTGTAGTGTATTATGGTCTGTCAGAAGGATAACTTCAGTCAAATAAACGTTATAGGACCGTTTCGCCTTTTACGTAGCATCAGTGCTTTTTCATAGCTGAGGTGAATGAGGACTCCTCAGTGCATCAGTGTTGTGCACCAGATACTGCAGCCCTGAAGCTGCCTTTTAAATGCTAATTTTGTTGGAAGTTTTCTTCACCTCAAGGCTAAAAGCTTTGATAGCAAAGCAGAGAGGAGCTCAGGCCCGGGTTAGGGCTTTGGCAGCGTGTTGGATAAGCCCGGGGATGGGGAGCGGGCAGCACTGTGTCTCTCAGCACTGTGGTAGGATTAGACGGAGTCTGGCTGTGCTCACTCAAGCAGAACTTCCAACCAGAGCTGGCGTTTGATCAGCCTGTATAAGTGTATAACCTTTTTAAAAAGCAAAACAGGCAAAGCACACTTTCAAATTACAACTGCATGGTCATAACAGGATTGGATAGTAACCCCTTATCATGTTATTATTTTTTTATTCCCCTGTTCCATATTATGACAAGAAATGAACAAAGTAGTGTAGTGCTTTTGGTAACTGGCTGTTGGTGTATTGTGTCAGTTGTGTCGAACCTCAAAAACACAGTATTTATTGTGATTGTGTATCATGAAGTCATACTGGAGTATTTTTTGAACACCCCCTGTAGATTATCTTTGTAACCTTTCATTTTTTTACAACCTGTCTGGTGAAAGTCAGTGGATTACCAACAGCATTATGTTTAGGATTAAGTTTAGGATTAGGGTTAGACTGAAGTTTAATGTTAACATTAGGATTAAGATTAGAATGTTTTAGATTAAAGTTCAGTGTCATTTGACAGATCTCGTAACCATCAAAATAGTTGTGACGCAAAAAATGCATAAGGTCATTTCAGTCATGTCCATGTATCAACGGGTACATTGTAATGTTTATTTGAACATGTTTTTCATACATAATTTTAATGCTTCGTTTTAGCCTTTAATTTTCTCTTTCATTTATTGTAACTATATTCTACAGTCTCACAGATGTTTCAGGGGCACATTGTATAACTGTGTGTGTGACAAGTAAAGAATCTTGAATCTTACGTGTAGCAAATATGTTAATAATCAGAGCAATTAGAGCTCTGTTATCACGATTGCAGTCCAAACAAGTGGCGACAAGACAACTTACCTTGCTGTGGTTTTGCAACCAGGCCACTTTTTTACAGCTGGAAGAATACTGTGGGCAGAAAGGTGCCTGAAGAAGGCAGGAAAAGAAAGAAAAAGTGGTCCTACCTTTATTCCACATTTAAATAGGCTCTACACAAGAAGCCTCTGAACGTCACTACACTGTAATTGAGTAATCGAGTCAACCTGGCGTGGCCCATTTCAGTCAGCACACCAAGTGTGCCGCTCTTTCTCTGGCAGGGCTCGTGCGAATGGGCACAGCATGATGCTCTCGGAGCCCATTCTCCGAACTCAGCGGGGTCTCTCTCTTGTGCTGTGCCCACTCTGATTAGCAGTTCTGCACACACTGTGCTGACCTCAGTTGACCCAGGGCTAAGAGGCATGCTGTAGGACTGTGGCCATGCAGTTTTGCCTGCGCCATGCTGACCCTATCAATCATGGCCATCCATTCAGACTTTGGCTTGTTATGGAACAGTGTTTTCTGTAGGCCATTTCAGTCTATTGTTCTTGTGATAATTCTCACACAGTGAAAAGACCAGGGCACTGAGTCTATCAATAAACTGGGCTCCCGAGTCGTGCAAGTGTCCTGTTGTCAGGAGATCATGGGATCAGTCCCTGGTGATGCCACAGCCATCCGTAACCAGGGATGCTAAAGGGTACAAACCCCCCAAAAAACAGATGTAAACTGTAACAAGCACAAGCATTACTATTTTTTTAGGCTGAGGGTAAATTTTAGTGATAGTTTTCTAAAGCGAAGGTGTACCAGGACATCGCTAACAAGTTTTAGGTTTTCATCGCACAGCTAAACGATGCTGAATTTAAAAAAAAAAAAAGTCCAACAAGACTTTAACAAAACAAAACAATAACAAAAGTGGCTATGACACAAAAACATTCTGCTGGTACAGTTTTGAGAATTGTTCTGCTAACGTGTCAGAAACACAGTTACCGGACTGAAATACACTGGAAAATCAAAGCGGGCTACAAGTTCCGTGCTGTTGCAGTATGGCTTAGGTACAGCGTGGTTCCTGTATATCTATGGAAAAGTACCTTTAGTAGCATCTCTCATGTGATGGGGAGACTAGTGGGTGAATACGACCATGATACATTTGGTGAAAAAATTAGATAAACTGTATTTCCTTCAGCAATCAGCCTCAGACTGTTATGTTTGCTTGCATTTGATGTTAAAATGGAGCAAAAACTGACCTACACAAAATGGATGTACTTGCCAGCTAACACATTATGATATCTCATTTAAAATTCTTATTAAATGCCATCATGTTCGTGGTGAACATACACATTTTATTTCTCCAGAATATCCTGTCCTCTGTTTGGGTTTTCAGGCTTCTTACTAGCTTGTTTATGATCCCTCTGATTGTCTCTACCCACCATGTTGTTCCTCTTTTACCTTCCACTGTTCCAAGCATAACCGTTCTGTTTTTCCATTGAATCAGTTCAATATAAGAGCTTCAGTTTGGTTTTATGGGCTTCGAGTGAGAGGTGAGGCTCACTTTAGTCAAGGATCCAGTTATTTTCCTTGTGATCCAAAAGACTCTTTGCCAAGGTAAGTCTTTGCCAGTACAATACAGTATAGTCAGCAAGTTCAAGGGCATCCATTTTTTCCTCTCCTGCTTTTTTTTTTGTCCAGCTTCCACATCCAGTCTGGGCATTCCTGATCTTTGTTTGTACATCTTGACATCTTCATCCTTCATTCTGCTGAGTGCCAAACTGGGTCATATTTCCTGACCTCGGGATTCTTTGTTGTTAATAATTTATTTCTAGTAGGTAAATGGTGTAATCACTTCTGCATTTTCATCATCAGTGATAAAATTACTGGTCTTTCCACCCTGTGGATGTGTCTTCCACCAATTCTGAATTCTTCTTCCAGTTTAGCTTCTGTTAATGAATGTATATAAGTATGCAGGTTAAGCAAGAGTGGTCTCTCGTCTTACTCTTTCGCTGATGTGGAACCAGTCTGTTTGTTCATTTTCTGTGATGGTTGTGTCTTGCTGATCAGTGTAGAGGTTCCTCATAAGGTCAGATGCTGTGGTATACTAATTTTCAGGAGAAAATTCCATAATTTTTTTTCACATTTAAATATATTGCTGCAGTGCGTGAAACACATGTTGACTTCCTTTTTGAATTCATTTTCCTCTTGCTTTTACTTGCTTTATACTGAATGGTTTAAACAGAAATAATATTTCTGCAAATATTTGTGTAAATAATCATTGTGCAACCCACTATTGATTGCTGGACATTTCGACAAATGAGAACAAATGAACATATAATGAATATAAGTATTCATGAAAACAAAAAGGGATAAAACTGAGTGGAAAACTCAGTTTATCCCAAACGTGTTGGATGGGGTTGATGGACCATGTCTTTGTGGACCTGCTTTGTGCACCGGGGCACAGTCATGCTGGAATAGAAAAGGTTCTTCCCCAAACGGTGTCCATAAAATCAGAAGCATGGCGTTTTCCAGAATGTCTTTGTCTGCTGAAGCATTAAATTTACTGGAAGTTAGGGCCACCTAAATTCAATAATAAAGAGATGTGTTCCAATGTACAAAGTATATATGCAAATAGTGTGATATATATATATATATATACACACATATATATACACACACACA
>JBBPCX010000088.1:8515437-8537010 GCA_037974365.1 Hydrocynus forskahlii | reverse complement strand
CAATTAGGTATGGGACACTAATTACAATGGCCAGACTCTTGCGATGTTTACGTTCCATTATAGGTGTCGCTGGAAGACTTTAGTGTAATGTACCCTGCCTGCCAGTAGATGGCAGCATTTTGCTAAACACATCAGGGCCTCCTCTCATTGCCCTTCTGCATTTACACCGTACCTACTCCTCTAGTATCAGCACTGCTGTGTTTAGCATCTAGCTTCACCATCAGCATCAGGGCAGCAGAACTGTCCGTGGATCAGTCAGAGAATTTCACATTCCTTTCATCATCTGGGCTCTGATGGCAGCGTCGCATCTTTCCACTTAAGCTGCTGCGCAGCCAGTGCCATTGTATTGAAACCAGATCCAGGTCATAAATTGTTTCATTACACGCACAAATATTTTCCAGGGCCTATAAAGTCTCTATGCTCCCATGTACACACACAAACACACACGCATACACACACACACACACACACACACCTACACACACACACACACACACACACACACAAAAACACACAGACACACACACATACACTTCCATACACACACTCCCCACCTTAAATTTCACTCCAGTTCCATTTTTTTTCCTGCTGGAAGCAAAAAAATAAACTAATCAAACACATTCCACTTGTCCGGTTGTTGCTTTATGCGTTCTAAAAAAAAGCCTTTTGCAGATTGACCCATTTAGATTTCCAAATTTGGATTTTGCTGTTTTTCTTTTTTTTTTTTCCAATATTGGATTTGACTTTGTCCTCTCATCTTTTATTGTGGCCCACTTTCTCAAAGAGACTGTATTTACACTTTGTCATTCCATTAATATTCATTAATAACTTTCTAAGCCGCCCCAAACAGCAGCACACTTACTGTACGATGTGAGTGTGTGTGTGTGTGTGTGTGTGTGTGTGTGTGTGTGCTCGGAATGTAAGCCCGTGCTTGGAGCGGTCCTGGTAAATCTGTTTCCCTAACTACTCAACCATTTCACCAGACTTATCTTATCAAAACAGATTCTGCTGAGGAGAGGCGAATCAGTGCGTCAGCGTCGACGTCACCTTCCCCCATCCCCTCCGCAACACCCAAAATACGGCCTGTTTAGGGATAAATGGCATTAAGACCCATGTCAACATTTGAGAGCACCAGCACAGTACACAAGATAATACTGGTATGAGGAAGGGCTGAAAATGTTGTTGTGCTTTCCACTGGATGTGTGGAAATGCAGGAGACAGTCTGGGATCCCTTTATTTTGAAAGGCCACTAGTGATGCTTTATGGATGCTCAGTTTGTATGTACATGTGTGTGTTTGTGTATGTGTGTGACTGTGACTGAACATATGTGTTGGCAAAAACTTCTGAACAACTTTAATGTAGTGTTCATAAGCCTGTCACAACAACTGTCATAAGTGTCAGCGTTGTCGTAACACTTTTTATAGTGTGATTGACTAAGTGTTGCCCTTTATAACAACTGATGCTGGTTGAAATAAGCCTTTACACATGTTAATGAAGGTTTGTGTCCGTTTTCTGCGAAAGACTAATATAGATGTAGCATAGCCTTGAGCACAACAAGCAGCTCATCCTGGAACAAACCTTTCCCTCATTTTGAAAGTAAATGCCAATAGCTGTTTTCCTGGCTGTTTCATAGTGAAATTCCAGTTTCCATTCAAGATAAAACGAACGGTCATTTCCAGTTTTAGAGGCAACGTTCAGTCTTTTCTCAGCGAGACCCCGCAGCTGCTTGTGTAGTTTATCTTCATCAGCATTTTCCTCACAATTTTCCTTCCCGTTTCCAGAGACATCCGGTGAAGGGGCTGCCTCCCAGCAGGCTTTATGCATTACACATCAGCTCAGCTGACTAACGATTTTATCAGTGGCTCCTCCATCCTGTTGACGAGATAAGAGACGGGCCTTCGGTGGCTGAACGGCCTTGGCTTCCAAACATGAAGGCAGCCTGAGCACGGGACCGCAAAACTGAAACATTCAGGCTATGTTGGAAGGTTCCACTATGGAATGACCTGAAATAAACTTGCGGTGGGGCCCGGAGGAAGTCTCAGAAACCGCTTGTGTTGGAAGTGTCTCATTTGCCTTTATTTTTGGGCCGTTTACTCATCGTGTTGTTGGTCAGGCATGAGCCTTTTTTTTCCCTTTTTTTTGGGAGAGGTGAGAGGTAGTCAGTGTCATTAATGTTTCCAGACCTGAGGGCTGAGGGCTGGTGATGTCATGCCTCATTGCAGAAGTCCTGTTCCTTGCTTCACCTTAACCCACGCCAGAGTGGTAGCAAAGATAATGGTTAACCAGCTCTGGCTACTAAATCTGGCCTTTATGATTTGCCTTCACACGAATCAAACTACAAACAAAAACAAATCCATCTTACTCTCCTGCTAGCTGGGATTGACTTAGCATGTTACCAGGCCTTGCGGGAATGTCTTAATCTGCAAAGCTTTCCAGGCTTTTTCCTGATATCCTAGAGAGACGCACAGATAGAGGGCATGTGCGGGAGCGTCCCAGGACGGCATGGTAGCTAGATGGATGGGCAGATTTAGGTACAGTGGCTGGGGAGGTCCAAAAATGGAATTGACGTCCATTTTTGGCGCATACTAGTACAATGTGGCACAGGCCAACGGGGTCTAATGAGACCGGAGGCTCCTTTAAAGCCACAGTGGAAATCAGAAGAGAGGAAATAGGTGTTGAGAAAGGTCTGGTGCCCCGCAGGAGGCACGTGAAAGATTGCGAGGACACGCGTCTGGGGAAGGGGATTAGTAAAGTCAAGATTATTAGCCTAGCCTAGCCTAGCCTGACCTCTCCAGGGGCTTGCCTAAAGTGGCCAGAGTTTGACAGGGTGGAGAAGGCTTTGACCCTTAGGTGGGGCCCCCGGGAGACACCTGGAGAGAGTGGCATGATGGTACAGAAGAATAGAGGAGTCAGTCAGTCAGTCACTCTTTCAGACAGAAACAGCGCTGAGGTAGAGAAGAGAGAGCTGACGAAGGACAGAACAAAAGAGAGAGAAAGAGAGAGAGAAAAGGGAGAGACCGACAGTGTCTCTCCACCACCACCTTACTGGGATCTTTTAACGGAGCAAGACAGCTGCTGATCAAGGAAGAAATGTACACAGATATGGGATCTTTATGTGGAATTCTGGGGATGGAGATAGAATTATGGAGATTCAGTGGCTGGAATTCTGTGGGATGGAATTCTGAGCATGACACTGCGGGAATGGAATTATGGGGATTTGTCAAGTGGATTTATGGAGCTGGGCTGATTGTTGGGGGGGGGCAACTGCTGCAGCTGTTTATTGCATGACCGTACATAATTTATTTTGATTGGGTTTGATCAGTGCCACTTAGCCCCTGTTTTCCTCTGTTTCCGCTGTGTGTGTGTGCACGCACGTGTAGGGCCAAAGACATGAAGAACCGGCTGGCTTTCCTGAGGAGGAGGAATGAGTCTCCTGGAAGCACCCCGGCTGGCAAGCTGGACAAGATGAAGTCGGTCAAGTAAGTGTTTTTGTGTGTGTGTGTGTGTGTGTGTGTATTTTTGTGTGTGCGCGCGTGTGTGTGCTTGTTTTCGCGTGGTGTAAATGCATCCGCCTGCTTCCACCAGCTGGTGGTACCCTGGTCTGTGTGTATGTGTATGTGAGTGTGTGGGTGCGTGTGTGTGTGTGTGTGTGTGTGTGTGGGCTGAGAGAAGAACTGATGGAAAACTGAATGGAACAGCACTGTAGTGTAATGTAATCACATGGGAAGTTGGCACTATGTATTTTTCCATGAGCAGAACTCGCTCTGAAACTTGTTTTATTTACTCCACTTGCACTTTGCCCTATTTTTTTTTTTTTTTTTAAGAACAGCAGCATGGCGGTCACATCCTCTGGCTGTAAATAGCATGCTTAGTTGCATCATATTTGATCAGAAGTAATTCATATTCATCAAACTAGGAACACCGAACAATCACAGCATCGAGCTTAAAATAGTTCGGTCAAAAATCCAGTTTAACTCAAACACAGCTGATCAACCACTGTCTATGTACCACGGCTACGAAGCTAAAGTGGCTCAAAAGTAACGGCTTAGTTAAGGAATAGACAGTCTTATGCAAAGATCTGAGGTTTGATCAGGCGTTCCTGAATGACAAGTTTTTTTTGGGTTTTTTTAAAGTTACACACCCTCTTCAGAGAACAGACTTCTGCAAATTTTTAATGCACAGTACACACTGGAAAGATACGACATAAAATGTGGCCTGTTTATTTACGTTGTATACATTGTATACAATGTATACATTAAATACAATGTATATTGTTTACATGTGTGATCACGTATGACAAATGGACTTTTCACATATAGGTTATATATGTTATATATGCATCAGTTATTACTAAGTATAGTATTAAGAAATTAAATAATATTCTAAAACTGCAGAAAATGTCATAATTAAGTGTACAAGCTTCTCTTTTGAGAATGTGTACTCATTTACACTCAAGACATAATTTGACTGGGGGTCTAACTTTGGCCTCCAACTGTTTAGCTCATGTGCAAAACTAACAAGACACATCCAACACATTAACCACGTTTGGGGCGATAGGGGGTGCAGATTATACTTCAGTTGGAATGAACTATAGTGCAAATGTGGGTTACGTGGGCCATTATTTTTAGAAGTTGCAAGATCTGCATCTGTCGCCACATGTGCATGGACGGACATGGAGGCAAATGAGAAAAAAATGCTCTTAAATGTACAAACCAGTTGCAAATAAAAGTGTCGCTCTGCAGTGGCACAGCCGTTTTCAGCCGGGTGAACATATGCATGAGTGTAATTTATTTACAACTGGCAACGTCTGGCTAATTGAGCATAAAGGCAGAGCACAATGCCACCCTATTCGGCTGAAAGACTGACTGCTGCTAAAGTCAATAAGGCAGCAGATGCTGCAGGGCTGTAGACCGCACAGTGAAAGAGAGCTTTTGGAGAAGAGGTGGGGGTGGAGTCACATTCTTACAAGCCATTCTACTGGTTAGAAACAGCCCCGCCTCCTCCCCCCTTCTTCTCTCCAGATAGTATAAGAGAGGCTCTCCAGTAGAGGACTTTTAGAGAGACTCACACACAGAGACACACACTCAGACAGACGCTCACCCACACACACACTGTTGAGCGCACCACTGCTTGCAGCTGGCTTGCTTACACACTCGTAATCAAACACACACTCACAAATACACACACACACACACACATACTTACGTGGTCAGCCTAGAGCACAACCGGAGAGGAGCACAGGGGCTTCGGATGGGTCACACAATGAGAAACCTGACAGAAATGGGCTTGCTCAAGAACCGCTCTGCTTTCATCTGCAGGCCCACTCCAGAGGAGGCACTCAAGTGGGGAGAATCTCTGGACAAGCTGCTGGTCCACAAATGTAAGTGGAAATATCGCTTTGTTTGTTTTCATATGAAGAGATGTTTATTATGTATTTTATATAATTAGAAGGAATGTGCCATATATTTGGTGCCATACCTTATTCCAGTTACATGTAATTAATTGTCCACACATGAGCCTATAATAAAACACCATTTTCTAAATAATATGTTTAACTGCAATAAAAAAAATGCAGTTCATACAGACAGATGTTTGTTATGTATTTTATATACATAATTATAAGGAACGTCTTATATATCTGATGTCATGCCTTATAACAGTTATAGCTAATTAATTGTCCATAGATGGGCCGGCAATAAAACAATATTTTTAAAATGATACATTTGAAAAATGAATGTCCAGATGATCTGAAATTGCATTTTAAGGACTGTAAGCAAAGCCCATATACGCTAACTCTATTTGACTGAATGGAAATGTGTGGCATAATTAAATTAACTCCACACATTGTTGAAAAATGCAGGACATTGCACATATTTACAGAAAGCCTGTCGGTGGGATTCTGTCACCATGTGGTGCATGAATACGAAAAAGCTGTGGTGCATCCACTCTTTTGTGAGAAATGTGGCCACGTTGTTGCGGATTAGGCGATTGGGCATGCATGCCATCCATGGCCAGAGCAGTCAGTGGCACTCAGCAGCGAGAGAGAAAGAAAGGATGGAAAGTGTGTAGGATGCAGTGTGTGGCTCTCGAGTTAACCCCAGATTAATTGAGCCATGCTTTACTGAGGAGGGAGAGAGCGAGCGAGAGAGAGAGAGAGTGTAAGAGAGAGAGAGAGAGATTAGTGCTAAAAAAAGCCGCATGTGAGCACCTTAGATCTGCCGTTCCTGTATAAGTCAAAACATTTAATGTCTCTGCAGTTTTTAATAATAAATATGCTGCTGGTGACATTAATTAAGTAACACATGTGCATAATGTCATCAGCCTCCCTAGCTTTACCTATTTCCCCCCTTTCCTAAAAGATAAAAAAAGTTCTGCAAGCTTATCTGCAGACGTTTATGGGAGCGGAAAGGTGCCGGCGGATGGAGGGGTGGGTCCCTTCCTTCAATTCTTTGCTTCCTTAAAGTGACCAAATTCCAAAAGCAGCGCAAAAATGCCACCGCTAAAAGCATAGCTGAAGCTAAAGCATGTCAACTCTAATTTCCGAAAGCCATTATAAAGTCATGCAGTCATTAGAACAGTGAATGTTTTGCTCATTTCCGAGGCGAAAGGAGGAGAAAAAAAGACCAAGACAGGAAATTCAATTAATTTCATAATTTAATTGTTACAATGCCTGAAAGCCTTGAAATGCTTTTAAATAATCATTTTCAATTCATCGGCAAAAAAAGTGACGGAAGAAGAGCAAGGGGAAAAATAAGAGATGGAATTAAGTTGCTGGTCAGACATTCCCTGCGACTCGGTTGACCGGCTCTGCCTCCAAAGTGGAGGCTGCTGTTGCCATGGCTCTTCCTGTCCATCCCATCTAATAACACATCTCTCTTTCTCTTTCCCTCCCCTCGCTCTCTCCATCAGATGGCCTGGCAGCGTTCAGAGCCTTCCTGCGCACTGAGTTCAGCGAGGAGAATCTGGAATTCTGGCTGGCATGTGAGGATTACAAGAAGATTAAGTCCCAGTCCAAGATGGCGTCGAAAGCCAAGAAAATCTTCGCTGAGTATATCGCCATTCAGTCCTGCAAGGAGGTGAGATCCCGTTGAGAGTTCTCCAACGACTTTGTAACAACTATAAATATTAAAACAAAATGGGCCTGTCTGAAAAAAGGCACCAAACTTCAAAAGACATCAAAGTAGATCCCCTGTGTTCTAAAGAGCAGCGTGACGTAGGCCAAACACAGGCTGCATCCAGTCAAAACATACCTTCATTGTTTTGACTGAGTTGCTATGAAGAAATTTGCCGCACTCAATGCCTCTCTAGAGAAGGCATCGAGATGAATGACCAGTCCAGTCTATGGTTTCACAAGCGAGCCCTGAGTGGCCCCAAGAGGATGTGAGGTCATACCTGCCAAATGAGTTCACATTTTGGCCGTTGCTAAACCCGGCCAATAGCTTTAGCGCATGTTTTCACTTTTGAGCTTGGAACGATGCGTGGAAACTACAATAATGATCCAGTGGCAGGAGCTACTGGTGGTTTCCATCTCTAACTTTCTGGAATTGTCCATAAAGTCTGCTTTTAGATCATTTCTAGTCCAAGGCCCATGAGTAACATTGAAAACTTTGAGCTCAAATGGCTCTTTATGGGGTTCAGACTTGCTCTAACAACTAATTTCCATTATAGTTTCGTAGTAGTTACAGAACAATTGATCAAAATCTAGTTTTCTTATTCAGTTATTGGCTGCTATAAGCTAATCTATGTAGTTAGGAGACTCACATACAGGCCCTTATGGCTTAAGAGGTATGGATGACTCAATGATAAGTACAGTTTTAGATCAGCAGAATGTCTTTGTTGACCTTGCATAAGTGCACAGCAGTTTAATTAGAGTTTCTTTTGCCATTTTTTGCCTTTTAGGTTAACCTGGACTCCTACACCAGAGAGCACACCAAGGAGAACCTGCAGAACATCACGCGCTCCTGTTTTGACCTGGCCCAGCGGAGGATATACGGCCTGATGGAGAAGGACTCATACCCTCGCTTCCTCCGCTCCGAACTCTACATGGACTTGGTCAACCAAAAGAAAGCGAGCACCACGTCGACGGCATCCTCGTCGTAAAGAGGATTCATGCTTTGACCCAGCGAGAAAGAAAGACAGACAGAGAGACACTATAGAAACTTAGCATCGCCGGAGGTTTCTTTCACTTAGAGTTTCGTTCTCATTCGCCATCCTGTCCAATGATGAGCCAAGGCAAGACAGACTTGAGGCGGAGGTAAAGAGAGAAAGACGATGTTCACAAGGTGCAGGATGGAGAGATCCAAGAGAAAGAGAGGGGAGGAGATGGAAAGACAGACGGCACAGCCTGATCCTGGGGCTCAGTGAGCCGGTCAAGTGGGGTGTCCCCATGGCGAGTGCTATTGATGTAGTTTTGTCGTTGTTGTTATTCCCCCCCCCCCATCCCGTTCTTATTTATGTTTCTTCCTAAACTGGAGAAAGGAGGGGAGGGAGTGACTTCTTTCTTCGACACAAAGACAGTCAGGTACTGTTTTGTCGCTTCTTGTCCGCCCATTTATTTTCCTCCTCCTTCCCCTCTGGTGCCATTGGTACGACCCAACCTTTTTTTTTTTATTCATTCTGAGCACAGCTCTCCCAGACATTTCCAAGCTGTTGAAATTGAGCCCGTTTTCTGTCTTGATGGAAACGAGTTGGCTGTTACCCCATCTATCACTGTAGTCATGCACTTCCGTACTCAAGCATAGGCTTTAGCCTGCCCTGCAATCCCCCAGAACCCCCACCACTTCCTGCCCCAATGACGCAGTCCCAGCCCCAGTAAAAGCCATCTGGAGGTGAACAAAAGAAATGCTGGAAAGGAATGGAGGAGCGGACCAAAAAACAATTGACAACGAGAAAGCCCTCGGAAATTGACCATCCAAAGACTGTCCAAACCAACACAATCATTTAAAAACATGAAGCTTGACTGTGTTCCAACAAGCATTTCATTGTAGCTCCATGTGGGGACCCAGAATGAGAGCATTCTCAGGACTGTATGGCACTCGACTAATGAAGCTTTCAGGCTCGTTCAACCTTTTTGTTTAACGTTATTTTTTCTTTTTTTACACATTAAATGTACATGTTTTTAGGTTTAAACCTGCACTCCATAGATAGAAGAGGAAAGAGGCCAGCGAAGGCCCCTCCCTGCCTTTTCTTTGTTTTTTGCTAATAAGAAAGACAATGCTTTACCTGTACAAAGGTTTGCGTATTTATTTAGATCCTTGCTGTTTATGTTGGTCGAATTGCACTCAGCTGAACCCCTAGTCCCAAAACCCTTCCTCCCCCACCCCACCCATCCCTCTAACCCATGATCCAAGTGCAATACGTTTTATTATTTTTGTTTGTTCGGATAACTTTCTATGAGAGACGATGGATGGAGCTCCTTATGAATTTTTATTTGCAAAAAAAAAAAAAAAAAAGAACAAAAAAAAACATAAACAAAAACCCAACCTGCTTGAAGACTGAGCTGCGGTTTAAGAGAGTTAATTAGTTGACATAAGCAAGTTATTATTCTAACTGTGTGTATCCCCTCCCCTGGCAGCAGGCCGCCGGGTGGGTGGGTTTATGGATGTAAATATAATTCTTAAGAAAATGGTAAAACAACGAAAAAAGACAAAAACGTGAGGTTATCGTGGCGACGCCATGGACCTCGAGTTGTTGTATCTATGTAAATACTGAGAGCATCAAAAGCTATAAAATGACATGTATTGTTATGGAATGGGGAGAGAGGTGGGTACCGTCCGCCTCTTCCTTGGTCATACACTGCTTGTAAGGAGTTTTATGAAATGTATTTTATCATTTTCACTGTTTACAATTCAAACGCATCTCCTAAGATAGCAAGCGACAAAGAAAATAGAAACCTTGGTGTCATTGCAAAAAAAAAAACCAACAAAAAATACATAAAATAAATAAAACATCCAACTGGTAAAAATGATACATCACCTTGTCTCTGTCTTTTTTTGGGGGCGGGGTCTGCTTTCATTTTAAACATCTGAACTGAGTGTGACGAGCACCATGACAAGGTGTGTATGTGGGTGTGTGTGTGTGTTTTGGCTGGTCTCTCACCGGACTAAATAGCTCTAAATAGCTGGCCTCAAACAGTCAAGGACGTCCTGTAGCACTCCCAGATCACTGCCAGCACACATGATGAATGAGAGAGGTCAGAAAAAAAAACAGTGGCACGGAGAAGATGAGAGCGAGCGCTGTAGCAATGTGTGACAGCTGACAGACTGAAGAACTGCTGTGATTGAAAGAATAATCTCTTTTTTGCCAAATGACATCTGTTTGGGTGTTTTTCTGTTCAAAGCACACTCAAAAACATGGTTCTTCTTATCCTCGTCCTTTTCTGGCCTCTCTCTCTCTCTCTCGCTCTTCCCCCTTCTCTCATACTCACTCTTTCACTCTGTTTCGCTTGCTCTTTCTCTCCCTATATTTCTCTCTCCCCATCTCTTACTTGCTCTTTTCTCTCTCACTTTCACTCATCCTTTCTTTCCTCTTTTCTTGCCCCTTCTCTTTCTCTCTGTTTCACACTTTGGCTCTACATCTCTAGCTCTCTCTCTCTCTCTCTCTGTCTAATTCTTTCTCTAAAGCACTCTCTCCTTCTCTCTCTAACTTACTCTCCCTCTACTTCTCTAGTTCTTTCTCTCTCTCTCTCTCTCTTTCTCTCTCTCTCTCGCTCTCTCTCTCACGCTCTCTCCGGCCGTGTCTCTCTGGCTCTCTCTCTGTCCAGCTCTCTGCCTGTTTGTTCTGTTCTCTTTTGCCTCCTACTCTTCACATGCTCTTCCTTCTTAGAGCAGCCTTTGCTTTCCAAAACTCTTCTTCTACGAGTCCTCTTTCATTCCTTCTTTTCTGCCATATCTGCTCCTGCCTTGTTTCTTTCTCATGATCAAAACTAGAGGTCTGAGAGTTTTGTGTGTGTGTGTGTGTGTGTGTGTGAGAGAGTGTGAAAAAGTACAGAGGAGTGATAACTGCTCCTGGCTCTCTCTCTTCATTGCATGCCTACTGTCTCCGACAGCTCCGTTCATCGTTTGCCACATTTTTTTGGCAAAAAGAGCCATGAAAATATTCCCTTCTGGTGTGAAATCGGTAACCACGAAGGACGGCTTTGTGGCCATTACAATTTCTTTTGGGACACGCTGACCAGATGGCACCTCTCATTCATTGTACAGCCGTTGCGAAAAGTGTGGCACATGCATGCATCGCATTTACTGCTGTTGATAATGGAACTTTTATTGGCCTGGTCTTTTTCACATTGTTCTGTTTGTCTGATCATGAGTTGCAGTCCTTTCCAGTATTGTGGTTTCATTAATGAACAGCCACCACTTGTAACAACTAGAACATGTATGTAATGCCTGCAGTCATTCTGATCGCAATTCATTACAGGAAATATCAGGAATGATGTAGCTCCTATAGTTCATTGCAGTATAATGAAGGAATCAGCGCTCTGGTTGAAATACTCTGGTTAAAGGTGATTCTGTGATGTGGTCCATGAGATTAGCTGCTCCTTTAGGTGCTCCAGCAGGAACCTAAAGCAGTTAGCTAGCCATGTGTTGTGTATGATAGGATAGTGATTTATGCAGGGACTAATGACACTCATATGTGGCAGTCAGAGGTTACTAAGAAAACTGTGTAAATTAGCCCAGATGATGTCCAGTGCCATAATATGCTCTGGCCCCATTGAAATGGCCCTGAAGGTTATAGCAGGCTTTGGGCCCAGAATTGCTGGATGTCCAAGTGGTGCTATAAAGACAATGTGGGTGTTGTTGACAGTTGAGTCCACATTGGAGGCCAAGCGTGGTCACTTGGCTTGGGACAGTATCCACCCCTTGCAGGAGACTCCTGCTCTTATTCTATGCAGCATAGACCATACCCCATGGATTATTTGCTTGTTGCATTAGCATAACTGTGAATCATAATAGCAACAAATGGAGGGGAACATTTCTAGTGGCAGTCGAGGGGTTTCCTCTGGGGAAGGGGATGGTTAGCTATCGAGGGAAAAAATCTTTGGTAGTTGAGGGAGGGTTGAGGGCTGGTGGAATGAAGAATTATTTTTCAGGAGGCATGTGATTGATAGGCGAAATCAAATCAAAGTGTTTATTGACGGAGGTGAGGGGTGTAATTAGGGCTGGACAAAATATTTGCCAAGGGATGATGTGACTACTCAAACATTTTGAGTAGCTCGTGGTTTTGAAGATGTTTCCAGAGACACCCCTCCCCAAGTGGTTGCTGTCTTTCAGGGCATCATAGGCATCAGTCAAGGTCCCGGGCCCCTCCAGACCCCTATATTTCACACCCTGAGGTGAACCCTTTAGTTTGACTAATTTAGTAGACTGAGTCATTAGCTTAGTAAGATTACTGGATTAAACAAATAATGGTACATTAATCAAAATACATTCTGGAGAAAGCATGGAAAGGAGAGAAAACCATTGCTTTGGTCGGCTTGATGGACTTTGCTCATGTGCAGTGAGTGCACATGTGTGAGTCAAGTCAGTTCACTGCATGATTTTCTCCTATACACTGTTGACTACCGCACATGGCGGTGATATCAAAAGCTTTTCAGCGAGTTGCTTAGGAACCGCTGCCTCTTCTCATCCACTGTGTGTGTGCTGACCTCAATGATTGCCCCAGTCAGGAGCACCAGGCCCACATGCAGGCCCACTTACTGAACAAGTGCCTTCAATCTGCATAGTAACTGGGCAGTTGGACCTGGATTGCTGTCAGATGCAGCTGTGCCTTCCTTCATGTGGAGAACACCCAGTCCTCAGGCCATGAGGTCGCGCTCACACACACACACACACACACACACACACACACACACACACACACACACACACACACCGGAAGCCTTAAGCAGCAGGTGGCCTTGCCCAGCTTGCTGGAGCCTGAGTTGAAGCTACAGAGGTTTGATAGGCGACAGTGATCTGAAGGTGGCTGTATTTGTACTTGGCTAAGCTCGTTATTACTCCTCCGAGGATTGGCAGGATACGCCGAGGCTAAACGAAAGAGAGAATGGGCTGCAGATTGGATTGTGATTTTTTTTTTGTTCCGACATCCTGGCTTGACTGGTTGCTAAAGCAACTGGAAGTGTTTGCAGTAGTGTGTGTGTGTGTGTGTGTGTGTATGTGTATGTTAGGTAAAGCCACACCCACGGATTGATGCTCATCTTCAGCTTCAACAAAGAATCTAGAAGATCAACCCACAATTGCAGTTGCAGTATAGACTGGAATAATGATGGGATTAGAAAACACACAAAGAACCACTCAGTACCACTTTATTTGAGTTGGGTTCTAAACGTATGGAATCGGTTCTCTTAATACAAAACCATTTTGTCGGCAAATGCACATAAATATCGGATCTGACGTAATATTTTATGCAGCTTAGGAGATTTCCAATCATTTGTATGAATGACAAAATTGACCTAGCATGATGAACAAATTTGGAGAGGAGTTTAAAATGACAGCAGAAATAATTATTAATATATGATTTGCATGTTTATAGCAATATTAATGCTTTGTGTTTGAAATGAATGCAGGCAATTTTGTAATAGACAATTACAAAACATTAACATTTAATAAATACGTTTGGGAAAATGCATCTAAAGGCTACGTTAAGGTTCTTTTATTAACATTCCCATCTAGGATGCACACAATATTATGGAAAAGAACATAATATGAAAAGTAGGCAAAGTTGGTCACATTTAGTTCACTGGAGGGCAACATTCATAAGGCTAACTTACCTGCATGAGCCTTTTATGACGACTGAAGTAAACTACACAGATGTTTATTAATGCTTCTTACAAGTGTCATCTTCTTAGAAGACTTGCTTGGGTTGAAAAGCAGTCTTTATGAGAACTGACTTGGAATAAGTCTTTATAAATGGCTAAGTAGATTTATACCAGCTGTAATGAAAGGCTTATACTACTATGACTATTGGTTATTTTATTCCTTAATTATTTTATTACTTATTTTATTCCTGTGTTAACTATATGCCTCACACTGAGTCGACTGCACCTTAAATTTCGTTGTGCCTTGAAAAGTGACAATGACAATAAAGATGTATCTTATCTATCTTATCTCATCTTATATAGGTGTCGTGTGCCCTCATGAATGTTTAGTGACTTATTAGTGGTTTACCGTGTCATTCACTGTCAAATTCAGCACTGATAGTTTTTTGGGGACCCTGCCATGTTTTTGCAAAATCCACACCTGCCACTTTGTTATTCCTGATTGTGGTGTTAAGCAGGATGAGTGGTAGTAATCCCTGTGCTAGATGTACCCAGTGGGTAGCGTTAATGGCTTTGAGCTGAGATCACGGGCACGTTTCACATTATCTGCTTTCTGCGGCCTAAAACTGCAGGAGCACCTCTAATCACCTGTTTACTATATTGTCTTTCAGGCAGGCTCAGAACAAAACATTTGGCTGGCGTGTGTCCAGTCTCTGCCCCTGAAGCACGTGGGACTGTCCATTTAAGGAGGTAAAGTAGCTGAAAGCTGTACTCAGCCCATCACCTTCTCACTTCAATAATGTGTGGTAGATTTAATACTGTATTTTTGGATCCTTTTGGTCTGAAATAAAAGACCAGAGCTCCTAAATGAAAGATAGGAACAGCGGTACGGCAATCCTGGGCCTGAACTGACACTACAGAACCCAAAAAAAGAGAATAATCACTCAGTGTGACTAATATGTGACAAACTAAAGTGACTTTAACCACAGAGATACTTAATTATGGGTAGACAAATCCATCAAAATAAGCATGTGTGAGGCAGATATAAATGAAGATACTATCCACCTCGAATAAGAAACAAGCCAGGAAAGTCTTTTAAGCAGAATTTTTCTGACTATTTATGGTGTTTGCCAGAGGGGAAAGCGGGGAGTTTCAGAACTAAGGTGTATCAAAAACAAAACAGCTTCAGACAACTCCAACTTTTCCATTTGATCAGGCTGCCCCTGAACAGTGATTCAGAACGTGCTAAGGCAAGGTTTGATGTACAGAGGTGCTCAGAAAGTCTGGAACTTTTCAAAGTTTGCAAAAACTACTTTATATCCAATCTGGAGTGACACAGGAAACAAAGGATGATTTGATGTGTGTCATTTTTAGCCCCGGGTGGGAAAGAAAAAAAGATGCATTGAATTTACAGGGTTCACAAGTCAGCACGGTTATGTTCATCATTTGGTCTGTTCATCATGAAAATGTTACACAACGTAAAAGGAAGCCTGCTTTTTATGTAAATAATTGAAAATAAATTAAATAATGAAGAAAGGTTTTGTTGCAGCATTTTTCTCACATATATCAACATATGTTACATATTTGATTCATGCAGAAATTATTAACACATGAGAATTGTTTCAGTGCAGCTGGGCCGGGCAGTTTCCTGTGACTCAAGCGATAAACACTTGAGCGGCTGTCCACCAGCTGTGTGTCCTGTCCCTCCTTGAGGCCCTCAGTAGGCTTGTTTGGGGGGTTTGCTTCTCCTGAGTTTAGGAGGTAGAAGTCCAGATAGTTGTCTTGTACAACAAATCAGTGCTAAGTTATGTGCTAAGTTAACTCCAAGCAAACTATGTTTGATATTAAATATCTTTAGGAGGCACTGAATTTACCTAGTGTATGTGATATCCAAATGAATAAAACATATTACACCAAGCTGATGCCCAAAACAGTAAACAAAGACAGCACTGTGCTAACGAAATATACAATGTATCTCCAAAAGTATGTGTACACCAATCAACTACTGACAGGTGAAGCGAATACATTGATTATCCCGTTACAGTGGCATCTGACAAGGGGTGTGATATATTAGGCGGCAAGTGAATAGTCAGTTTTTAAAGTTGATGCTGGGAAAAAGGTGAGGGTAAAGAACTAAGGGCTAAACTGTGATGACTGAAAGACTTGGTCAGAGCATCTCCAAACTAGCTGGTCTTGTGATTAGGTGTTCCTGGTATGCCGTGGTCTGTCCCTACTGATGAACAAATGACAAGGTCACGGACGCACAAGGCTCACTGATGTGTGTGAGAAGGGACAGCGAACCCATCTGTTACAATTCCACTGAAGAAAAGGTTTGAGGGACATGACAAAGAGCTCAAGGTGCTGACTTCCGAATTCCTCAGATCTCAATCCGATCAATCCTCTGTGGGATGTGCTGAACAATCAAGTCTGATCCATGGAGGCTCCATCTCTCAACTTACAGGATCTGTTGCAAACAACTTGAGACTAGATATCCCAGCACACCTTCAGAGGTCTTGTGGAATCCATGCCTTGATGAATGAGAGCTGTTTTGGCAGTGCAAGGGGACCTACACAATGTTAGGCAGGTGGTTTTAATTTGATTTCTGTTATAATGATATGGGCCATACTTACACACGTACTTTTCCAAGGTCTACACACCTTTAAAAGTGACACAGGTATAGAGTGGGAAACATGCTGTTGTTAGATACAGATGAGCACTTTTCAACCCATCAGGTTGTGGGGTTGGAAGTGTTATATAAAGTCAATTGAATTCTGGATTGCTAAGCGCTGACTGAATAAAACCATCACATAAACTGCAAAGGTGAATTAGCGTCTCTGTAAATGTAGTAGGCTGTGGGGCAATTGCATTTTCACAAATAAGGCAAGGTCAATTTGACACAATATTTAATCAAGTAGCCGCGACCAGCACAAAGCATCAGTTAAACCTGGAATCCGGAATTCACGCAATAAGTCTTTGAAAGCCAAGCATTTAAGCATTGTAATTCGCCTTAGCTGAGAAACGTCCAGCTGTTGTGTCTCGCGCCAGAGGAATAAGGAGGCTGACAAGAAGGAAATCTTGGTCCACTGATCGGAAGAAGAGACCAGGAAACAGACTCCTCTATGTGGAGGTCATGTCCTCTCAAACACTCATGATTTTGGGTCTTGTCCCCATGGAATTGTGTTCTTCAGGGAATGCTTGTTCAGGGAGATGTCTGCTCCCTGGCTGCCTGTTTCGGTTCAAACAGGAACCACTAGTAAATACAAACATTCTGGGAGACTATTTACGGAGCCCTGTTAAAATGATTGCATAAGAAAAAGGACTGGATAATCAGTCTGCAAATACAGGCTCATACAACAGAGTTTTTCAAATTAACTTTCTGAATGCTATCACTTTAGTTTACATGTAGCTGCTCAAGTATACATTCACCCTTAGAACTCAACAAATCTGATTTCAACAAATAAAAACTGTGTTAAGCAGTCTAAAACTGGCGCTTGCTCTCCTACATACTTGTCATTTGCCGCTCAGCTGCTCTCTGGATCCCCTCACTCTGCGGGTTTTCCTCACCCACTTGTGGATGGAAACTACCATGAAATTTCTTGAGCTGTTTGTTTCAAAGACCTAAATTAAAGTAAATTTGTGTAGTTTTGTTCTTTATGGGTATTTGTGTGTGACGCCATTTTTAAAACCCCAGGTGTGGTTATTGTTTTTTGAATTATAATAACTTTGGTTCAGCGTGACATAGGGACTCCAAACAAAGATCAGTCGGACATCTGACACCTTGAGAATCAACAAAAACTGGGGAAACTTGCAAATAAGGAGTTGTTTTGCTGTAAGACATCAATTTACCATTTGTTGTGCTGCCAGCACGGATCCATGATGCTTATGTTTTAAGGTTTAAAACTGAAGACACTTTACTGAGCCACTCTTGACCATAAATGACTTAAATGGTGACTTAGATGCTAAGCCTTTCACTGGGGTAGAACCTTTACACTTAAATGCAACTATGTCATCAGTCATTCCTGATCCTTGCATGCCAATGTAATTTAGCTGAAAATGTAATAACCTAGTTAATGGCATTTGACTTGGTATATACAAGAGACCATAGCTGTCCAAAACTTCTATAGCAATAAAACAATCAAAGATCAAATACTGGTTGAAACAACTTAATTTTGAATAACACCACGTCCATATAAGCGCACTTTTGAATAAAACCCATTTGCCATCTTGAATTAAAATTTGCTAGAATGTTTTGTTATCATTTAAAGCAACAATCCATCCAAATGGATAGTTAACATTTAGGCATCAATACATCTGAACATGAGTATGTGGGTGTCACTGTAGTCCCTTTGAATTTTTTTTTTTTATTCAAAGGCTAGGAAACCCTTTCTGATGGCACTGATTGAAAAGTGCAACTTAGGGCACATATTTGGGGGTTTGAAAATTGTTTGTTGATTTAATATTTTCTAGTAGCTGGTGAAAGCAGACAAAAAAATGGCTGAGGTCATTCCTGGGATGGTGGATTCTATTCCAAACAAACAAACAAACAAAACCAAGCATCTAAAATAATTCCATTTTTTATCTTTCTGCCTCATTTAAATGAAGCTGTCTTCACATCGACTTATACTAGAACCGGAGATCCTTTTTCCTTCTCTTGTAAAGTCACACTGTGTGAACTGCAGTCATCTAACTGTAGTAATTACCTTTGAATCAGCGGATGGAAAGAATGGCTGACTCAAACGACAGAAATGACTCGTCAGATGAGGAGGATGACAAGCTAAAAGGAAGCTGACTATGCTTGACCTCAGTTTGGACTCTTTTATCTGCCTTAAAGAATGAAAGCTACTATCTGGGGTCCATGCTGTGCTGTAGAAGGACAGATTCACTGTTATCTTTACAATGGTGTACAATGAAGCATGTGTTTCACTGGTTGGTCAACAATCTCAATAAGCTCCCTCCTCAAAGGGTTAAGCTGCAGATAATACAGCCTCTGGAACTGCATTGTAAACAAATGGGCAGGGCAAAGCAGACAAGGTTATTAAGGTAGTAGAGCATGATTATAAGTTTCCGGCAGGGTGGAAACTATGTATAAAGGCCTTATGCAACCCTTTTAATCAAATATCAAACGATGACCCCATCCCGTCATTTCCCAAGCTCTGTTGACTCAACTGATCCTCTATCAAATGCTACTATAAAGCTATAAATTTCTCACTTTACATGATTACACTGCCAGTGGTGGGGTAAGTGCTGCTGGACTGCAATAACCTGAGTCATCAGTTTAGGACAACAGGTTGAGACAAGGGTAAATCTGAGAAACAAGGCCGAAGAGACACATTATGAGCAATTCTTTACAACTTCTGCCAAAGGTCTGAAGCTCTGAATCACAGTTTGGACCCAATCTAACAGCTTTAAAGTTGAATTTGCAATGCAGATCAATTTTGAGCTTGTAAATGACTCAATCCGAGGTGAAGCACAGTGGAGAGGAAAGAAAGTGGCCTGGGAGGAGATAAAAGTAACTAATGTCTCTAGAACAGCCAGTTTGTCGGTTTGATTAAAGAATCCATTGACCTACAGAATGTCAGTGGATTGTGACTGTGGTAGGAAATATAAGAGGATGAAGCTATTAGTGGCCTTTTAACCAAATGAACTGCATTATACCAAACTGTTCTTGCGCTCGGATTTTGAATGACTGTTTAAAAACATGATGGAGTTGGGTGAAGGATCTTTAATTTCAGAGTTGAAGTTTCTACCTTCATTTATTCTGATCCACCTGTTTATTTTTCACACTCAAATCAGCCAGCGATTGGAGGCAATAGCCAGCATAATTATGTAACGTAAGTAAAAGTAAGTTTATTTATGTAGTGCCTTTCTCAGACAAGAGTCACAAAGCATTGTACACAAAAGAGAGAAAAAAGGCAGGAATTAAAAAGACAGAAAACAGAATAAAAAAAAACCAGAAAAAGACTGTGATGACAATAAAAGTACTCTAGAAGTGATGTAAAGACAATAGACCTACAGTTAGAGTTACAAAAGAGTTTTTGTTCATTTAACACAAAGTAGTCCAGTTTTGGTGTCATTATGATGTAGGGAAATGACGTTGGACTTATTCGTGATGTTGCCAAACACAAAAAGTAAAAACACAGTCCAACACAAAGAGCTTCAAAGATTAAATGCAAGGACAACTGGGACATGCAACCAATAAAACTAACAGAGACTCCTCAAACACTGAAACCTGGAGGTACTAATATTATGTAGAACAAGGGAAGGGAGGGGCTCACACAGGTGAGACATTAAGTAGGCAGGACAAAGGTGGGGCAAAGAATGACAACTAAGACGCATAGTGGATATAAACAGAAACATGACTAAACACAAAGACAAGATTAGGGCAAAACATTAGCAAGAATGGTTTACCACTAAAATTTGGTTACAGTGGTCCTATGGGGGTCCCATTTCATTGATAAATGAAGAAAAGAGGACCAAAAACAAAGGGAATTGTGGTTTATAACTATAAACCTACAGTCTATGGCAATATTGTAGGTGTTTCTGATAAAATGGCCAATCGGTGTGGGATCCATACAAAATAGAAACCCAGTGTAGATAAATGACTGGAAGCTCTACTGAAAGCTAATGCTCAAGAACAGGTGACGTGTGTCACGTTGGTTGTATGGCTTTCTAATGCTGGAGTAACCTTGCAGAAAGAAAGGAAGAAGAAACAGAGAGATAAAAATCTATTTGCAGCAAAGGCATCCTGGAAAGTACTCTCATCTCCTGTAAATCCTCAGCAGCAGCCGCAGCACATGAATGACTGTATCGTCTGAGACCTTCTGAAGAGTGTGAAAGAAAGATGATAAAAACTTCCGCTTGCTCCACAATCAGTGAAGCAACGGCACTTCAACTCTTCTCAGCATCTACACCCAATAGAAGATGATGCAGTTTGGAGCAACACTGACCACCACTCACTCACTGCAGTTAAACTGAGTTCCAACTTTGGTTCACAAACCTTTATTTGCCATTTAAAACAAATATGATTAAAACAGCTACAGTATCTGAATAGTCGATGATGACTAGTGATTTGATTCTTTACAAAGTGCAAGGTGAAATATTTGGTATAATTATTTATTAATAAATAAATCATTTATTAATTTATTAATTATTTATTAAATACAATCATATGTAGCATAGTAGCCCAGTCTCACGAGTTTTCGTGAAGCCATCACAATATACAATTTATTCAAAAAAGTGCTGTGATCACGCTTTAGGCATTTTAACTGGTGACTGAGTGACAGTAGGAGAAAAATTATGAGTTGATTCCTTATCATTTTCGTTGGCGAAGCGGTGGAAACAGGTTGAAATGCCATGAGATGGGGAAAGTCCCTAACCCTAACCTTAACCCTAACTCTAACCCTAACTCTAACTCTAATTCTAACTCTAACCCTAACCCTAACTCTAACCCTAACTCTAACTCTAACTCTAACTCTAACTCTGACCCTAACTCTAACCCTAACTCTAACTCTAGGGTGATGGTGTGTGTGTGAATGTGTGTAGATGTGTGATGGTGTTTATGAAGGTGTGTAGATGTGTGATGGTGTTTATGAAGTTATATAGATGTGTGATGGTGTGTGTGTGAAGGTGTGTAGATGTGTGATGGTGTGTGTGTGAAGGTGTGTAGATGTGTGATGGTGTGTTTATGAAGGTGTGTAGATGTGTGATGGTGTTTATGAAGTTATATAGATGTGTGATGGTGTGTGTATGAAGGTGTGTAGATGTATGATGGTGTGTATGAAGGTGTGTAGATGTATGATGGTGTGTGTGAAGGTGTG
>JBBPCX010000088.1:8490036-8505901 GCA_037974365.1 Hydrocynus forskahlii | reverse complement strand
AAGGGTAACAATATACACTGTTCAATGGATGTGAAAGCTTTTGAGGAAAGTTTCCTCAAAACAACCACCCCTTGCCTTTGTTACAGCAGCACAGATTCACCACATCCTTTCCAGTAATTTTTGGAAATAACTTCTGTCCAGACCCTCCCAGGACCTTTTCAAGCAAACAGTTTCATGATCTCATTTCAAACTTGTTGGTCCATCTTGTCCCTGCAATTCAATGGGAGAAAGACCTGTGGATTGGGCAGCTCAAGACATCATTTGCTGAACATTCTGCTTTCTCTGGGCTAGATATATTATTGGCCCAGTTTTGAAGAAATCATTGTCATTGTCCTTTTTGTAGAATGAAATTTTGTCCCATAATACCTAAACCAAAAGGAATTGTGTAATGTTGAAGAGTTGAGGGATACAGTGCAAAGTGAAAAGTGCACCAGAGACAGACCTAATGCGTCTCTTCAAAACTGAAACCTGTTTGAGTCTTTGTGGCTGAACAATGTGTCACTACAGACTATAAAATATTGAAAGCCAGTCAGGTAGATTTGTTTTAAGAACTGCATCACAAACACATGAATAGAACATGAAAAAAAGGTTTTTATGTTGCATGATTGTACAGTCAAGTGAAAGTCAGCATGCCATGTTTGTTCGCATTTTAAGTGATAAGTTTGGCTTAATTGTGGGCCAAGGAGTGGGTTGTGTGGGCTAGAGGTTGCAAGTAAGGCGCCTGATCTGTTTAATGTTTACTCTGGTTAGAGATTTATGGTAATTATGGAACTGTGCTTGAACCATGCAAACAAGTGTGACAATATTATGAACAATTTGGCAGAATTTGGACTGCGGTCCTAGCACCTGACTTCTTTTTCCATCACCTGATGCAACAAACTTTGGATCAAGATACCAAACCTTCTGATAAGAGTGAATTCTTTACTAGGTTCGACATCAAATGCAGACCTGTGTTCCCAGTGTGTTTATTTTTCTGGATGGTTTATTTTGCTAGACATCGGAATTTAGCAGCCATCACATATCAGTAAGCTTGTAAGCATCATCGTAAATCCAGATCTTTTACACTACAGGTTGATGTAATTTCACCTGGATCAGATGTGTGTCAGGGCTTGCGGTGCTTTTGCTTTTGCAGTCTGTGGTCCAAATCAGAAGTGAAGATCAGATGTGTTCTTTTCTTGCTGTTCAGACTTCCAGGGAAAGATGAGCCGAATAACAAGGCGCTATGGCTGCCAAAATAAAGTTGTTTGTTTTTGTAAATTCATCAATAATTATGAATTAATGTGAGAGAGAAATAAAAATGTGAAATAACTGGAGAACAGCTTTATCATCGTGTTAGCGTTCTTTTGCTCTAAATTTACAGATTGAGTTATATGATTTACAGATTGAGTTATATGTTAATCTGGTTTAGGGTTATAGACTGGCTAATGTAGGCAAAAGTCTACAGATGGACACGGTACACAGGACAAGCCATGTCTACACACCGTCACACAAGCTGTGCTATCCTGAATGTTCAGTTGATTTTCAAAGGAGCTTTCTACAGAACAGTTAGCACTTAGAAAAGCCAGTGCTTTGCATTAGTCATGAAACATAGTGGGCTTTTGTTCTTTTTGCATGGGTGAGGTTGGCCCATTCCGACTGATCACTTTCAGTATGGACAGAGTAGTTGTTCATTTTGTGAGGACATCGTAATGGAGGGAAATCTTCCATTTTCTGACAGTTTAGAGTCAACTTTTTTTTTCAGGTGGTCAAATGTAATGTGTACTGTGGAAATCTGTCATGCTTGTTTTGTTTGTTGTTTTTGTTTTTGTTTTTTTGAGCTCTCATCCACCGTTGTTCTTTTTTGCTACGTACTCACATAGACACCACCCTCTAGGTGAATTGCTGCCCTCTGCAGGTTAAGTCATGACCTCACTTTAATCATTGTTTTAGCCTGATTGTGTTTCTGTCTTTGTTCTTTGTCGTAGAAAACAGATTGTTGCCGGAGAAGGAGCGGCAACAGGTGGCCGAGCGCTTGCTGCGGATGATGTGTACGGACCTGGGTCTCCTCGGTGCACTCAGCAGTAAGGACTTTCTCAAGCTGGCTCAGACTCTGGTTGACACAGGCTCCCGTCACGGAGCCTATTCCATTCGCGATGCCCTTGGAGACATGAGCTCTTTGGCGCTAAAGCAGCTTCCTCGCATGTATAACCAGGTCAAAGTAAAGGTCACCTGTGCCCTGGGGTCAAACTCTTCTTTAGGCATTGCCGTGACCTGCCATTCTCAGACTGTCGGACCGGACTCCTGTTATGTGCTTACGGCTTATCAGGTTGAAGGGGTCCGGCTTCGACGCTATGTGCTGGGACTTAAAGAGGCCTCTCTAAGGGAGGGTCCTGAACATGTACACCACTGGGTCCAGAACGTCCTTTCAGAGTTCGTGATGTCCGAGATTCGCACAGTCTACGTCACAGAGCCGCGCTTGTCACTGTTATCTTTTTGTGGCCGATCCGGACTCAGCTTGCGATGTGCAGGATGCTCGCTGGCAGCCACTGTTCAGGCTGTTCTTGGCCGGCGTAGTCTTCAGGCCAGGGGTCTCCATGAACTGGGAGAACTTCTGGCTACGTGCCGTGACATTGCTGGAACAACAAGCTTTAGCCGTGAGAGCAAAGCCACAGATGAGGCTCCGCCACCGCCCTGCTGGGATTCAACTGCCGAAGCGCTACTTAAGGTCCACGAGAACTTCGAGGCCATATGTGAAGTGTACGGCCGCTGCAAGAGTACAGCGCCTCTCCTTCAGGGCCTCAACAAGCACCTCCTCGGCACACTAGCCTGCTTGCTCGCACCACTGCGCCAGGCAGCACAGGAGCTCGGAGCCGACCGTTGGCCCACGCTCCAGCAAGTGCTGCCAGTCTACATTCGCCTAGAGAAACTATTCACATCCAAAGCTGGAGAGGCAGGAACAGGTAGCAAGCTCTGTCACTACTTTCTGGAGGCACTAAAGGAGAACTTCAAAGTGGAACGAGTCCATCAAGTGGCCATGATCTTGGACCCCCAGCTCAAGCTGCGACCAGTCCCTGCATATCAGCATGAGGAGATCATCTCCAGGGCATGCGACATGGCCGCCAGCATGAGGGAACCTGGAAGCGGGGTCTCGTCCGGGATCACTGGAGATGAGAGGGAAAGTGACGGACCGCCGGCTCCAAAGCGAGGTCGTATCGACTGCGGGGTGGACAGGCCATCCTGTGCTGCTGAGGAGCCGCAGGTCCGTAAAGAGTTGTTCCAGTACCTGGGTGAGCCGCTCTTCCACGCCACGGGTGATCTGTTCCAGTACTGGAGCTCCGTCATGGACCGATACCCCAAGTTGTCCCGTTTGGCACTGTGGCTGCTGGCAGTGCCTGCAGTGGCTGTCCGCAGCGAATGTGTCAGCATCTGCGAGCAGACCTTAGCAATGAAGAGGAAGCGTCAGGTCACTGCCGAAGAGATGAACAAACTTGTCTTCCTCAAGTGCAATTTTGCTTGAGGTGGTGCAAGGCCACCAGCCAATGGCACTATGGACTGTTCACAAAAGAGACACTAGTGGATCTAGACGCAGCTCTAGGATCACTTTGTAGCTTTTTCGTCATGTCGTAGTTAGAATGCTTACTCTGGAGCAAAAATCTGTTTGGTATCTGTGTCCATGAACGAGGCACGGTTAAGGGAGGGTTCTTTTCGTGGACATCTGCTATGGAGCAATACTTGGTCCTGCAGAGAGACAGCCTACACACACACACACCTCAAACCTCAACTTGCCACTGGCCATGAGAAAACGTAAAAAAAAGCAAAAAGAAGCTATGCCCGAAAACACGGATATGTAACGTTTGTCGATGCTTGAATCATCTACTTTAAACCAAAACATGGACACACTGTATGTTTCATTGCTTTTAGTTTCTTTTTCAGATTTATATTTCCAGTGGCGTCAGTTGACTTCGTACCTCTTATACTTCTTACCTGAAATACACCTGTCAAAGTCTTGTATGTTTTATTTTTCTTCTTCTTCCTTTTTCTTACTTTCAAATGAACCTTGGACACACTTTGTCCGGTCCTTATAAATTATTGACTGATCTTAGAGGCGAAATGGTTCTCAAATCATATTTGCGTAGGTGATTGCATGTATTTGACTGATTATTCACTGCCAGGCAAAAGTTTAGACTTATAGAAATTGTTTCCTTCATTTTGGCCTACAGTGTTACTCATTTTAGGATAAAAGTGAATCTTATACTTTTATAATTTAAAAATATAGCTTCATTAGTAGAAATGTGGGTTGGGAGGCATACACAGGCATGAATGTAAGGTGTTTAAATTTAAGGTAGTTTTATTTTTAAGCATTTAGCATGAAGATCAAAATGTTCCGCAGATTATGAAAAATACATTCCTTCTAAACTTTTGACCGGTAGTGAATAACACTGATATGTCTCTTAACGTTCCAGACCAGCAATGGCGCTGATCTTACACGGTTATTCCAATTTAGGTTTTCATGAGATTTTTCTATGGCCTTCCATGTGCTCAAGTAATCACATGTAGGATGCAGTCTTCTCTGTAGATTATGTGGTAAACACAAATGATAATGGACTGATTTTATTTTATTTTATTTTTTGTGGAATTTAAGTTTGGGAGTAGATGTGCCAAATGGGCCAGTTTCCAGAGCATATTGCTCTACATGGAATCCATATAATGAATATTGAAAAGCCCAGATTGGCTCTTGGATTGGTTCTTCATTGGTTCCCCAGTGCTTTTATTACCGAACAGTGACTGTAGAATAAGACTCTCCTCTCTTACATTGAAACCATGTCTTTGTAAGCACAAATGCTTCACACTTGTCTCTCTAAGAGAATAGTTGAGTATAATTTCCACTCCTTATCCAGGATCTGTCTGCCATGTTTATACAACTTTCATTAAGGGGCAGATTTACCAAAAGGTGCTGCCAGTGGTCTACAGGCCAATTTGCCTGGTTTTCGACTTCAGAATTTGCATAGAAGATTGGCTTGGTAATCATCATGACTAGCACACATTACCCCCAGAAGCTGAAATAGATTTTAATTGTAATATTAGTATTTTTCCCTGTTTCTGGCAGCAGTAAGTACGTATTTTGGCTTTTTGTCTCAAAATGGGAGCTTGAATTCTAAATATTTTGACCTGAAATAATGATGTATTTCAAAATAACACTCGCTTTCTCAATTTGGAATCATTCAGTGTTGAAAATGAGTAATTACTCTTTGAAGAAAAAGTCATGATTTTGAGTCAGTTATTTGAGAAAGCAAGTCATTATTTCAACATACTAAGTCAAAATATTTTGGAATATTTTTTTCACCTGACAGAAATTTTTAGCACCAAAATAAAGATTAGCTTTTTCTCAGACTTGAGTCAGATTCGCTCAATTTCAGTCGGTGATTCCTAATAATCTCCCAGTATTCCATGTTGTGAGAGGGAAACTCCCAAAAATGCATAGTGAGGCAGATGTGCTACATAGCTTCCTAAGAAGCTGTGATAAATGGCCTTTGTCCATTAAAACCAATTGCATTGATCACTTTTTTTAACAAAATAGGGTTTGTAATGACATCAGTAATACTTTATTAGTAGTAGTATTACTATTATTTTTAATTATGATTCAGTTATGGCCCTACAGTATGTCCACTCTTGAACACACACCATGACGGAAACTCCTGTATGGGTGTTCCTCAGGTAAAAAGTTCAGTCCTAAAGTTGTAGCCAAGGTCCAAAGGTTTGATATCGGAAGAGCTTGCAAATTTTTAAAGACTGTTTTAAATCCAAATTTACCAGTTCTGTTGAAATGGAAGGCAGCTACGTTTTCGTTTGGAAGAATCATTCACCTTTTTGAACTGTTCTGTAACTGATGCACTGGATTTCATGAGTAATTGTCACTATATATTTATAGATATATATATTTTGTCTTTTATGCTGTTTGTTGATGAAGAACAGGGCCCCACTTAGCAAGCCACTCATGTTTCAGGTCAACTTTATTTATTTTACCTACAAAATTAATTTTTTTTCCTCACGTTCTGATGCGTTGTGGTCTTTAGGGTGACGGATAAAAGCCAGACAAAGCGAAGAACTTACTTGACTCATGAAATGGCCTTCAAGCAGGAGACCTTCCCAACAGCTTGCTGTGGAGAGACTCTTTTGTTGTTTTTTTGGTTGTTTTTTTCGTTTGATCAGTTCTGTTTGTGTCTTGTAATGCCTTGTACACTCCTGTCTCAGAGTAGAACTGTTATAAAGATATGCATGCGGACAGTGTAAGCCTTTTTTTTTTTTCCTTTTTTTTTTCCCCCCTCTAATCTGTATCACTTGGACCCCTTTTCCACAAACCTCAGACCTGAAGTTGAACCCCTGATGTCCATTCTGGTCCTTTTTTTTTTGTCCGTTTTGTTCTCCTCTTTCTTTTTGAAATAACCACAAGAGGGCGCAAGTGGCTCAAAAACAAAACGTCAACCTCTCACTTTGGAGAGAGTTGCCAGTCGTCATACCTCTTTTTCTATACTCAACTTTCAGACAGTTTGATAAAGCTCATCAGCGAATGGTACACTCAGAAGAGTTTTATTTTCCGGCTCCTGGTTTTACACACTTCGAGAATACACATTCGGGTTTCTGCGTTCAGCTATTTGATAAAAAAAAAAAAAACACATGAAATGGAATACGAAATGTTCTTGTACAGCATAGTTTGTGTTTTCAATATCCTCACATTTGCAATATTTAAAGACGGGAAAATGTCCTTGTTCCTATTTATGGACTCACCGTTTTATGTTAAGGTTTTTTGTTTTGTTTTGTTTAGTTTTTTTTGCTTTAACCTCTCTGCCAACAGCAGACAGCATTTCATTTTAACTGGTGTTCCCCCATGAGTTTGTGTATGTTGTTCAAGCATTAGGTCTAATTTATACTTTTTTAGCAACACTATTTTTATATATATATATATATATACATATACATATATATATATATGGTCGATGATAGAACTTTTAACTCATGACTGATTATCAGTAGTACACACAGTGCTGTGCAACGTCCTCAGAATCTATCTACTCGCTACAGTATGTACTGTGTGAATAAAGTACTGAAACGAGAGCCTCGCCTTGCTTGGTTTTGTGAGAGTCTGTACGCTGGTTATGGGTTTTCTGTATATTTATTTATTCACATGTGTTTCTGATACATGAACATAGTTTGTAGTCTGCGGTCACTCAACATGTTAAACACTAAGCAGGTTTGTTTCGATGGAAACAGTATCATGTACATTTTGACTTCAACAGAAAGTATCTAATTTAAATTCATTGGTCCTTAGTGGGCGTCGCTTTCTTAATATAAAGAGTCATTTTGCCCCCATCGTTTTTGATTATTCATATGAAGGAAGTGTCTCCAGCATGTTGCTTTGGGAAATTATTTTTTTTTTTTAATTAATTAAATATTTCTTTTTTTTCTTTTGATTGCATTTTTGTTTTTGTTTTTTTAATGATTGCATTGTTTTTTGGTTTTGTTTTTTATGATTGCATGTTTTGGTTTTGTTATTGTTTTGTTGCATTTTTGTTTTTTTTGTTTTTTTTGTTTCTTAGCGTGGCTAAAATATACTGTTTGCCATTAATATTGATGATACTGTTTTTCCTCAAAACAAATTGGGGGGGGGGGCTTCTTGAATCCCTTTTTTTATTTTTATAATTATGATGTGACTGATGAGAACTACTCTTCAGCAGAGGAAGCGAATCTTGCTACATAGACCTCAAGAATTCAAGGCAGTCATTACGCAATAAGCTCTTGCTTGGCGACGACGGCAACAGCGTTGCTTTTTACAGTTATAAATGCTTTGCTTTGCTTCATATTTACATTGTATGATTTCTTTTGCCTTCTTTGAAATATAAGCCTCTTGACTCAAGTTTCACGTGATTGACTGTTTGTGCCATGTCACTTTAATGTGCGGCAGCATGAGGATTAATCACAGCTTGTGTGTCTAAACAGGTCCTTAATCACCGTAAAATTAGTTCAGTGTTCGTTTGGTTTAGAGAAACTGAAACTTGCTCCGAGTGGGATTGGAGCTGTGGGATGGGCCTGTAGGTAGTCGTTGACATTTCTGAGCAAAGAAGACAGCTCATTTATATTAAAAACTTTAATAGCTAAATGTCCATGCTTCAGACAGGCAGTGAATATTTGATTCTCATGGGTTGCAGTCCTACAACAGTAAAGGAAGTAGAGGAAGAAAAGCTCAGTTCTCTTGTCCCGCACTTGTTAGTGTTTTCCCTGTTCTCAGCTCAGGAATGACTTATTAATTGGTTGATATGGTGGATTGGGGTCGCAGCAGAGAAAATACCAAAGAGTGCAAGGCAGGTGTTCTAAGACCAGCGAAATGGAGACCCCTGAGGTACAGCTTCCCTTTGGAGCACATGGAAGGATTGGAGTGGCTCCGGCAGAGTGTTTTTTCTTTCCTCTGCCTCCTCCCAAACGATCCGACCCAGCTGTTGGAGCTCAGTAGTAGAACTGCATCAAGGCCTTATTACCACCAGTCTTTAGGGAGTGCTGCACGGGGCCCTGGCCACTAGGGGGAGCAAGAGTGCAAGTAAAATTGGAAAACATGCTCACATAGACCATAACAACACAAAAAATGTTAAGCTGGCTCAGTACAGTGTTAAGACTCCTTTAATTTGTCACACTTGATGGTTTCAGATTCTCACACAACATGTAGCGGACAAGAGAACAAACCAGTTTTATATGAGCTTTTATTGATGGCACTGCACTGACAACATTCAAACCACTGACAGGTAAAGTGGAGAATATTGATAATCTGGTTACAGTGGCACTTGTTGAAATTAGATATATTAGACAGCAAGTGAACAGTCAGTTCTTGATGTGGATGCTGGAAGCAGGAAAAATGGGTGCACGCAAGGATCTGAGGGCCAAACTTATCGCTGGATGACTCGGTCAGAATATCTTCAAACGGGCAGGTCTTGTGGGGGGTTCCCAGTGTGCAGTGGTCAGTACCTACCAAAAGTAGTCCATGGAAGGAAAACCAGTCAACCAGCAACACAGCAACAGGGTCATGAGCACCCACGGCTCATAGAGGATAGTAAAGGGTTTGCCCATCTGGTCTGATCCAACAGAAGAACTGTTGCACAAACTGCTTTGCTCTGACAGAAAAGGGTCAGAGCACACAGTGCAGTGCCCCCTGCTGCATTTGGGGCTGCAGACGATTCAGAGTGTCCATGCTGACCCCTGTCCATCGCTGAGAGTGCCTACAATAGACATCAGAACGGGACCATGAAGCAGTCAAAGAAGGTGGCCTGGTCTAATGAATCACATTTTCTTTTTTTTTTTTCCTATTTTAAATGAGTGTCATGTGGACAACTGTGTGTGTGTGTCACCTGGGGAAGAGATGTCGTGGAGAAAACTTAAGCTTCTAAAAATAAATAAATAAAAACAACTATACAACAGAAGATGATACAGGCAGTTTCCTTTATTTTGCCAAATACATGTAGCAAAACAGCAAACAATGCCAAGTCAGTCGCTGGATCCACCCCGTTGGACTGCTGGGTTCTGTCTTATGGGCGTGAAACCAGTTGTCCATTCCATCAGCTGGGCTACCAGGATAACCAAATATGGTAAAGGTCCTGTTGCCATAGGGTATCAGGACCTTTACCAGTCATGTCCAATTCTGTGTTCAATTCGGCTTCCTAGGACATGTCTATTTAAAGAAATACCCTTTAAGCAAAGGACAAAACCAAAGAGATAGGACACTATACCATACTTGGTGTATCCAGGATCACGTCATGTTTGAGTGATTACAAAATCCACTATAGAGACAGCAGCAAAATGGGAAGAAGGTGAGGCAGCAGAGAATTGTTGCAGACCAGGTGCTTCCCTTTGTGGGAAGCACCTGGTCTGCAGGTTGTTCCCTAATGGCAGTGTTTTCTTTCAGCAGGATGATGAGCCCTGCCATACTGCAAACTCTGTTCAGGAACAGTTTAAGAAACATCATAAAGAGCTCTAGGTGCCTCCAAATTCCTCAGATCTCAGTCCCAGTCTTTGGGATGCGCTGGACAAACTAGTCCGGTCCACGGAGCCGCCAGTTTAGGGCATATAAAATAAGTGCTCTGAGTCTGTATAAAGAAGGTGGTCTGATTACCAGAACAACACATCGCAGTAAAGAAAATCAAAATGGGCCAAAAAGCTGCTGGTTCCAATTATTTAAATGTTGGAAAAGTTCTTTAGGGGTACCTGTGAATGTATGCAGTGTGGAAGCTGCGAATATACCATGCTGTGAAAAAGCATTTACCTTTTTATCATGTTAGTCCCACTAAATGAATTCAGACCCTTATTTTATATGTAGTAGAAGACCAGGAGAACGTCTCCTGTGAATATGCAAAAACAAAATGAGGAGGGCAAACACCTTTTCACCGTAAGGGGTGCAGTTTGGAAACTGTTTCCTAGAAATGACCGTTTTTGCTGGGATGACTGTCTTAGTTTGTTGATGGGGGTGTAGGAGAGACCTCAAGGTGCCTAAAAACTTCCTGGCCCTACGTACCAATCCCAGGACTGTCTCCAGAAGGAGGTGCACCGGCAGCTTCTGAATGCACAGCTTGCCCCCAACTTGGTCCCTCTCACACTCAAGGTGAGGTTTTCCGCAGTTAAGCAGACACGTAGCTTGTTTTCCTTCGGGATGTAAATGCCTGGAGCTGCTCCGCTTCATGCGTGGCAGAGGGCAGGGATGTGAATAGCATTTCTGTCAGGCGAGCGCCTCTGTTTTTCCTGGAACACTGAAGTGCTCCCGCTGGGGAGGGAAAAAAAAAGAGCCAAGCACTCCAACCTTTTGAGTTGAGGGCACTGCTTTTATGCTTTAAAGCATATGCGCTGCCTCACCCCTGTCATGACTAACGGCACAGTAATACTTGAAAACAGCCATTGAGCTGCATTAGTTGTAATAATTCCGTTGTAATGGTGTTGCGTTATGCATGACATCAGTTGTATTACAAGCTCAGAGAAGCACGAACACACAACTGAGGAGGCCTCATGTTTACCCCTAGGTCACTGCTTCCTGAAAACACCAGAACAACTTCTCAGAAGCAGCAGCTAAATCGACCAAGTGTGTATCGTCTGCACCATGTGCTGTAAGCTGGTAAGTAGCAGAGTTCTTTCTGTCAGGAAGGACCTCATGATGACACTAGGTGGCAGCATATGATGTGCTTTGCAGTCCTACTGGCCCCACTGATTGTTCACCCTATTTGTTGGTTTCACTTTGTTTCAAAACAGGAAATCCAGCCACCAGTGCACAGCCATATTCATACTCATTAAAACACCCGTCGAGATCCAGGCCCTGAGGGTCTCTTTCGGACTGTCTCTTCATAATGCATCTGTCAGGGAACTGGTAGACTCTTGAGTGATATTTGAAATTAGCAGAGGAAAGGAAAGGGCGTTGGTAGATTACCTGGTTAAGCATGATCGATAAAAGTGTATAAAATGTGCAACATATGTCACTATTATAGTATCAAAGTTTATCAATAAAGTTGAGGTGTACCTACACTAGATAATCTGTACTGTTCTGAAGCATATTTGACCGAGCCCGGTCTCAGGAGTTTTCATGAAGCCATCAAGATATACCGTGTAACCAAAATACGTGCTGCGATCACGTTTTAGGGCTTTTTTTCGTGCTAGTACAATGCTTCACTGCCCTATGTATTTTAATGCGCACTGCATAACATCGCCAGTATCAGTGGTAACTGGTGACTGAGGGACAGTAGGAGAGAAATAATTAGTTGATTTCTCATCGTTTTTATTTGCAAAGTGGTTGAAACAGGTTGAAAGGCTGTGAGATGAGAGTCTCTAACCCTAACCCTAACACTAACCCTAACCCTAACCCTAACCTTAACCCAAACCCTAACCCTAACCTTAACCCTAACCCTAACCCTATCCTTACCCCTATCCCTAACCCTAAGCCTAACCCTAACCTTACCCCTAACCCTAACCTTAACCCAAACCCTAACCCTAACCCTAACCTTAACCCAAACCCTAACCCTAACCTTAACCCAAACCCTAACCTTAACCCTAACCTTAACCCAAACCCTAACCCTAACCCTAACCTTACCCCTAACCCTAACCTTACCCCTAACCCTATCCCTAACCCTAACCCTAACCCTAACCCTAACAGTCACCAGTTAGCGTAGATACTGGCAGTGTTATGCACTGCACACATATTTTGATTACATTGTATATCGTGATGGCTGCACGAAAGTTGTTAGATCGGGTTGATTTGACCCCACACAGTTTATTTGACTAGTGTCAGTTGGTGGCCTGGTGGGTAGGTTGTTGCCCCTGCAATCCAAAGGTTGTGGGTTCAAATCCCAGAGCAGCCAGTGGCACCTCTAATGTACCTTTGAGCAAAGTACCATTCCCACACAGGGCTCCCCAGGTGTTGCGTTGCCGGCTGCCCACTGCTTCACTCGGTGAATTTCACACTGCGTGCTGTGCTGTGGTGTGTTCACATATGACAAATCGTTCACTGTCGCTTAGTGTGATCACTCCATACTGGCCCACTTAGGGAGGTGGTGGTTCAGTCAGACTTGGGCACGGTGTGGGACTGTCCCATTTAACAAACATGGATACAAACTGATGAGTCTGGTGCAGGGTAACCTGGAAATTTGGGCAGACAAGAGACTGCACGTGCAACTAGACATAACACACAAGAATTATGAGAGATATGGTAAAACTAGTGACTATCTACATGCTCGTGGACCAAAAAGGCACTGAATGATGTGGTGAGAAGTTGAAAACACTGCGGGTTCAGTATCTGAAAGAACAGGTTGCATTCTGTAAATCTGGCAGCTTGTCGTACGAAAAGGATAAAGCAGTGAGGGATGGGATGATGTAAGCACACTTGGGTCTGGGACGTTAAGTGCAATGTGAGTGGAGGTCAATGGGGGGGCGGGCACAGTACAAGGCTACCAGGCCTAGTGCGAGTATGTAATTGTATGCTTAGTAAGGAATTGCATGCTTTCTAAATGCACAGTTCAGTGATGTCTTACATGCCTGACGTAGAATGTTCTGACTGGACTGCTGTGTTCATTTTTAATTAAAGATATATCAAAATAAAACCATGCTATTTCGAGTGTCCTCCAGACAGAAGCCACCTTTACAGAAAGGAATCCCAATATTGAGTTTTAGATCAGTCAAAACACCTGGCAAGTTTACAGAAGCCCAGTTATCTTTCAATACTGCTAGGACTAATTTTCGTCTAGTGAGGATGAGAGAAATGTATCACAGAGGACATTTAATGGACCTTTACTGCACAAGAATAGACAGACTAGAAGTGGCTAGCATCTGTTGTCTCAGTTCTGCTTGTAAGGTCCAATTTCTTTGGTTATATTTACAGGCTTAGCCTTTGTTTGTCTTCCATATTTCTCAATTCTGAAACGCCAGTCCACATCCACTGCGCTGTAGACCCAGACTTACTTTAAGTGCTCTCATTCCGCAAAGCTGTCCAGCCCTTTATTTTTGAGTTACGATGCTGAAATCAAAAGATTGAGCACTGCGTCTGGTTAATTCTGTTCATTCCAGCGATCGTGTGCGGCTTCCCTTTTTTTTTTCGATTCCTGCACAATTACGTCATGGCTGGAAGCGGCGGCCAGCCGCTCAGCGTGATCTTTTTAACACACCCGCCGAGGACGGGGTGCTCCAAGCACCTTCAGGCTGCAAAAGCAGCTTAAATGGCGGCCGCAAGCTCAAAAACAGGAGTGCTGCAAAAGTTATCTCAATCTCTCCCCCCTTGGAAGGTCAGTTTGGGGAGAGGAAATGATTTTGTCAAAGATCGGATGGTTTATTACCTCAGACAGTAATGGCGGAATGCGATCCCCATTGCCACGGCCTTGGTTTCGCCCGGTGGCGTAGGGACAAGAGTAGAGTTCGGTAGGTCTAATATTTATTGCCTTCACAGAGATCTTTACGCCAGTTACCTACCTACTATAATTCACAAAACCCTCATAGCAAAGCTGCACGAAAGTCATGTACCGTCAAACCACGGCCTGGAGTGGCTGCGTTCAGCATGCCTGGACAAGTAAGCACAGATGTCTTCTTGTTCTGATTGGCTGAATGTTAGGTGGTCCACATCATCATTTTCCTCCTGATTACAGCTTATAGGACAAACCACAGGGAGTGATTCAGCCTTCAAGTTCCTGACCCCTTTAAAGGTGATTGTAATTGTGGTACCTGATTACCAGTGTGGTTTGATTTGCGTACTTTTTTATTGATTTTAAACCCAGTTTCCCAGCCAGTTTGGTTGAGGCCAAATTCCACCCATGAGCTTGGTCTAATCTGGAAGGATGGAGGCTGGAATGGGCTTCTTCCAAGACCTGTAAGGGCACTGCTACATTTTTTATTTCATTCAAAAAGATCAAATGGTTTATTACCACAGATGCTAATGCCTTGGTTTCAGCTGGTGGCGTAGGGACGAGAGTAGAATTCAGTAGGTCTGATGTTTATTGCCTTCACAGAGGTCTTTACGCCAATTACCTACCTACTATAATTCACAAAACCCTCATAGCCAAGCTGCTCGAAAGTCATGTACCGTCAAACCACGGCCTGTGTTTTGAATTATTCTTTGCAGAGCCGTTGGTGGATGAGGTTTGCTTTTGACTACACTCTTCGAAACTAGACTCAAATCAACATCTGCTTTTAACCAAATGACTAGCTGAGTTACACACCTTAACAAACCCTGTCAAAAAGAATAAAGTCAAAAAGAATAAAGGAAAAACGAGGGTAAGTGCGAAAGTTTTTTTTTTTTAAGTATATGGGAAAAGATGTATAAGAGATAAGCGAGAGGACTGGTTAGTCACCAAGGTGCTCCTTGAAGAGTTGGATCTTCAGACGGCGCTTGAAGACAGCAAGAGACTCCGCAGATCTGGTCAAGATGCGGGAAGATCACACCCAAAGAGATTGAGGCCTGTTATACTTTCTTGGACTCCCAAAACATGGATGCTGGAGCATGAACTAATAATACACTGATCTTTGGCAGCTGAGTCTTCGACCACTTGAGTTTTTTATCCCATTTTAACACCGTTTGGAGGTGTTTGTAGAAGCTAAGGCTAAACACTTTATAACTTTAACAGCCTTCTTATTGACAAAGAGACATCTTGTAAACTGGTGTGAATACAAGTTCATCACTTTTTCACTGTCTTTTTATCCTTCTTGTATAATCTGTCCTCTCTGATATGAGTTGTTTGCATATGCTGATATTTAATTGGAGCTGATGTCTGAGATTTGATTGATTCTAGCCACAGCCAAAGCATACAAGAGTACCGTTGAAAGTAAACAATACCTTCTACATTCAGCCTCAGCTTCTGTAGCTGTTGGAAACCTCAGTCTATGGTCAAATACAAGCCAGTGGTTTCTAGTTCAGTTCTCTCAACATGCCGTACTTACCATATTTTTTCACTTTCCAAGACTTCCCAAAAGTACGGACACAAGTATCTGAGGATTAGGTGACGGATGAAATGTGGCGTAATGATTTTGATGCTATCCAAATGGCTTAATGTGCTTTAGGAATATGTAACACTAGACAAAGGTAGATGCACAAAAGGAACCACCCACTCTTGGGACTGAGGTCAGGAGAGGTAAGTTATGGGTCCTTTGGTGCGGTTTGGTTTCGTTCTCCTTGATCAGAACCCAATTGACCATATGATCTGCTTGCAACTCTACTTTTACAATGCTGTTATGAAACTACTTTTGGTTCAGATTCTGTATTTTAATCAGAATCAGAACCCTTCAAAATAGATGAAATAAATATATACATGCACACACGCACGCACGCACACACGCACGCACACACACACACACACTGTATATATATATACAGTGTGTGTGTGTGTGT
>JBBPCX010000088.1:8470957-8482147 GCA_037974365.1 Hydrocynus forskahlii | reverse complement strand
CCACCCCCCCGGCATTGGTGGTATCGTGTGATTTTGGCAGTCCAAGATAGTGGAACTGGATAGCACTTAACTGGAGGAAAAATTGGGAAATATCCTGAAAAAACCATAAGTGTGAGATCTTTCAGAGGCATTCAATTCTTCAGGTGTTTGGCTCCATTCACCCCCCATGTGAACAATTCTGACTTGCAAAGTTTCTCCAGGACAGCAAATTTCAAATGAAACTACCCGCTTTAATGATCGTAAAACTTTATCTTGAAAAATTAAAAGAATTCCTCTGTAATTATGAACGACCACCTCTGTATTAAAGACATGTGTCTGTAGGCATTCCATTTCTAAAACCATATGCTTTTGCTTTTATCTAGCGAATATTGCTTATTTGTAGCAATTCCTAGCAATATAAACTAATAAACTTTAGATAAGATGCTGTTTGACCTCCAGGTGTCCTCTTTATCTCTGGCAAATATACTTTTCCCTGTCAGTAAGTCCTTAATCCCCTCCCCCACCCCACCTCCCGACACCAGCAGAAGACCTTCAGGAACATTTTGAAGGAAATCATGACATTCCTGTTGTTATTACAATGAGAGAACTTATATCATCTCTTGGAGATGAGCCAAAGCCTCCTTGAACATGCTTCTGTTTTACCTCAGTTGGCCCATTCAGTATCTTTGATCTGTCGGGCCCCCCCCCCCCCCGATACTTGTTCTCACTTCAGCAAATAAAGAGTGATGTGCGGAACTGAACAGAACAGCACTTTGTTATTAATCTTCATCTAATATCATTTCTAGAGTATTTGTGGTGTGCCACTTGATGTGAGAAAGCTATGCAGCCAAGTGGATGGTGGTCACATAAAAAGATGGTTATGGGATGCTCTGAGTACAGACATAATGTTCTAGTTGAACAGCTGTCCATATTTTGCATGTTGATGTACTCCTAAACTTCCACCATTTCTTTTTTAAAGTGAGGGTTCAGCCAAAAGTTAACTGTCCCAAATGTAAATGATAAGCAAGTACATCTGAGATTACTTAAGAACTTGACACATTTTAAGTTTGGGACAATTTATGCAAGTGTTTTGCACATAAATGTTACATTTATAACGTAATGATCTGATCTTAAGAATTTGGGCTGATCACAGTTTCTTTCTCACTTGCTGAGTACACCTTTAGAGGATGACGGTGAGGAATGTTTGCTGTTTGTAAATATAACCTTTAGAGGGCAGCAATGAGTAAAGTTAGAGGGTGACAGTGAGTGATGTTTGTTTATTTGATGTTTGTTAATAACACCTTTGGAGGGCACATGGAATGATGTTTGTTTATTTGAGCTTCAGCTGTTTCTGTTGGGCACTACTAAGCTCGGATGCAAGATACTTAATTAGAGAGTTTAGCCACTTTAGGCCTGTACTTTAACAGCTACACACTAATGTCAAAAAAATTGATTCTTAGATACTAATCGATACTAAATTTAGTATCAATTTCAATATCAATTAGCACTGGTATCGATACTTAAATGCCAGTTTTGCATCTGCCGGTTCACGGAAATCGCTGGCAGACAGGCACAGGCACTGCAGCCTGCAGCCCCTCCCCTGGATTCATGGAGGACCCAATGTTTACATGACAGCCAGTTCAGGACGCATTTAAAGGTGCGTGACACTTTTTTTCCTCTGTAGAGAGCCAAGGGGAGCTTTGGGGGAGCTTTGGGTCTTTGGCTCTCTACAGAGGAAAAAAAAGTGGCACGCACCTTTAACCCTCTGGGGGACATTTTTGTCCTCTTCACTCTCCTTTTTTAAATTTTTTTTGCTGTTTAATGCATATGGAATGAAACTTCCCAAGGGTCTGGAGTTTTTTCAGATCTTTACATTTTTAATTTCAACTAATTAAATATGTCAATAATATGCTCCATACATCCAATTGTAACACTCGTCGTCCTCGTGGACACTTTTGGCTAATTGAAACCCATGAAAACTACATTTTTTAACTCCTTGTTATTTGCACTTTTAAATCATAATATTTAGGTTAAAATGCTTTCATTCTAAACTTAACACTTGAGAAATGTAGTTTTTAGTGTTTTCTTCCAGATTATGTCATTTATCCATTTTTGGCCAAACGAGCAATTTTATATAATATTCTTAGTTTCCAATATGGGAGTATGATGGCTTACTGCACTCCAGTGGAACAAATGAATGACACAATTTTGACAAAGGTGTGACCTTTAGGATGTCAGATAATGGTTTTGTGTTTGTGCATGTAAATAAAATTCATTGTTGTTGTTAATCAGTTACATATTTCAGATTTGTTCCATTTTTGGCCCCAGCAGCACTGAGAACAGAGAAAATGGCCGTTTTTGAGGTTCTTTACTAACAAGTGCATTGTGTAAACAAACTGGTATTTGAAAGATAAAAAAAAAAACAAAGGAATAGTTATTTGATACTGATGTTAAAAACTACATTTCTCAAGTGTTAAGTTTAGAATTTTATGTAAGTAAGTGTAAATAACAAGGAATTTAAAAAATGTAGTTTTTTTCAATTGGCCAAAAGTGTCCACGAGTACGCTGAGTGTATAGTAAAAACGAGGAAGGCCAGAGGATTAAATGTAGCTCGGCCATGGAACAATCTAAAGCAGCTCCCCCAGTGGCCTGTGGCGAAACTCTCCTCCCCCAGAACCGGCATGTTGGTCCCGTCAGCACGGACATTCCGAGCCGCGTCGCTCCACGGGACAAGTACCCAGCCCCCCCAAGCTTGACGTGCAGGTAGATCTCCTTGAGACCTTTCCAACGAGCCCCCGTCTGCCTCCGTAACCCACGGGGATCCGGAGTTATCAGCCCAAAACCTCCCCACATTGTTCTCTATGGAGGGCGGGGAAAAAAGCGTTGCACGCCTTTAAATGCACTGCCAAGTTGCTGTACAAATTTGAGTAGAAAAATAAAACAGAGCATTTTGTTTGTCTATTCAAACCTAGCACCGCAAAATTTTACAGGGACCCTCAGCTCCCTGAGACTTAGTGAATGAGGCCGGTCGTGAAGCTCTCCTCCGCAGAGAACTGGCTCGACGGCCCCTGAGCACACTTTAAATTATTTATTAAAAAGTTCCTGTGTTTGTTTTTTCTACCCCCGTAGTATCAAAAATAGTATCGAGTACCTTCCTTAATATCGGTATCGAGTTTGAAGGGGGCACAGAGGTCTGTGTCTCACCCATGGTCCAGTGGGGGTGGGGGACATTGGTCTCGTTCAAGGGCAGGCTGTGAAGTTGAGGGGCGGGGCAGGGCACGCAGAAGTCACAAATTAGGTATGCATTTGCGCTGTCAAGACTGAAAACTACCATGCATTTGCGTAGCACTTATGTCAATGCGCACTTGCATTCCACTTATGTCAACCCCTGCCTATTTGAACATGGCTTATTTGGCCACTATCAGCTTGGTGGCTTAAGAAACTAACATAGCTGAGGCAAATTTGTGTGAACTGTTTTGCTGAGCCACCACTTTAAGAGTATATTAGATGGTTTGCTAAGCTGCTGTCACAGCGTAGCCTAGCTCCCTCGATGTATGAGCGCATACCTCAAAGCTAAATACCTCACATGGCCTTAGCTAGAGAAGATGAATGGTAAATAAACCATGGGCAGTTTTGAAGTACACTTGAAGGTACCAGGTCGTGCCTTCTTTGGATGTTTTAGGGATCAGCGCTCATGTGCTGAAATGGTGAGTTAACAAATGTAGCAGGAGGCGCTAGCACAATCAAACATGCCCCCTCCTAATGTTTGCCCTCTCTTCCACAGCTGTAGTGTGTCATCCCTGTGTGTGGTCTCCATTTAGACTAACTGTCTGGGAGCACTTGTTACTGTCAGCTCTTGCAAACATATCATCTGTTTTGATCGTTTGCGGTAAGCCGTTGGTCACTCTCGCTATGTGTGGTGATCTTTTTTCCCCTCTTTAAGGTGACACAGTTTGATATGTTGCCAGTTGTTCGAAAGCTGCAACCCTGCCAGGGACTTCGACCATGCCGTCTTTGTTTGTAAGCGTGTCACTCACAGTTTTCATCCTGGTGACATGCTGTTTCCTTCCACCCCAAACCTTCCCCCCTCAAACCTGACCACCTCAAAGACAGCAGCAGGTTTTTGGTTTAAACCAACAAGGTTAGGCTCTAAACAAATATTTGCCATTAATGTGCAAAGTCATGGAGAGGACCCTCAACCCAAGAGTGATTGATAATGCTGTTCCTTCAGGTATTAGGTATTAACCTGATGAGGAAATAACTCAGTAAGCATGTGGCACTATAAGCTGTGTAATTATTTTGTGTAAAATGATTGTAAATAATCATATATTATTAAGAACTGAATCTGGGCTGTAAAAACAGTTACTTTTGCAATGGACCTGCTGGATCCATATCATTTACGTGTTCAATATTTTCCCCCCTTGGCCACTTATGATGTTTATGGGAATTCATGTACCAAAAAGAGTTGTACTTAATGTTTACATTAAAATGTTACAATATTGCAATTACTTTTGTTACTTTTCTTTTAAGGCTGAACTATGTAAATGATCTGATTTGTAATTGGCAGTGTCTCATTTCAAAAACAGTCCATGCTTTGAAATGGCAGGGCTGAATTGGGTGCAACATGTGAATATGTGTACAAGTGTTGGTTTTCATAGAAAATGAAAAAAAAAAAAGTTCTTACCAGTTCCAGGAGGCTAACAAGAGCCTCATCCAAAACCAGCAGGATCTATGGCTGCATCCAAATACTAATAGAAAAAATAGTATTAAAAAAGTCCACTTCTCCTGAATGATCTTGTAGTCCAGTGGTTCCACATGCTAGTCTCCTCTGCTGGTATATTTAGGAGACCGTGGGAAACAGATCAGAAATCAGGGCACACAAATCAGAAAGGAAACTTCATTCAACTATTGGGACACAGCCATGGGGGTGTTGGATGTAGTCACCTCAGTAGCACATTCGGACCTCTCTGTGTCTGCGTGTAAACATATAAAAGTCCTGTTAGAAGATTAAAACCAGCACTATTTTTTTCTCCACCCACCATCACACAAAATCGCCTCGTGTATACCTGTGTACATGTGCACAAGACCTTAGTACAGGCATGAACTGTAAGGAGTAGGGAGCGATGAAACATCCAAAAAAAACCAAACAAATAAAATGAGTATTTCTATGATACAGGTCCTCTAATTATATTTCATTACAGTACATTAAATTCAAGATGTTTCCAATTTGTTTTAATGCATTACGTAACAGTGAAATTTAGTATGCTTTTTCTTACTGCCTTGTCATATTCCTCCAATTATGGCCTTAGAACCTGATGTCCGTTTTAGCTAATTAGGTTACACTGTCTGGTTACTTACTATCACTTCACCCAACAAAACTCCAGATCAGCACTTGCCCAGTTAACATCTAGAACCTGTTTGGCATTTCAGTGTAATTTCATTAAATTGTTTTGGAACGTACCATCATGTTACCCGGAATAACTTACCTGGTGCTTAGAGCTTGAACGACTGGTATGCATGTTTGAGTTTCACTTGTAGGCCTCACTTGTGTGATTCTTGCCTTAACTGTTTCCTTGTTGATTTGCTTTGTGAGTCCCTGGCATTCGTTTCATAACAAAATCTGTTTTGTTGTGTGAGTGGGCTTTGTAGGTGCTCGCAAAGCTCTGGTTTGGCTCTGCTGTCCAGGCTGATCTTTTGATCTGCAGACTCATGAAAACGCAATTTTGTAGAGTCTTTGAGTAGAAAGCATGTCCAAACACAGTTTCATTCCATGGCAAACGTTTCAGTGAGTGGTCTTGTTTTGTGTGGTTTGGCAGTTGATCTTGTGCTCAGGTATTGGAGTCTGCAAAGAGTGTCCGTCTTTCAAAAATGTCAAATATGAAGATAAATTGTTCCGATAAATGTTACGCAGGTTATTGGCTATGGTTTGTCAGCTGTCTACGCTTTGTCTGAGGGGCAACACAGCATTCTCAATTAATTTGACTGGGGAAGCAAGGATCATGAATTTTTATGTCTGATTTCTTTACAGTCAGGCTGGCCAGTGAGACTTTTGGGGCATTTTTATCTGAAGCTCAAAGTCTCATTATTAATAATGCAAAGTTTGTTAGTGGAAAATCAGTTTTGTGTTCAAGTTTCATTTGTGCATTCCTGCCTTTGAGTCTTAAGGTCGAGGCTGAAATCTGTCATGCTAACTTATCCTAATACCTCACACTTGAATTTGAAACCTGTAAGTGTATCTAAATTATCAGATAAACAACAACAGGCACATTTGGATACATTCAAATGTGTTCTGTTTCAGTTTAATCCCAGCTATACTGCATCAGTCAATATAGGTGTTGGCTCATCAGGTATGAAGCTACTGCAGCTAAGGCTTGTTCCCAAACTGCATAATGTCCCACTAAATAGTGTGTAAAAAAGAATACATGCATTCAGTAATGTAGAATGTGAAGAGGGTGGTTTGGGACGCAACTTAACAAGTTAGGAAGCTTCTAGCCATCATGGCATTATGAGAACTGTGCTTTCACACAGCAAGCGAGATTCATTCATGCGATTGATTCGGGTGTCAATAGCTGTATTTGAACACATGAATAACTGATGATATCCAAAATGCATCATAAACTCACTCAGCCAGGAACAGATGTCTCCGGCCTTGGCTCAGCAACAACAAAGATGGCTGATTGGCCTGATTAGACTTGATCTTTTTGACAAATGTCAAGTCAAGTCAGGTCAAGTAGGTGTTTATTTTCATTTCAACTATATGCACAGTACAAAGTAAAATTAAACAGTGTTCCTTTAGAACAGCATTGTTTGCCCCTTTTGCGAGGAGCACAAAATATACTTTTGCACTTGAGGACTGCCAGTTTGTTGTTTGTTTGTTTTAGTTTTCCAAAATGTGTCCAGTGTGTGTATTTAGGATAAGTGGTAATGGATTGATGGATGAATCAATCCATGGATGCTTTTGTTCATACCCTGTTAATACACTGTGAAAAATGTGCAACCATTGAAGGGGACATATTATACCTCTTTTTAAATAAGGTATAATAATTGGTCTATGGGCTATAACAAAACATGTTCATGAAGTTCTTTGCACAAAATCTCTCTCACATAAAGAGATCTCACCAGCTCTATTCTTTACAGTTTCCACCTCTTTCAAAATGCACCGTTTAAGGGCTCTGTCACTTTTATGCAAATAAGCTGTTGCTGGCCACGCCCCTCCCATCTCATGCTCACACTGCAAGTTTACCACATGTGAAAATGGCAGAAAACAGAGGTGCTATCCAGCCCTTAGTGTAGGGATTTGTGTTGCTCTTTGCAGCCAAAAACACAACACTTAATGTGTGACTTGCCTTTGCCTGTAGCCATAGTGCTCAGCATCTTATGCACATGCTCGTAAAACCAGCAGACAAAAATGGCAGATCTTCAACTAATCTAGTGGGTGGGGGCTCGACAGGTGAGGGGTGGTTTTGTGCAAATTTCCTTATCCTGAGGTCAGAATAAGGAACGGCTCATAGAAGTATATGATTCCTGACACCAAAATCTTTCAAAAATGGATGTTTTTTTTTTTCGCGCTTGGAGTGTTTATAGGAGCAGTAGAGACCCAAATGCAAATACAAAAGGATGTAAAAAGTGAGTTTTGCATAATATGTCCCCTTTAAACTTGGAATTTGGCTTAACATTTTATATTTGATGAATGTCTATTAGTAAGTGAACAGAATAACAATCCACTTTAAAATTCTGGTCAGTGGACTCAAAATATAAGTTAACCAGTTCAGATGCTTTTTTAAAGTATTTTTAGAATGTTGCACCCTTGAGGCATACAGTACACACAACACTATCCTAGTGGTTGAAGTTTAAATTAAGTATCAGCTATGTTAACTTCTAAACTATCACCAAAAGTGTCTTGGCTATTTGATTACCTTTGGTGTGGGTAATTGTGCATTATTAGATCTGATTTTGACCAGTTTAGGTGACCAGTCTATTGTATTGTTTTATTTGCTGTGTCTCTTACATAGTTACACTGAGGGCCTACAAGCATAGCCTTGACAAACATGAACACCTGGTTGTTCTGTTTTGCCATAGCTGATGTGTAGCACTGTCTCCTTCCTCTTGCTCTGGCCTCCGTCACTAATGTGAACCAAACACTGCATATGTGTGTCTGGGTCTCTGTCTGTGCCTGCAGGGCCTACCTGGATGTGAAGGAACTGAAAGAGATTCTTCATCTGGATGGCTCCACTCACCTTAACGTCTTCTTCGCCAACTCTTCTGATGAAGACCTTGCTGGAGTAGCCACCTGGCCATGGGACAAGGAGGCCCTGACGCATCTAGGTACTAATGCAAAATGCTTAATGTACCCAGGTCAAGAAAAACGAGCTTCGGCTCATATCTCACGTTGCTCGATTGCTTCTTGAATGTGTCTGAAGCTGTATTTTCGCTATTTCTGTATCTCGGGGGTTCTGTTTCATTGTTAATGGATTCACCTGTGCGTCCAGTGCTGAGGTTTTACAGTAATGGTGGCACAGCTGAATCGATTCATCAACTAATCCTGGAAGCCGTAGGTGCCAGCGCTTTGTTTTCAAGCAGTTTCCAAAAGGAACGGATTAGGAAATACCACTTTAATTGTTCCCAGCTCTCCTCTGTCTTTCTTCCAGGGGGCATAGTCTTGAATCCATCTTTCTACGGCACATTCGGCCACACACACACCATGATCCACGAGATCGGACACAGCCTGGGCCTGTACCACGTCTTCAGGGGCATCTCGGAGATCGAGTCCTGCAACGATGCATGTTTGGAGACTGAGCCTTCGCTGGAAACCGGAGACCTCTGTGCTGACACGAACCCAGCTCCCAAGTACAAGCACTGCAGAGACCCAGAACCTGGGAACGAGACATGCGGCTGCCGCAACTTTGTTGGCACACCCTTCAATAACTATATGAGTTACGCAGGTAAGGTGAAGGTAAACAGAATGTGACATTGTCATCTCCATCTTTTCTGAACATGCTACAGATATAGTCTGCATTACTGGCCTTGCTACAGCAGCTACTATTAAAAGCAGTTTTGCCTCAAAACCCCTTAATTCCTTACTCATAGTTACCTGGGTAGAAGTGCTTATGTGAAAATGCCCTCTGACACACTGTTTTCTATAAACGGGGATAATGTAGAACGGGGCAGCTGGTAGCCTAGTGGTTAGGGCATTCACCCTGCGATCAGGTAGTCATGGGTTCAATTCCCAAGACTGCTAAGCACCTCTGAGGTACCCTGAGCAAGGTACCGCCCCCACACACTGCTCCCCGAGGGCTGTGTTCCTGACTGCCCGCTGCTTCACTTGGTGAATGGGTTAAATGCAGAGAAAGAATTTCATGCTGTTCACGCTGTGTGCTGTGGTGTGTTCACGTATGACAGAATGCTAACTTTCACTAAAGTAAATTCACACCCTCTTTCCACAGCATCTCAAATTGTAATGCCTTCTTTATCCTTTGTACTCCCAACAGATGATGACTGCACGGATTCATTCACCTTAAACCAGGTGGCCCGCATGCACTGCTATCTGGACCTGGTTTACCAAACCTGGCAACCCAACTACAAGCCATCTGTCGTGCCCATGGCGCCCCGTGTGGTTGACCAGGGTCAGGACGCCATCACTGTCGAGTGGTTCCCCCCACTCACGGGACACTTCTATGACAGGTGAACTGAAGTTGCAGAAAGGAATTTTGTGAGATTTGTATGTGATAGCATCTTAAACTTTTCTTAGCACCTATCTGATTGGTTGAAAAGTGCCCTACCTGTGTTATTATGTCTGATAACTTTGTTTGTCCATCATATTTGTGTCATTATGCTGACCACTGATTGCAAAAGCTGCTTTACTCTAAGTTGCTGCCAAAAGCTGCCATATTATAGAAAGAATCAGAATCAGAAAACGTCATTTATCCCAATTATCCCATTGATCTCATAGTGAAATACACTAAGCTATATGTTGAGTTTAAATATTATAGATAAGTAACTTACATTTAAGTGAATTACAAATAGCACAAATGGTGGTTAGGAGTTTGTTATTGCACGTAGTAGAGATCACAAGTAGATTTACATGGTATGACTATTGCAAATAATAATAGTAAGATATTGCACATATTTAAGTGATTTAGAGCCCATTAAAATGTTATGCTTGCTTTAGTCCCTGCCTTTATTTAGCAAAACTAGCAACAGCAAACTGAAGTTCACATGTTTTGCCTATAACACACACCAATTATGACTGAAAAGTGTAAATGACTTGCCCAGCTAAGAATTCCATGTAATTAAAATAAAGAAAAGTAAAATAAAGTAAAATAAAGAGAGGGCATTGCCACTTCAGTGGCACCCCATGTTGTTGTGCCTGGTTATGTCTATATTTTTAGCCTGATAAGATACAAGTGGATATGTTGTGTTCTTGAGGATCAAGTGTATTGGCATTCAATATATCTTCTGCTCTTGGAGACTTGTCCCAACACGCCCTGTTCAGAATTCGCTGAGGGAAGCTGAGGTTAGATTTTTCTGCTTTCCAGTGTCACTGAGTCGATTTGCAAGGTAGCAAATGACAACCGTTTATCAAAAAGTGACTAAAGTTTTCTCACTCAGCCAAACAGCCCATTGTTCCCCAATAGCACCCACCTGTTGCCAATTAATAGCACTGTTTACAATGCCGTGCTCGATTTGCTTTGTCGTGGATACAGATAGAGTGGAACCTTCCAAAAACATCTTTCTGGCCCTGAGAGCCCATTTTGGTTTCATTAGATGATTCAGAGCTGAGGAACTCAATTAGTTGAGTCACTGTGTTATTGTACTTCTCCTTCTGGTATCAGATGTTGGACAGTAGTGTTTATTAGCGAGGCCATGCAAACTTGTATGTGTGTGTGTGTGTGAGGGGGAACGTTATGTGTGGCTGCTGTTTCAGTGACAGGTGTAATTCAATGACACAAGCAGTGGGGAAGCCCCTCAGGAGCAAGTCTAGGCATGCCTCAAGTTCACTGCTTAATCTGTGGGCTGTGTGTGTGTGTGTGTGTGTGTGTGTGTGTGTGTGTACTTTTAGGCATTTACAGGACAAGAATGTCTTGATTTTGTTGGAAAAAATGAGAGAAATAGAAACTTTAATAATGCCAGGACCAACACAGATGACCTTTTTATTTAACAAAATCCAATCAAAATATTGACTTTTGTTAAATATGTATATATATATATATA
>JBBPCX010000088.1:8453209-8469877 GCA_037974365.1 Hydrocynus forskahlii | reverse complement strand
TATATAAATTTAGTGGACATTTTAAATCAATGTAGTCAATTAAACATTTTGAACATCTGAAGTAAAAAATCACATTTTGACAAAAGGTTTGTTGTGTGAAACCATTTCACAATCCACTGAATGGTTTTTTTTGCCATTGTCACAGCAGCTACTGCACAAAACAGCGTATTTGTGGGCGGAGCATGAAAAAGGCTCTTGTCCCGAATCGATTCCTCAGATGGGGTCAGCAGTGATTTATGATGTTTATCACCCTCAATAACTGGACTGTATCTAAGTTGTGTCCCCTCGCTGTCTGTTGGTTTCCTAGAGAAGTGGGATCAGTGTGTGATAAATGCTCAGAAGGCAAGGTCTTCCTCCAGTACGCCTCCCACTCCTGGTCCCCGCGGCCCTGCTTGCCTTCCGGCCACTGGAGCCCACGTGAGGCTGAGGGTAAGGCACTGGACCACTTCACTTCACTTCACCCCACACACTGTTAAACAGGCTTCCTGTCAGTTTATAACATCCAAATAACATCCCTGTGGCCCAGATGCAGACAGAATCGTCAGCTGGGAGAATAAGGAATAGCTCAGATCTCTGTGGATTGTGCTTCCGACCTGACAACTCCAGCAGAATAACACTGGCAAAACAGTTGAAGGCAATTAAACACAAAAAGACTTCTAAGAATTAACCTTAGTCCTGGATTATAAAGCATTCAGAAGGTAAATGTAGGCCGGGACTAGACTTTGTCTGGGAAACTGGAGAAAATTTGATAAGGTATAAGTATAAGGTAGAGGTTTCTAATTAAGTAATGAAGTACTTGGTAGGGGGTTCTAATAAAGTAGCCAGTCAGTAGAAGTACAAGGTATGAGTTTCCAATAAAGTGGCCACAAAGGGAAGTACAAGCAAGGTGTTTCTGACACAGTGGCCAGTGAATGAAAGTCCAGTCTGAGGCAGCTGGTGGCCTAGTGGTTAGGGAGTTGCCCGTGGGTTCGCATCCCAGGACTGCTAGTGGCAGCACTGAAGTATACTTGAGCAAGGTACCGTCCCCACACAATGTGGTGTGTAAATGCATGACTGTAATACGCATTTTACTTCACTTCACTTTAATAAAGTGGCCAGTCAGTGGAAGTACAAGGTATGAGTTTCCAATAAAGTGGCCAATGAGGGAAATACAAGTATGGTGTTTCTAATAAAATGGCCAGTGAGTGGAAGTCCAAGACCAGTGGGATAAATATTTGGTAGGAGTTTCTAATAAAGTGGTCAGTCAATGGACGCACAACAGAGTTTCCAATACAGTGACCAGCGAGGGAAGTACCAGGTATGAATTTCCAATAAAATGGCCAGTGAGTGGAAGTCCAAGGTAGGGATTTCTAATTAGTGAATCATGTACATGGGTGCTTGCATATGATTTTGCACTCAAAAACCTTATCTACATCATTTGCAGAGGTTGATGGGGTCCTCATCAGCACTTGCAAGATGAACTACTTTTTTCCAAATAGAATGATGCTCCAGGAAATGTCAGAACACTCTTGGTAACTTAGATCTTTTCCCCGAGTGCTTCTTGCATTGTGGGCTTTATGAATATGTCATCAATGTGCTATGAAGCCAGACATCTCTTAAAAACCATACCCCTCGCCCTCCTGCTCCTCTTTTCAATACGTACTTGGCGTCTCTGCTCCTTCACTCCAGCTAGGCCAAGGATTCTATGAAAAGATGAAATCAGCAACATACCTAAAATAGGCTGCCTTCCCTAGCTGCCTTTTTTTCCTTTGCTGTGTGTTCCTTCACTTGCTCTCTCCGAACAACTGTGGAGAGAGATCAGTTTGGGCAAGAGGTGGAATTTGGCTTTTATAAATAGTCTGCACAGCTGTGCTGCCGCAAAACTCTCCGACAGCTGCTTTATTAATTATTGTTTGCAAGCGTGGCCGGCACAAAACTGCGATGTGTCAGTTTGTGAGGATCGCATCCGCGAGGAATGCTCTTACTCTGCAGATTGGTACATTTTCGGGTAGACTTGGGGATTTTGGAGAGCGTCTTGATGGCGCTGATGAAAGTATTATGCAATAAGAGTCAAAAGGAACATTATTTTCTTTTGTAATGACCGCTGACACTCAGAAAATAAAGGCAGACACAAAGAAGTAGGCCCCCAAAAGTAAAGGTTCCTAAATGTTTCTTGGCTTGGCTGTGTGGCTCTAAGAAAAGCTTTTAATTGGTGTAGAACAGGGCGGCTCAAAGTGTGGCCCACGCGCCAAAGTTGGCTTGGGAGGACGTTTTGATTTCGCCTGCCAGAAAGCTATCGGAACCTCAACCCTCATCCAATTCATACCTGATGAAGAGAGGAACAAACATATTTTTATACTATATTTAACTAATTCAGTTAACTAATTAACTTATTTTCCCTTTACATTTTCATTTAGTAACAAAAATAGAGAAATGTATGAGATACATTTCCAAAAAAATTTAATTTGAATCCTACATTCTTTATTTGTGTACTGTTTTGTCTTTCACTTGGCCCGTCACAAGCATTTTTTGCCAAAAGGTTTGGTTTGGACACCCTAGTAAAGAGCTGTTACATTATGTGAAAGTTCTAATTTACAAACATAGTGCTTTAAAGAGCTATCATTTGAAAACTTCTTCTGGGAACTAAAAGCGATTCTTCTATGGCATCACCTCAAAGACCCTTTTTGGCACATTTACTTTAGTGGCAGGTAAGGCACCAGGCCTTCACTCCAACCAAGCAAGAGAACATTTAAACATATTTGTTTAATTATTTTGTCTTCAAACAATTGCTAATCCACTGCAGATAAGGTTGGACATTTCTCTGGTAGAACATAGGACTTCCAAAGAAGTTAATTTCCTGGAGCAGGTTAGATACAGTTTAGAAATAAACTATACAAGAAAGTGGATCTCCAGGAGAAGGGCTGGTGACCGTTGTTCTGTATTCTATAACCTTAATGTCCTAGGCTGTGGATTATCATGATTGCAATTGTTTGAAGACTACAAACTAATTAAACAGATGTTTAAATGTTCTCCTGGAGAGCCACTTTCTTTTATAGATTATTTCTAAACTGTATCTAAACTGCTACCTTATCAAAAGCTTATCCATTATATCCTGTCAAGGACTTCCAAAGAAGTTAATTTGCTGGAGCCAGCATTAGTGACCATTGTCATAGAACATGTCTTTCCTTCTCAGCCTATCCACCAATTAGTCTCAAACTCGAATGGGATCTCGCAGGCTGACTGACTTGCAACTTGACTTAGACTCATTGTTAACGAACTTAGAATCAACAGACTCAAGACTCGACTCAAACCCCAGAGACTCAGGAATTTGACTCAGCCTGACTTGGACTGCACCCTAGAGGCTTGAAGCTCGGGGCTCCATTTAGACTTGCTCTCCGGAGATTTGACTCGAGCTTGCACCCCAGAGACTCGAGACTTAATCCAAACCTGCACCTTTGTGACTCGAGACTCAACTCAGTCCCCCATGAAGACAAATTTCACCACTTTTACAGGAATCTGTACACCTTTCAGCATTGTGCATCAAACAAGAAGACGGAATGGTCTCATTTTCTGGGATTTCCTCCTGATCAGGAGAGGTATATCCGTCCAAACAGCAAAAACAGTCACTAAGCATTAGGGCATTAACGACCTCAGATTTTTTCAGGTCGACTTATCCGTCAACAAAGTTGAAGTCGAGTCGACTAGTCATTTGATGACGTCACACAGACGCAGCGGAGGAACACAGGTGTCCAACATTGAGCAACTTTATTAAAGTTCTCTGTAACATTAACAGTCAATGCGACAATTAAACAAAACAAAACAAAGGCGGATACCTTGTATTTTCTGGTAAATTTAAGTGTACAACAGAAAGTGGGAACAGTTTAAGCCACGGCGCCACTCAGCGTCCTCTGGACTGGAGGACTCTCTGCAGTGCTAGCGTTAGCCATGTTAGCTGGCGGATACTGTTTTAGATGCCGTGAAGAATGGTGGTACTGTTACTGTACTTTAACACCGACTTGCAGGTTGTACAGGTCACCGTGCTGTTTGTGTGTCTACAGTGAAGTTTCTCCACACATGTGATGTGTGTCTGTCTCCTCTGCTGCCGTGTCTCTCGTCTTGTTGTGGTCCCGTGTTTAGATTCCCCTCGCGCCAGCTGTACCGCCCTTTTTATGAAGTGACTATAATAATTGGTTAAGTCACGGAACGCGTGTCCGCATCAGCCAATCACAGGCGGAGATTGCACTGTGTACACAAGCGCTCACAGAGAGAGAAAAAAAACACACGACTAATCGACTTCTCTCAAGGGGCGTTGACTTGTGCCTCTGAAGTCGACTAACTGACTAGTCTACTTTTCTGTTAATGCCCTACTAAGCATCAGCATTTAAAATATGTGCGTCAGAACGATTCTTTTTAACTGCCAGCGTAGTTTTAGAATGAGGAGAACTTGTTGAAAGGAGAAGCCTTTTCTTGCCATTACTCCAAATTCCTCAACTGGGACAATTTGGGGCCAAGAGGACTGCTTTGGATTCCGATTTCTATCTGTTTGAGGAAAAGGGCTTCGGATATTTTTAAGGGGGTTCACACTTCAAAGAGTGACCCTTGATGATAATCGACTCTTTGTCATTGATGCATATGGGTCATGACTTGTTGCTAGCAGCCCCTTGTTAATGGACCATTTTCATACAATTGCATAATTTCCTCAAATGTGCTATAGATGGAGATAGACTGCAATTCATGATTCTTTGGATCTCCGTTGATGCTCACCGCCAAACCTCCCTCGCGACTCCAAGCAAAACACTCCCAAACACACACACACACACACACTACAAAAATATCTTGGCAAGTAAAACACCTTAAATGTAGGCAATACATCTAATAACATTTTTCATTATGATATTATTTAATCTGTTTCTAGATGTTATTCTATTGTATGTCATGGTATCTAGTGAAATGATCTCGCTGCACTGACAGATCATTTGCCTCGTTCAAGAAATAACGTAGAAAGACAGCAGATTTATCTGCCATTGTACTGAAATTAAGATCATTTGATAATATCGTAGTAAGAAATACTTTTATTGCCTGCTTAAAAGACAACAATTCAACATTTCTGCACAAATAAATGTGTTGTGTCCCTGGTTCCATTCATGACTACTGTAAAGAAGCCTGAATCCACTCTGTTTAATCTATTTAATTGTGTGTAGAATTTTTTAATTTGGTGGATTCGCCCTTTAAGATACTCTCACTTGCCAGGATATAATTTTCTGCAGTGATACAAACTCTCTCCTGTCTCACATCTCTCCATTTGTAACAGTGTGTTGCAGAGGCATGTCCAGGCTTGCCGCTGTAAGCTGCATAAACCCTTCTCTCTTTTCCCTCTTGGAATGGTTTCCAGTGGGTGACGAGTGGCTCCCCCTCCTAGGGCCCTTCTCATGTGTGTGTTTGTCCTCCTCTCAGAGCCCCCAAGACCCTCTCACAGCTGTTTTGGCCGTGCATGTTGTTTGTGCTTAGTAGGGGTGTAAAAGCACGCTGATGCTTCATGAGACATTGATCCGATGGTTAGATTTTGTAATGTTGCAAGAAAGTATAATCCTAATTACATAATTATGATCATATATATGTGTGTGTGTGTTTTAGATATTATTGCATTCTATATATATGTCCATGTGTGTGTGTGTGTGTGTGTATGTGTGTGTGTGTCTGTTAAATTCTATTGCATTCTGCTCTGGTCTAATGCATTCTGCTCTGGTCTAAATAGTAAGAATGACATCCTGGCAAGTAAAATCATCACACACCCAGTATCCAGTTGATATAGCCAATATTTCTTGTTTTGAGGTTGTTAGAGGAATATTATAGGATTGTTTGACTTATTTGACTTTTCAATTTGGACTTTATTATTGGAAATTGTCTCATTCTATCAGCAGAACATTTAGCTTGCTTCATGCATTATGTCTGGCAATAGAATAAGACAATCTGAAATTTTCTGTAGATAAAACAACTTAAAACATGAACAAATCATGACTTAAATGGACTGGGCTTATTATGTTCATACCTGATAAAGAGAGGTGTTATATACATGGATTCGATTTCAAATATTATTTTTGACAATTTGCATGCCGTGTTTTCAGTATATTTTTTAAATGAACGAATTTGAAGTCCACCAAAGAATCCATTTTGAATCATCATAGAACGAATCAAATCAGATTCGAGATCAGATTGTTGTGATTTACATCCCCAGCACCTTGCGTTTCTTGGCCAGCAGCGACTTTGCAACAAGCCACTCTACAGAAACTTTCCAAATGGGTTTCCTGTTCTGCCCCTTGCACCTGGTGCCCCTTCACTTGTTGACTGTGGGGTTCACGGGGTGTTTGAGGCTCGTGTCCTCATACCACCGCCTCCGACCCATCCCAAAGCCAGCCTAGTCAGATGCAAGCAGGAGCACCCCCTCTCGTAAATCTTTATAGCTGGGAGAATTATGGCTGGCGAAAGAGGGGAAAAAAATGGGAGAGAAGGCTTGAGAGTGAGAGTGACTTGGGGAAAAAAGGAAAAGAACATTGTGGAGAGGGGAAACCATGTAGAAATGGTACTTAAGGCCACAGTGAATTGCAGTGTGGTTTTGTGACATCCACAAAGCAAGAGTCCTGCTGATTCAAACCAGGAGGCCGTAGGGGTTTACCAAAGAGACGAACCGGACTATAGGGGACTTCCAGGAAAAGCATATGGAAAGCGGTCTCTTAATAATCTGGGTAATGGAGTCTGCATCTGGACATTGTTTTAATCACAGACTTTGAACGGCGGCAAGTAGGCAGGTGGTAGTACCTCAACTGTGTTTGCATGTGGTTTGTCCAAGGGGCTGCAGAGTGGCACACGTCCAACGGATCAAAGTCACACAGCTGGGCACCATTCCCACATTCTCGCCTAACTTCCCTACAAAACTACATCACTCAGATGAAATATACACAGTTAAAGGTTAAGATTCTGAAATGTTTTTTTGAGGTAGAAGGAGAACTGCTTTTGGTCCCTAAAGTGGGGACACAGTTTGCTGATTTTCTCACTTGAAAACACCTGACATTACTTGTCAGGCTTATTCGATGTTTTTGAGTACCAGTCCGTGCTGGGCACCAGGCCTCCAGGACCAAAGTTGAAGTCTTGAAGTGGAAGATTCTTTAAAGCTCTGGTCACCAATTCTCTTTCCAGAGATCTTTACTGCAAAGATATGTTTTAGCCTGCATCTAACATAATGCTATTCTTGCCTAACTTTAAACTAGACAATCAAGGACCAATCTGGAGCATGTGTGGCAGCTTGTAGTTAGAACTAGATGTTTGATGTTCAGGACCACAGTTGATGACTACTGCTTTAAAGTATAATTTTTGTAATTAAGTGTGGCTCATTTGAAAAACGGAGGTTTGAAGCTGTACATAGTGTAAAAGTTGTTAGACCGCTAGACCGTAAAGTGTATTTTGTTTTTTTTTCCTGGAAGTGTACTTCTAAGAACCGTTTAGGAACCTTTATTTTCCCCAACCCAACTTTAGATTACAGCAAAATGCGGACCGTCTAGGGGGCCCTGAGGACTAATTTAAGGACTATGAGCTTACGTAATTGGCAGTGGTTTGTTCTCCTATTGCTCCTTATGAAATTTGCCTGGGCGGCAGCTTAGGGCAAATTTGAGCCTGGCAGTACACAGGTTATGTCAGCAAGGATAACTGATTCTTATCACAAAATGATTCTTATCGCAGTTTTATAGATTTCAGATTCCTAGACATTCAGCACTTGCCCTTTAGAGAAACAATTGCTCTTGCCCTCCAAACATGTTGCCTTTTAAATCAGTTGAACGAATAATTTAATTTGACTGCTTTAGGCCGCAGGGTCAGGGAGAGCCAGTGCCTCAGTGGACCAACCATTGCATCAGCACCAGGCTGGTCTACCACTTTTAAGAAATGAGAGGCCACCAACTTTCACTAAAACCAGACTACGTGCTTTAGCGTGCTTTTCGTTTCCTCATTATTTAGCCATCTATATCCCTGTCAGCCGCTGCTTCTCACAATCATTCTCCCTGCCCCATTCCCACATAATACTGGGAGGTCAGTGAGAACAGATGAACACTCAACCTTAAATTCACTGCAATTAAGCTGGATGCCATCCAACTGCACTCCCCCCAGCACCCCATCCCCCCCCCCGAACCTTTTTTTTCCTGGAATGAGCGGTTTCCTAGACAAGCTAATGCCGCTATGGGATTAGCTAATCAAGTGAAAATGCAAGGCACTGATTCATGGAAGAATTCTCAGGTCACCTTGAAAACAGGCCTACCGCTGCCGAAGCAACTGAACCCCGGCTGAAAAGTGCCTGAAGGAGCTGAGCTATTAGTCCACCTTGGAGCAGTTCGCATAATAAATGACAGTCATTCGTCTTATGAAATGACTACCTTGGTGATTATGGCCATTACATATTATGCTCAGTTTGTAATTGCAATTGCTTAAATAAGGAAATACTCCTCCCACCCACCCACACATGCATTTTTGAGAGGTAGTTAAATAATGCTTAGTGAGAGATCCCTTGCACAGTCGAGCCTGGCCGCTTGCAGAACAATAAAAGTGGGCTGCTAGCGCTCCTGTAGTGTCCGCGACTGTTGTTATTCTTCGTCTTTTTTCTCCCGAAAGTTTGCTCTACTCTGGCCACACACATGCTTAGAATAATAAAAGTGTTGATGATGTGGCCTGGAAAGCCAATCCAGTGCTCAGTTGATTAAACACTGGAATTTTGTGCACTGCCCAGAAATGAGGTTAGCAAATGGGTTTGGCCATTGCCAGCTTGGACGCGCACAAAGGAAAAGCAGAAGAACACAACGTCTACCGTGCTCTGCCTTCTCCCCGTGCGTGATGAATGCCGGTGTACGTCACTCCCAGTCAAATGAGCTGCACTCGCCTCCAAATATGGCAGGACTGGTGCGTATGAGGTGTAGCTGCCTGGCGGAGAGTCGCGGGAGCCTTGCGGCGGCCCCATCCCTGGGCTGCGATGCTTGCTGGCTTTCTCCTTATGGAAGCCCGTTACGGTGGGCAGGCGCAAACAACTGAGTGAATAATAATTATCAAAAAAAAAAAAAAGAAAGAAAAGTAGGTGGACAACATGAACTTGTTGTTACTGCATTATGCGACCTCATGCATGAAACAGTCCATTAAGCCACACAGAGGATTGGTCCACTGCCAAATTGTGACAGCCGATCATTTGGTGGGGCCCTACACAGCCTAATTCTCATTACTTCCCTGACCCCAGATAATGTTCCTGCTAATGCGCTTACTGGCCATAACATTCCCATATGTATCCTAACGCTGAGCAGGTAAAAGCAGTCAAAACAGGCAGCAGGGATGTCCAATGTTGCCGCTCACGCCCAGACATGATGTTTTATGGACTAAAATGGAATAGCGGAACGCTCTGGCGTCTAGTACATGACCTTTTAATGAAATAACTCCTTGTTAGAGGGGTTGGATCCTTGGAGTGAAAGTGTTCTGGAGATTAAAGGTTTGCACTCCACATAGTTCACCAGGAATAGAATCAGTTTGATAAGCAGAATGTTTTGAATAACAATGACTTGGATCCTGCCATTGGAATCGAGACTTATTTTTCTTCGCCTGAAATATGATTAAGTGAAATCTGCTCCATATCCCTTTGCTGAATAAGAGAAAATATTTGCCGGACTGTTGGCAAGCCTCGGGACTAATTCCACGCACGCAGGATCAAAGGAATTACATCATTTTTCTGGATCAGCAGAATACACACATGCCCTCACAGCTATGCTTTTAGGAGCTGATAGGAACACATTCGTGGCCTTTATGACTCCCATTTACACAAGGGATTAGGAATGAAGACATTTTCTACCCTTGTTCTAAACACAAGGCATTACAGACAGAGTTTCATTCTGCCATGAAATATCACTTATGCACAGCTTGTGAAATTTCAGTGACACTACACTGAATAAAAAATCAGTTAATTGACCTTAATTAGGTAAATGAGTAAACACCCGGCTAATGTGGGAATATGCTCATGCGTATGCATGCGGCTGGAGTCAGCTCCGAATTACAAGCTTTTCATTGTAGAAACACCTTTAGTCTTACAAACTTAATTTAGCAAACCGTTCCTCTCGATTAGTTGTTGAACTAGCCAGATTGCATGATTCCTATATGCTATATATGCTGACATAAAACAACTTGGGAATATTCCTGGTGTCTGTGCTTGCGTCATTAGTGATCTCAAATAGCCTTGTAGCATCCAAGCAAAAATAAAGAAGCAAACTTCAGACACCAAACATGATGGACTATGGGAGTAAAGAGAAAGATTTGTAAGCACAAAATATTGCTTTGTGTGTCCTGCAGGTCCACCTGACGTGGAGCAGGTGTGTGAGCCAAATGTTCGTACCTGGAGCCCCCACAATGGGATGGATATGGGCCTAGTGCCCCCACCATGCCCTCTGCAGGGCTGCATGCTTCAGCTGGAGTTTGCTTATCCAGTTATACCCGAATCCCTCACCGTCTGGGTCACCTTCTGCTCTCCTGAGGAAACTGCCCTGCCCGCCATCCACAACATCCTGCTGCTGACTGTAGGGGGTCACAACCTCTCTCTGGGTCCGAGTAACGTCTTCTGCGACACGCCACTGACCCTTAAGCTGGATGTGAAGGAGAAGGTGTACGGGGTGCAGTTCTTCACAATGGAGCAGCACCTGGAGATCGATGCCACCTTGCTTGCCTCCAAGCCTGACTGCTCGTTGTGCCGGGGCTGCGAGTCACTGCATTACCGGCTGCTCCGCCAGCCTCCGTTCATGCACACTCCAAAGGGTATCGACCTCAGTGACACAACACGCAGATATGTGGACAAGTAAGTGGTCTCAATTGAAATTCCGCATGGAACTGATTTGTTTGTATGCATGAACCACTGAAATCCCTGGCATTGTAATTTCCAATTTATCACTCTTACCGTAGTAGCTACTAATAAGTCTTAAGGTAAATAACAAACTGTGCTGAGATGTTCAGTGTTCATAAATATGGATTCAGGAAACTGTATTCAGTCTGTGTTAGATTTTGGTATGGCACTTTTCAGAATACAGTTACTTTTATGAAGATTATTTTTTAGAAACAAAAAACATTTATGTGTTTGTATTTGTATCTATTTTAAATCAGTGTACATAAAGAGTTCATTGTCATGAGGGTCTTTTGAGGGACAATTGACTTGGAACAGTCTCCTCAATAATGTTCAAATGTGATGACAGCACTGGTGCTGTCCTGGACTTGTGGTAGCAGCAGTGACAGTGAGGCAGGTCTCCAGCTCTGATAACTAAATAGCAAGTCGTTTTAAGGGGTTCTTTTAATTTGAAAATATAGTAAAGTTTGGTGTTACTATGTTACCGGCCAGCCTAATCTTCACTGGATGCTCTCAAAAGTCCCTAGTTTGCAGGAATCAGGCCACAATCATTGTTCACACAATTGCTTTGTTCATAAGGGAAACATTTAATCGAGGTTTACAATATGTTTGAAAGAATGATGGCTTACAGTACTTCCTCTACTCCTGCTACCTTTGCCTAAAGCTCTCTTTTGTTTCTGGATTTTTTTTTTATCAAGAGTGTTAAATGTAAACTTTGGAGTCAGGATCTGCAGTGTTGACTGCTTCAAGATGTTTGTGGTAATTGGCTGTTACGAAAGCCTCTGTGTTCAGACCCGCCAAAAAAACAGAATTCAGTGTGGAATTTTATTGACTTTGGAATATTTCTTTCATCTGGTGAATTGACTGTTTCACAACTGAATGAAAACAACATAATTCAATCAAAATTAGACAGTGAAAAGCTGCTAGTGGGTTCCCGATATATACCAACATGCAAACTGTCAACTTTAGAATGGAGCCAAAGGCAGCAGAAGGAGGGATGCAGCTGCTGGCTGGGCTAAGCCCAGAGCCTGGCATCAGAGGGGCAGTTAGCAAGGCCTGCCATTTTGAGGATGTTCTAGTTTCAGCCAGATAGCCATGGGTTTGGGCCGTCTTCTTAGGCTTAATGTCTTCTCCACTTAAAGCCAGGGTCTGGGTCTCAACTGGACCTCGGAGTTCTTGTTTTGATCTCATTCATGCAGAAAAAGACCTTGAGGACTGGATCCAGTAGAAACAACACCCAGTTCAAACTTGAAGTCTGATCCATAGTAGAAATGAATAGGATTTCCATTCCGGTCAAGGCTTCAATACAGGCCACTTGAGGAGTCAGTGAAATTAAAGGTTTAGCTTACCACCCACCAGTCTTGATTTTAAAATATGGGGGATGCTAAATGGCCAATACTGTTTTGACCCCACATGTCCGATAGCGAGGAGCTTGGCCTACAGCGTTGATCAGTTTTCTTCACATTTCTTGTATGACCTGAGACTCATTTTGCTATGTGGTTATTGCTGAATAATCTTTTACTACATTTATATTGAGAGTGGATATCAATTTTTAATGTGTGTAGCCAGCTGGATGACATGCACTTTTGTTCTGAATCAGGAAATCACAGGGGACTATATAAGACCACAAAAGATGAAGAGCCTCATAATCTTAACCACTGACAATTAGGTTTTCTCTGTTCCCATTGTGAGCAATGTTTCCTCTGATGCTTGCAACTAATGTATTCCTTGATAAAATAGACATGTTATAAAATTCTCAGTCACATCCATGACTCAATTTGGCCCCTTATATGAGTGGTCTATGCGCTGTTCATCCAAAAGGAGAACCTTTTGTGTCTGAACCTCTGAAGTGAAGGACATTTCAACATGGGTGAAAAATCCCGAGTTGAAGCTTCAAGACAGGGAAACAAATCAGTGAAAGGAAGATTGACCCACTGGGTGTTTGACCTCAGCCTTCAGAAACTTCTGCCCCATCTGCTAATCCTCTTCCTGACCTACCCCTCTCTGCTGTTTGTCTTCAAAGGGCACCATTGCCTGGGCTGATAGGACCTCCCAGCCAGGCAGGGGCTCGGACAATTGGCAAACTCATCTGCCTACGGACCCCCTCCCCCACCCCACCCCACCACCCCCCCTTTCCAAAGAATATTGGCTTATTCTGCCACCTTCATGCCAATTATAGCAATTTAAAGCTTTGAAATGAAGACACTCTTCCTTGCCCACCATATCCAGGACTTTTCTCTTTGGGATTCATTTTTTAGTAGTACTTTCCCAAATACATGTGTTGCGTTATCTCTATTGTACAATAGGTATCTCAGGAGAAGGCAGCCAAGTTTTTAGTGGACAAAACCAGTGTTGATCCAACCTCTCATCTTTGGAGAACAAGGACACATTCAAAAATTCTTAGACCATAACTGTTTTAAAGGATTTTGCTCAAGACGCCCGTGCTAAAACAGATATGCAATAAGGGATTCAAAGGTTGGTCATCTCTTCCCTCCATGACCTTAAAGCGAAAGGGGTTAATCCACACTTGATGGTGAAACTGGACAGCTTTGATCTCAGATCTGGGCCTAAGGATATTGAAGTAGACACAGTGCCCTGCTGGAGCGGTCAGAAACTGGGTCAGAGTCATTGAACAGATCACTTGCAAATTTTGAAATGCTGGATAAAATGGGATGGTCCCAAATCACTGGAAGTATGGTAGAAGCTCCTGGTTGCTTGCTAAGAGGTAATCTATTTGAATTATGATATTATGAGTTGTAGCTACATGACCTGTGTGTAGCACTATAGGACTTTGACCTCCTGGAGTAAAAAAAACTCTACCAGGCTTTGTCTATGTTCTGATGCTTCCCGAACTCCATGCGGTCCTGACAGAAAGCTTATATGTGTCTTTACCTCACTTTCTGGAAGGGCGGCATTTAGGTCCTGGCTTTGCATAATCTCTGTAATTCAAACCACATTTCCAGGGCGGCAAATGTGTATGGCCACAGTGTCTGGGCTGTCTTGCAATGCTTGCTTGCAGCATCATGCTCTCCTCCTTCCTTTCTAGGAACTGTCTAGTGGATTTCCCATGGAGCTCCCTTGGCCTGTGGAAGGATGCCGAGGATGAGTTTGGGATTTGGGGTGGAGAGTATGGAAATGAGTGCAAGGTGCTTGGTGGTCAAAGTGAGATGATGTCCTTAACCATGTCAGTGGGCCCTGACCTATGTCTCTGAGCTACGTTAGCCAGACGTCATAGCCGACCACACTAATCCCTGTTTACCAAAGACCCGGAATAGACTGTGGAAACACTCTGTCACATTTCAACTGTAAGGCCATGTTGATCCCCTTGACTGTTGGGCAACTGATGCATTGGGCAAATAAGACCCTTACCAATGATTTATCATTGTCAGTACGTGCACAACCTCATGGCACATCATGGATGGTTGAACACTCAATGTGAAATGTTGAACTCATTTACAACTAGGAAAAATCTGCTCCTCTGCGGTTTAGGGCTTCTGATGAGCCGTTTCAGAGTGACCTGTTGAAATTCTTCGAAATCTGGACCAGTCTGTCATTGAGGTGATACTGTTTTTGAAGCCAGAGCGGTCAGAATCCAAGCAGCAGTTATTGTGATCTGTCCAAAAGTGCCCTCAACCTTGACCACACTGTCACTAAAAACAGTCACACTATTGTTTTCGTCCGAGAAGCCCCGCTGGATCAAATTACTTGGATGGCTATTGTTTCTGTTGTTGTCCTACTCATAAGTGCTGATGTACATCTCTGTTATTTTTCCAGGACTGTATCAAATCTCCAGAAGCAATGGCCTCCAAAGTATTCCAGTTTATCAAGTGCTATCAGATTATCGATGGAGCTTGAGTGTCCTTTATTTGTTACGCCTTCTTCTAGTGAGACTTTTGCTGCAAGTTTTCGGGGTCAGGGTTGACTTAAGGGCACTGCTACTCAGCAAAGCCTGCAAGATGATGATGCATATGAGTGCATGCAAACATAACCGTGCATTCCTTATGTAGACACACATTATTTACATTTCTGTAGTACTTGCTGACTTTCAAACATTATCAGGCACCTTTACATCTCTCTCCCCTCCTTGCTCTCTCTCTCTCGGGTGCTTTCTCTCTCTCTCAAGCTTTGCACCGACATGAGCGCCGTAAGTGCTCCACTTACCCATGAGTCATAGGTGCAAACAGATTGTACCATCGCACTTAAAGCCCTGCCAGCCTTTGAACGATGGGCTGTAAGCGCAGTTCCGATGACACGTTACCTTATTTCATGCCATGTCATCAACATATATTTATGTATTAAGTGCACTGGTGAGCCCATTGACTTGTCATTTAGAGCCTGTGAAATGGTTTAGTTTCGAATGACATCATCTGACACATCATCGAGTCCTCCTTTTCAGCACTGTTGAGTGCGTGATAGCACACCACCACTAATAGAATACAGATGACTCTGTGCGGTGTGGACATTGATCGGCAGATGAAGATGGCATGCTTAAAGCTTTTCTTGCTTTCAGAGCCACTGGAGACAGCTCAACTGGCTTCTGCTGTCGCTGAGCCTTCTTAGCTTAAAATGAAACCGTGGGAGACGAGAAAGTATACTTAGATACCCATTTTACTGTATAGTCTTTCATTTTCAGCTTCTGGTGATGAAATCACCTATTCAGTTGGGAAACATTGGGAACAGAAACTGGGAATCTTAGGTATAAACCCTGGAAAAAGGTTACCATTCAGATAGCATTGTAAATCAGTAAGCACCATAGTGTCATCTAAACTGACTTTCTAGTTTCAAATTATAACATTTAAAAATCTGAAGGTCAGAGTAGTTTGGCAACAAATTGAATTTACCCAATTATCCACTCACTCCAGAAATAGTCAATCAGCTGGAACATCTCTGGTGCCTCTTTTTTTTTCCTGTTTAGCATTGGATCTATGAGGCTATAGTTGCTAGCGAGCGCTAGAACTTAGTCACTACCCAAATCTTTTCTGTAAATATATCTCCGAAACTTCTCTCAGCCCTCTCAAACCACATTCTTTTCACAAAATTGAACTTTTTAAAAATGATTTTCTGTTCTTTCTCCAATGCCCAAAGTTTTCAGAGTTTTACTCAGAATAGCAGAAAAAGTTCTGTCCACACACACCTCCTTTTACTGGCTTATCAATGGGGCTATGTGTTTGAAATTTCGTGTACTGATGCAGAACAACAATGCAGGGTTTTAAGGTCCTCTACTTGAAGGAGGCCCCAAGAACGTCTGGTCTAAATTGTTGTGGAAGTCTGTGACAAATAAAGGAAGTTATTAAATCTCCTGAGGTGGGTGCTGGGCTACTGTACCAATATGTGATTGTCTCTCAGATTGCAAGGGATCTCTGGTACTTACAAGCAGTGGCTTTGGCATGTGTCATCTGGTTAAATGCAGCCAAATAGTCAAACAAACGTTTAATCCCTGTCCCTTACACGATGTGGGTAAACCCTTATGCAATAAAGGCTTGTTATACATATCATTTTAAAAGGTTATATACATTTTTGTAAGATATTTCAACCAACAGTCAGTGATTGTTAGTGCCCTGTTGGGGCCAACAATAAAGACAAAAATCGATCACGTTGTTTTTGTTTTTTTTTTTTTCATTACAAAATATGAAGTGTAATGAGCACAGGCTAAAATGCTAAAGATCCTAGATGCTGACGCGAGCCACCTCATAATTTTTAGGGTATTTCAGTCAATTGAATGCTGATGGGCCATGTCCATACAGGTCTAAATGAACTTTATTAGAAATACAGTAATACAATTT
>JBBPCX010000088.1:8440709-8450709 GCA_037974365.1 Hydrocynus forskahlii | reverse complement strand
GCAGGGAGGGAAAGAGAGAGAGAATAGAGAGAGAGAGAGAGAGAGAGAGAGAGAGAGAGAGAGTTGGCACTCAGGCTTTGTGTTGCTTTGCCTGCTCTTGTTGCTGACAGTGTCAGGTCTCCCCAGACTTTTGTCTTCCAAAGCCTACACTCGTTCAATTAAACGCGCCACTTGAGAAGATGGTTCGAGTTTGCTCAGGCCCTGCCAAGAGCCGGGAACAGTGTGTAATGTGCGCTGGAACTGCCAGAGCCACGCTCGCGTTTTGTCGCGTTAATCAAGGCTGGAGCTGTTTCACAGGGCATTAAGCAGATTTTATAGCACAATTCCGTTCTCCTCTTTGACAAGATGTGGATATTTTTCATGCTCAGATGTGTCATGTTAATTGCGCTGAGAGGAGCAGCGTGTGCTCGTGAAGCCAAGTATCTGAAGGAGCTTGAGCTCGGGCTGCATCGTCCCTGCCTTCGTCTCACTGAGGGCTGCCTGCTCGTCATGATTTACCGGTGGGCCCAATTCTCTTGGTGGAAATAACTAACTGTACACACTGTACATGCTACTGAAATCCACAAACATGTGAAAGACTTTATTACTTTCATGGCCAGTTTCCCAGATCCCGATTAAGCCTTCGATTAGACTAAAAGGAATTTATGCTGGTGTTTGGCAGTTTAGTCCAGGTCCAATATATAGAAAAAACAGCCATTAGAGATACTGCTAGACAGCCTTGCAATGAATATCCTTAAAGGGCCCGTTGCATACAAAAACAGATTGTCCTCATTTCTTTAAAAATACAGCTAAACATTGTAAAAAAAGTTAAAAACTGTTACCCGAAACTCATTCACTCAGAACTTTTTAAGAGAGCCAATCACAGAATTAGCATATCAGTCTTAAAAACACAGTAACAAGTGCCTGTTTAATTCTGGCCAATGACTTTGGTACATTATGACTGTTTTTGGTACGTAAAGCACCATTTGGGTCACAAAAAGTGGATTTTAAAGGGAAAAAATACAAGGGCCTTTAATATTTTTCTCACATATCGTCCCTGTCTGGCGGAATCCTCGTAACTCCACTTTTCGCCTTTGTTGTTTTTTTCATAAATCGATAATATTGGTCAGTCTCCACGTGGGTCTGTAAAATTTAGAAATTATTAGCCAATGAAAAGTGTTGAAAATAGTTCTACCAATTTTGATGACACAGTATTCATTTATTTAGAATGTACATTGTTTTTTGAGTTTCCTGAAAAATAGCCGTTTTGGACATATGAGGTTTCCGCCTGACAGAAACGATATGAAATATATTTGTCCACTATACATATATATGCCTATGTAGTGGGTAGGATACTTGTCTCTGTATGGGTTCGAATCCTACCTTCAGCATACCACCACTGGGTTCCTGGGCAAGACCCTTAACCCCAAGTTAACGCCCAAAGCCTCTGCTAAATGCTGTAAAAGTAAAGGTACGTATGAGAATTCACCTTCATTCTTCTGTGTTTAATGGTTATGTCTCTGTGTCGAATTTGGCAATTACTGAGGTGCAAACCTGTTTTCAAGGGAAAAAGAAAAGAGGTGGAACAATTTTCATTAAAAAATACAAAAATACAAAAACAAATCCAAACACTTAAGAAGTTTCCTCCTATAAATCGTTTGACACATTTAAACACACCAGTGCTTCCTTTGTCTGGGTGTATATGTGTGTATGTATATGTGCAGGTAGATGTGTGGGTATGTTTATTCCTACTGTGGGTGTGTGTTTTCCTCTCATTTCATTTTATAGGACTTTCACTGGTGTGCTGCTTTGGTTATTTTCTCTCCTTTTCTAGTGTGCTCGGTCTAGAACGGACACAAATAGCCACGTAAAACTCCCGCCTTTGTCATTCATCTTTATGTGCTAATTTGAACGATTTGTTTAGCCTCTTATTAAATGTTACTGCTTCCCTGCCCATTAGACCAAGCACCTTATAACTCTGCTGACGGCAGCGCGAAAAACTTGGCCTCGCGTGAACCTGCAGTGTTTGCAATAGCAGCCGCCAGTGCCCAAACGCTCCGGTAATTTGGCTGCATCGTTTTGTTAATCAGTGGAGAAGGGCTTGTGTTTCCCCTGGGGAAGCCGGCCAACGCAAATGCAAATAATGAGGCCTTTGTATGCCCCCCTCCACCGCCCCCTTGCCCCCGTTCATTCTTTTCTTATGGGCTGACGTGCACACGTACATGTGTGGTTGGCTGCCTGCTTGTGTAGTCTTATGGGAGGCTAATGGACCAGAGAGTCCTGGTAAATATGTCAGTCTGGGTATCTTGTTGGGTGGCATGCACGCATGTGTGTGGAGGTAGTGGGGGTATTTGTCAGGCTCAACATGCATAAGGAGGGGCTGTTTAGACATGGATACTACTTGATGGTCTGTAAATGACCCACACCACTTAATCCTAGCATGTGTTTCCATCAGCATTTCTCTATGTCTCAAACACTTCATAGCCAGTGTAGCTCATCAGTAGCATCTGCAGTCATTTCTCAGGGCAACTAGAAATGTCAATATAAGATATCATGTTGGTGTGCAAAGTTAGTATGCGCTGGTGCGTGTTAGTTATTTGCCCGGAAGATGCTAGGCTAATGTAGCTATGCTTATCAGAGCCCAACAGGACCCAACTGCTCACATCAAGTTTGGTTAGGTTGGACTGGTTCAGTACTTCCGACTTTATTGTCTCTCTGGTCTAATTTTATAGCTTAACACTGTTTGCCAGCAGACTGTCTTAGGTTAAAAAACGTATAGTTTAGATTTTTTAAAAATTTGACCCTTGATTTCGTGTATCTTCCACCTTTCTTTCATTACTTTAAAACAGAATCTAAACCACCATGCCATTCACACTGAGGTCCACTATATCCAGGGTAGTCAGAAACGAACAGCCAATTCAGAAAAGTAGAGATTAGTGCAGCTAAAAGGACAAAATAGTTTTTGTATTCTATGTTCTTAGAAAAAAAAAATAGCTTTAGGATTAAGCAGCTTGTGTCAGCTCCTCACAGTGTGGGCAGTTTGTCCAGACTGAATGTCCAGACTGGGATGATGCTTGAAAGCAGTGTTTGGTGAATAAATCCGCTCATCCTGGAATATTTCATATTTTCTTGTAATGCATAATCTAATGACTGCATTTTGGGTTAAGAGCATGATTCATGCCCAAATGAAGCCCTTCATTCTGAATCTTTATGGAATCTATGAAAGTAGAATACAGAGCAACCTAAACTATTTACATGTAATGTCTATTATAGACATCAGTTTGTGACAGAAACCACATAAAGGATTGAGATTACTTCCTTAGTGATGTAAATGTTAACTACATTATCCATGTAGCTCTGGAACAAAGCTAAAAAGCACATTTCAAATAAGTATGTTGGGCTTATGGCCATCCCATATTTTTTAGAACTCCATATCCAAGTGTACCAGCTCCCCACACTTGCATACACTGGTGCTGAGCTATGTGGCCTGGATGTTTTCTCTCCTGATGTGCATCTTGTTTTTGGCCCACGCGACTCAGATTGGGTTACTGGTTTGTGGGATCCTGGGTCGTAACCACACGCCAGCTATTTGTTTGTGTCTGAGTGTCCGCAGTGGGAGGCGGAAAGAGAGGTGCCTGGCCCCCCGTGCCATTGCTGTCCACGCCACCCCGACAGCCCGACTCTTTGTTCGAGTCCCAGCTCTTCCCGAGTGGTCCCAACCAATATCAGTTACAATACCGCATGACTGTAGGGGGGTGTAAAGGAACACCTTCTCCCCAATGTCTTGCTTGGTGCAGCCGGCGGAAGGGCTTCGGTTGTAAGAATGTTATCTAATGATATGTGCTAAGCCAGGGTGGATGCAGAACTGAATATCTCTGCCCAAGTACGAGGACTGCTACTGTAGTGACCATTTGCTTAAAGGTAAAAGTTGAAATAAGTTATTTTTTTGGAAAACTGCACTTGATTTATTGTCTATCTAAGCCTAAACTTGTGTTCTTGCTTATATAAACTACATTAGCTAGCTACCAGACACCCCAAACATACAGTAGAAACAACAGTTTAGGTCTCATCCTTGTTATTCTAAATTCACTAAATAAGACAAATAGAGCACAGCAGGTACTTAAGATTAGTTGCCAGACATGTTGCTTAATTAGGATGGACGCTGAATTACTTCAATGGTCTCTAGAAATGGAAACAGCTTTACGTTTAAAGCTTTCTCAGAAATAAACATTGAATTAGTTTTGATCAAAGAAATGACCCCAACATCCATTATGTAATGTTAATTGTTCTTAAGCCTGTTGAAATGGGGTCCAGTTCTCAAACGGCACCAAGGCAGAGCTGGCTTCGCACCAGCCCTGGCAACAGCACTGTCCATAGCAGGACATGAGTTCATATGACTTTCTTAATTAGTGCTACCATAGTACAACTGAAAGGGACACTGTGCCTGAAATTTGCCTGCAGTATTAAATGAAGAGCTTCCGTCATTTCCTTCTCTCCGATGCATGCCGTTTTGTATCAGTGAGCATAACTGATTTCAGATAAGCCTCAAGAGGCCAAGGCTGAAATGCATATGCTCAGCAACAGTAATGACTCACTCCAGTCCGCAAGTGAAGGCTCGCAAAAGGAGGTGTAAACAGGAAAAGGTGGAATCTGTTGCTAATCAGCCAGTTAATTGCCTCGCGTTGGTTCGAATTACGATGGTTTACTACAGATTTGAGAATTACATCCCTGTCTAATTCAGACCTGTAATGGGATTCTGGGATCATATTTTTGATGTTAAGAAGGTTCTTCAACCAACCTGAAAGGCAACCAAAAATCAAAGACAGGTTCAAAAATCCTTAGTAAGGTTGTGGGAGAACTTTGGTCTTATTTCTTTCTGAGTACCCAACTTAGCTTTAGGAGTTGAACGGCGGAAACAACGCTCCTTCATGAAGTGACAGCAGTGGTTACTGACATTCCTCCTGGAGATCAACTTTTGTGTTAGGCGGCAACTTACGTCTAACATCTAACGTAAATCCTCAGCCAATCAGGAGCTTCTGAAGAAGTTAATTAGCTGGAGCAGGTGTTGCAGATTGTGGCTGGGCTGTCTCCTGGAACAGGGTGGGGGACCACTGAGGTACAGGTTTTGGATGTAAGTGTAACAGCCATTTGTATTTTTGCATTTAGGGACGTGAAGCGTGGGGTGGTATATACATACCAGGTGCAAACCCTGACCGGATGGGGCGAGAGCGAGCCATCCCCTCCATTCACTCACAGCCTTGGAGCTCCATACTGCGGAGATGGAATCATCCAGAGGTGCCTTCACAAAACTAATCTTTCATGAGTGGTTAAACGTGACTACAGCATGGTTTTATGGCTCCCACTATATTGTAATTGTTTCTAAAAAAATTTTTTTTTTAATTTAATTTTTTTTTCTTCTTATTATTATTATAATTTATGTGATTACATGCAATAACATGAAAAACTACTGAAGTTGATACACATGTACATAAGCTGCATTGCAGCAATCCATATGTAACAATGAATGCATCACCCATAGTTACATCATGATTACATATATTGTCAACATGTTTCTACACATTTATTAGAAACAATATAACGTGGGATCATTTAATGATAAAACTGCGAAACTACATCAGACCAGAAACCTGTACTTGTAAGCAAAGACAATTGGACATAAACGAGTTTCCTAATAAAAGATCAAGCACGTTCTGAGTATTGCAGCTAGGGGAGCGCATTAGGTATCTTAACCTATGCATATTGCGAACAAGTGAGATTAAATCCAAGAGGGAGACTACTGAAATATCAGATTTGGTTTAAAGAAACACATTTGCAGTTGATCTTGAGTACTAAGGTTTATAACTTCCACAATATATGCTTCCAATACATTACATATGCATCTGGTGTGATGTTTCTGACATTACAATGAAACCGTATGCTTTAAACAGGCTTTTGCACTTACTAGCAATGATGCTGTGTGTACTTTCAGGTCCCAGGGAGAGCAGTGCGATGATATGAACTCCGTCAATGGTGACGGCTGCTCCAGCCAGTGCAAGAAAGAGCCTTTCTTCAACTGTATAGGTAAGGCCTTAAAGACATATGGTTAACATTGTGAGCCTTCATGTGAGTTGTCATGGCAGATGACAAGCACCAACACTGGTAATTGTAATGACAGATGCTATATGCTTATGCCATGATATTAAATAAAAAATGTGACAAACGGTCATGACAGATGCTATAATGCCTGGTGACAGTTAATGTCACATATTTAATTACCATTAATGGTAACATGGAGTAGAAAGGGGGCAGGGTTTGGAGCTCTATTGTCTCACAGATTCCATTTGATTCCTGAAGGTCCTTTCTGTGTCAAGTTCTCTCTGTGCATGTTCTCTCTGAGTCTGTATGGGTTTTTGCTGGGATCTCCAAGTTCCTCCCACTATCCAAGGACCTGCATATGAGGTGGACTGGCTATGCTACATTAGCCATGGGTGTGAATTTGTATGTGAATGTTTTTGCCTGTGTGTCTGCCCTGTGATGGGCTAGCGAGCTATCCAAGGTGTTTTTCTGCACTTTCGCCTCGAGATTGGCTCCAGCACACCCCACAACCCTGCTTGACGCCAAGCATTTTAAATAATGGCTAGATAGATGGATGGTAAAATGGACCTGTTTTATTGAAAGGCATGATTAGGCCACTCATAACAGTAAAAAACATCTGTCGTGACGTGTCTACGGTATGCTTATATCAACAATGTATAGCAAGGTACATGTAAAGTGTTGCCTACCTATTAGACTAGATGTATCTGTCAAAAGGAGCCATAAGTTGTTCATATGCCACTTAATAAGAATTGTGTCTTTTTTATTCCAAGTCCAAAAATGCCTGTTGATTTTTACAGGAAATATCTTTGTAAAATCACAAACATGCGATGAAAATGAATTATTTTCCCCAAGATCTCGTCACGAGGCCCATTGTTTGTCGCAAAGCACTGTGACATCCCTGTGAAGTCTGGAAGACATTTTATTCAAAAGAACAGGCCAACAAATTCAGAACGGCTGCCTTGGCACCTAATCCTGTTCTCTGCTTTATGCATAAACGAGGGCTTTCCGCTCTAGCTCCCCTTTTGTTTTGGCCCGAGGAAACGTATGTCACATCAAGTCTGCGGTGCCCCCATATGGAAAGGCCCAGTGGGCACTGCTCGCGAACATGATATTAACACCTTTTCACCGCAAACAGCACATATAAAGGGTCGTGTTGCATGGTGGCGCATTTCAAGGTATTCGCCTCGAGTACGAACCCTAGAAAACCCCTGTGTAACTCAAATAGACTTGACCTTTTGTCTTCGGCCATATGTCACCACTACAAGAGCCTTGCAAAGCTGTTGTGCACCTATCGGAGCGGCTGACAAAGCTGGGATGCCAGGAGGCAGATTTTTTCCACTGTCCGCCTACTTTTAGAGGAAGAAATCACATCTGTGTGTCGGCTTGAAATATTTGTAGTTTTTTGCTTGGAAATTGGATGCAGAAATGGATAAATCATCTGTGTGTCTGTCTGCGTCTTTCTGACCGTATGTCTGACAGCCTGACCAGGTGGATGGGCTCTTTAGGCTCGTCAGCCTATGTTAACCCTTAGTCATCGTCACTCTCTATTAGCGCAGAGTTGGCGTGGAAAATACGGATTCTAATCTTCCAGCCCATTCTAAACGTTCAGTCCAAAAAATGTTTAATTAGTTTGCACTCCGCAAGGAGAAGACTACGGATCTAGCACTGCATTGCAAACTAAAACTGGAACACAAACTGAAACAGTGGTCCAGCGGTTGGCCTTAGCACTGTATTTAAGCACGTTTCATGATTCAGCCAGTCTACAGTGGAGCTCTAGGTTACAGGCAGGGTGTAATCGGTGACTAACTGCATAATTAATAATGTAACATAAATCAGCAATCGTAGCAACAGCAGCACTAACTGTAGACTTCTGCAGGTTATGGTTGTGTATCTGCTAGTTGTGTGTGGACACTACATTAGTACAATAGATTAATCCTACGCAGGAATATGATTCATATTACATTGTACTCATCCAGATGCCAAGAAAGGATTCGTATGAGCCGAATCCAGTGGTGGATTACAGTACAGGCTTTCACACATCCTGCAAAGAAAGTGCTTCTGACACCTTCGCCTGGGTAGGAGAGGATAAGAGAGGTGGAGAAAGACCAGTGTTGACCAGAGTGTGTGTCAGTGTGTTTGCAGCATAACTGCTCTGTGTGTGTGAGTGTGTGTGTGTTTGTGTGAGTGTGTGTGTGTGTGTGTGTGCCCCCTTCAGCAGCCCCTCGTTTCAACATCAGCAGAGCTAGGCTGAGGGGAGCACTGGAATTTGCGTGGAGGCCAACTTGGCACGGCCCGTCTCCGTCCCCCTTACTGGAACCCCTCAGAGAGAGAGAGAGAGAGAGAGAGAGAGAGAGAGAGAGAGAGACATACAGAGAGAGAGACAGAGAGAGAGAGGACAAAAAAGAGAACAAGAAAAAGACAGAAAGTGCGAAATAAAGGTGGAAGAGGAGAGAGAGAGAGAGAGGAAGGGATGAGAGAGAGGAAGGAGAGAGATGGAGTGAGAGAGAGAAACACAGCAAGAGAGAGAGACACAGCAAGTAAAGGAGAGCAGAAAAAAACTGAGATATGAAAAAACAAGAAAGGGGGATGCTGTGTAATGGAGGGAGGAAAAAGCGAAAAAAGACTGAGAGAGCGAGGGAGAGGATGGAGAGAAATATGTGTGGTGGGTAAACGGGTTCGGGGAGAGAATGAGAAACAGTGGAGACAGACCAAGGTGAGGAAGAGTGTGTGTGTGTGTGTGAGAGAGAGAGAGAGAGAGAGAGAGAGAAAGAGGAAAGAGGAGACAAGGGATGGACAGATGGAGAAGGAAGCAGGATGAAGAAGGAGACTGAAGGAGTGAGTGTAGTCTCCAGCTACAGTGTCTGGAAAAGCCATCCCCCATCTCTCTCTCGCTCCTTCTACATGTAGAGTCTGTAAGGGAAACGCTAGAATGGTAAGAAGGGCCTTCTGAACTGTAACTGTATATCTATAAATATGTATATATGATGGAACATTATATGTGCATATTGATAGATATAAATGCATAAATAATGGAACATATGTTATATGTAAACGAATACAGTATGCGCTCCTCAACCCATGGGCACTGACATCGCATGTTTGATTTTCCCCTTATTCTCTCTCTCCTGGGGAGCTGGAGGGGTGAAAAGAGAGGGATGACACCAGAAAGGCCTTGTTTCTCTTTAAAAGCACCTACTGCTGTCTACTGGCAGGAGAATTCCTCACCTTTTTTTGCCCCTATTTTTCCCGCCCAGCATGTCAGCGGGTTCAGCCTCTTGTTACTGCCTTGTCCTGATGGAGCACAAGGAGAAAACTCAGACAGAACTCAGAAGCTGGTTTTACTTTGCGTCTAGCAGAAACCCTGGTGGGGCACTCCAACATAAATTCATTTTTAAAGGGAGAGATACATACTTTTTGCCCTTGAGCCAATATGCTTGTTGAACAAAGCTGATTCTGTACTAGAGACACAATGCTGATAGAGCTAAGACTCTTGCGTATACCTGTTACCACTGTGACCCCCACACTTTACATAGTAAGAGGTTCAAGGACCTCTTTTATTTATTCATTTTCTCATAAGTATCAGACAGTGCCTATGCTAATCCAGGGTGTTTTCTTTAAAACCTTCTAAGCATTAAAACAAACCACTTTAATTATTTTGTGTATTTTCTTGTTATTCACAATTCATTTTCACTTCCTATAACCTTTTTGATCCTTTAAAATTTAATAGGCTGTTCATGTTACTGTGATTATGAAGACATAGTTCCGCCAATGATGCTAATGTTGCTAAAAAAATGAAAGCCAGTATTCACCTAAAAACATAATTGAAATTATTTAACATGTAACTACTAGCCTTGATTCATTGTTAGCGTCATTAGTGTGGTAGTTTGAAATATTCCTTTGAGATTGGTATCTGTAATTTTATATA
>JBBPCX010000088.1:8421675-8439717 GCA_037974365.1 Hydrocynus forskahlii | reverse complement strand
GAAATGTTCCTTTAAGATTGTAATGATATATATATATCAATTCACAGTTGTGTGATGTCACAAAAACAGTAACACTTCAAACCAGCTCTTCCATCCTGTTTGAGTGTGTAAACTGGTGTGTATGTGTAACACAGTGTCTTTCCCATCCCCCTCTGTCTTTCTCTTTCACTCACTCTCACACACAGATGAGCCTAGCATGTGCTACTACTATGACGGTGATGGAGTGTGTGAGGACTTTGAGCGCGAGACCAGTGTGAAGGACTGTGGGCTGTACACCCCGAGCGGGTTCCTGGACCAGTGGGCCACTTCAGTGAATGCATCACATGAGGAAAAGCTCTACTGCCCTGCAGATGTGGCAGCAGGGTACCCCGCTGTTACTAAGGTAGAGACTCCCTACCTACCACAGCTCCTTAAACCTTCACCACGTATCATCACACGGGTGTGTTGCTGCATATTTTCCATTAAAGGGTACTGTCAGACTGGTGTTTTGGAACATTCAGCAACAAACATCATAACATGTTCCAACTGCTGACGTAACACTGCATTTTAATGTAGATTTAAGATTACAGCGGATATTATTTTTACTATTTTACATTTGACAGTTGATCCACAACTAAATCCCACCAAACTCATTCTGACGGACGGAGCGAGTGCCGTGCAGGACACTCAAAAGCACAAAACACACCACAAAAAATCACAGACTTACTGTTTGATGAGCAACACTGTATAACAAATCTTTACATTTGGAGTCATTTGACATGAGTCAAAGTAACACTGCCAAGCTGTTGATCTGTCAGGGAGTATTTTTCGTCCCCCATTTGCATTCACAACTGCTATGGCACTTTAACCATAGCAAACGCAGCTTGTGCTGTTGTACAACAACATTTGTGTTGTCATATTTGAGAAACCAAGCAAGAAATGAGAAATATTTTATGGACAATTTCTGTGGGAGCAGTCCATTATGATGTCCCAGTCATTTGTGATCAGGAGTCTAAGAAGGCATAACTGGCCTCACTCTCTCTCTTTGTGGGATGGCCCACCTCTCAGTGTGACACTAGTATGTGTTGCTAATGACCTGTCCAGTGGTATTGCATTACTAGCAGTTCAAAAAGATGCAATGACTCAGAGAAAGCCTGTACTAGTCTTCAACTTTCCTCAACCTTGGTAGTATTGGGTGGTGGTGGACACCTGGCTAACTTGGAGAGAAATGTTGAGAACATCAGGGGTCATTGGTAGGTCATTATGTATGCTGTAGGGGAAGTCACCATAGGTGTATTTCTTATGTGGTTTTCATTTTCATGTTTCGGCCTCCATTATGAGCTCAAGCAATGGATGTGATTGATTGGTGTGCATGGGGAGCAAAGGCTAGCCCATCCAGTCCCAGAGAAGAGGTACTGTAGTGCACATTTCTGAAAAAGCAAATGCTGGATCTGATAGAAAGGTGTCAGAATGCACAGTGCAGCACAGCCTGGTGGCCTTATCACATTTTCTTCTACATCATGTGAACGACTGGGTTCACATGTGCCACTTACCTGGGAAACAGTTGGCACCAGTATGCACTATGGGAGGAAGACGAAGCGGCGGAGCCAGTGTGATGCACTGCAGTGTTTTGCTGGGAAACTTTGGGTTCCTCTTCAGATTTAAATTGAAGATATGTTCCGTGATGGCTGATGGGTGTGTATCATCAGAATGTACATTTATACATAGAACCAGTCCCTGATGGTCTAACTTGACAAGTTTCCTCATCATTGAATTAATTTTCACTAGGTTCATCTTGTTCCTTTCAGGTGGAGCTCCTTTTGCTGTTGTTTTTACTGTTTTTTCTCTTTGCAAAAACCTCGTCAAGCATCAAATTTCACTTCATTAAGTAGCCCTTTTCTACTTTTAAGAGTTGTTTTCTTTACTTGTGATCTTTGTTTCGCAAGCTTCTTCTCATGACAGACAGGTCCCTTGCCACTGTTTGGGGATAGATGACAGAGCATTCTGGTTTGAGGAAACGTCAGTCTTGGCACAAAGATGTGCTTTGTTCGCCGCTTGTAAGCCAGAAGATAACATCTCCAGAGCACACAGGACACTAAAACTGTCTCTCACTCGAAATTACACACCGACCCTGGTGTCAGATGGCTCTTGTGCACAACGTCCTGGCTCTGTTCCCACCCAGGCCAATTTCAGTTGCGTTGGGACTGGGGGTGTCTGTGGAGTTTAGTTCTGCCGGAGAAGATCAAAGCAACAGAGCATGGAGACAGATGAGGCCATTTGAAGATAAACGATATAGGAGATACGGCACACGTTGGTCTTGTAAGCACTCGACAGATGAAACGAGAGCAATTGATGTTAACTGCTTCTAGAACACCAAGCTCACACTTCCCTTCACTCTTGTCTACAGAAGTTTTTTGGCTTGTCACCTCATCAAGGAAGTTGGTCTTGATGGTATTGTGGAAGGGCATATGCAATGTAGGTAAACGTGTTTTCACTTCTTTTTAGATGTGGTTCTATTCAGCTCTGACATTTACTCTGAGGAAAATGTTAGGTACAGCTTTTATTTAGATGGTCCACTGTAGATGTTTTGCAGATGTGAAACATCTAATTACATTCAACTAAATTACGGCTCAACTAAATCTATTAACATAACCTTGACTTTTCCCTTATCCCATAAGTAACACTTACTCAACCCTATCCTTAACCTCAACCCAAAGTGTAATCATCATCTTAGCCCCAGACCTTAGTTCTAACCTTAAACCTCACTCTGCATTAAACTCTAATGAGGATCAATTAAATATATTTCTGCGCTAATAGCGAGTCTTTAGGTCTCTGCCGAGGCCTGTCCAAATAAAGTGGGACCAAGTGTCATATTCACTATCTTGGAGGTTTTACTCTTCTTACTCCTCTCCGAATGGGACTGCTTCAGAATAGATCAGCCTCATCTGTCCAAAAAGTGATGTCTATAATTAGCCCTGCTCTCCCATGTTCCAGCTCTGTGAGATCATTCTGTCAAGTGGCTTTGAGATGTCATATCCACAGTGCATCACATCAGCTCAGATCAGAGATTGCGTGTGAGGTCTAGGAGCCTGCAGACATTGGCGTGTAGTAGACAAAATCCTACCCTGCAGTGTCTGTGCCGTTTGATGCTCTCCCAGCTGCCGTCAAAGGTACCTGCACATCTATTCCACACCGAGATGCATACTTCTTGTCTGTTGTTTGGTTGTTTTGTTGTTTTCCCCGAACCCCCCCACCACACACACACACACACACACCTTCGGAAGGTCTCTGGCTAGGCCCTGCTCCTTTCAAAGACCACGTTGAGCCAGTTTGCCCATGGGGAATGAGGTTAGTTGATAGGGATCAGCCCGGATGCATGAAAGGATCCCGTGGAAGAGAGAAGAGGGGGAAGGGGAGTGGAGGGGAAGGGCAGGGGATTGTGTCTGCGTGGAAGATGCCAACGGGCCTGCAGCCATGGCTGCTAGCTATCTGCCGTGAAGAACACACAGCCTTTTAGGTCAAAGGAGCAGATTTTCATCATTGTGAAAGCTGCATGCAAGAACCCACACACACACACACACACACACACTTGCAAGTCAAAAACTCTCTTCATTGGACAGTTTAAAGACTGTGTGTGTGCAAGTACAAAGAACAGGATGTCTTTCCTGCTGTCTGTGTGGGCCGGGCAGAAATGTTCTTGGCCTGGCTCAGCGACAGCAACTCACCGGCTCTTTGTCAATTTTTACATGGTCATTGTTTTGACCCTCGCCATTCAAGACCCTTAACTCATCCCAATGTCAGCATTACAGTACGTTGGCCTCTGTAAACGTGTGTGGACTGTGGCTTTCTTGGAAAACACTTCCAGAAAAATCTGGCAGCCCGCTGGCCTGTACTACAGAAGTCTAATCGGTTGGGTCCAAATCCCAGGCCATGCAGCGAGCAGGTTGTGTACTTGGGTATGAAAATATACAGAAAGCCACCATGCAGAATTTCCCGAACTGATGCCGTACATTGCCAAGGTTGATGTCCTGTTCAATGTCCCTGGTTCCTTGATCTCCTTCATCAGTTCTACAACAAAAATGAATTGTTGAATCTGGACTTTTTTCCTTTATTACATGTTTTACACATTGAGAAAGTATACTGGGACTGTCCAATAAAAGGAATGAAACCATGTGTTAAACAGGCTATGGGGTGCATGAAGAGGGAATAGAGTTTGTCTTTGTTTTAGTTTTTCAAATCAAAAGGATTTTTTTGGGTCTTTAGACTGTATCTTTCCCATATATCCCACAGTAACCCTGTTCTCATGTCGATTTATGTTTTAGATGCACAGTATGAGGTGATGATTTAATAATGTTGTAAGCTGATGTTTCTGAATTGCTTTACACGCATTGAAAGACACTGCAGTTAAACAAAGACACTCAGTTCTTCCTTTTTTTTTTCTTGGCATAGTTAAAGTGCCACTGATGAGTATTTTGCCTGTCGGCGCGATTACCAGCAGTAACTCGCCCGCATCCTTATTAAAAGGGCTTTATTGAAGATGTCTTATCCGGGCGAATGGGGGAATTTTGGAAAGACAAAAAGGGCTCTATACTGAATTCTTAGTTACCATTTGCTTGAGTAATTTTGCACATTCCTTGGGTTTGGAGGGCGCCACAAAAAATGAGCGGGATCACAGATGTACAGTAGGCTGAAGTGTCAAAGGCCATCTTTCACGGATATTGATCATTTTCTTTCAATTTCCAACCAAGCGTTGGAACTGGGCCATGACTTGAGGTTAAGATGATGGCGTACTGTGGCGGAGGATGTTGAGGGGCAGCCGTGTTGACGGAAATAACTTTGTGAGTTTTGGGAGCAGCCTTTACAAAATAAATCATCTAGAATGAGACTGCAACACTGGCATCCTGATTTATGACTCTTGAAAATTCATTTCAAGGGAACAGCTCGGCTACAGGTTTTGTTTGTTCTTTGCTTATGCAATGCTGATTATTATCAGTATTGTGGAAAGGTGAGGTCATGTTCTGGCATTTTTATGAGTACGTTCTTCGGAATCCGTTTTGGATTTATATCGTGTTCCTTTGTCTTGTTGTGACAGTTTCCTTGCTTTGCAACAATTTACATCCCTGTAATCTACGCAGAAACTTCAGATGAGTTTCTTTTACTGAATTTTCAGCTGCTATCTTCATGAGGGTGAAGGACATTGGGGAAGAAGCTCAGTAAACCGTGCAAATGATATTTTCATGCCACACACTTCAAGTAATTATAGACCAAAATTACCAGTGACACAAAATAATTGAGATGATTTATCTCTTTCCTAAACAGTCATGCCTCTCGCACGATCATCAGTTCTCGCAGTGTGAGGTTAATCGAGGTAGCCCCGGCAACCTACACCTGGCGAAGCTGGAGTAGGACGCGCAGTCCTACCGTGTAATATGTCTTGATGCTCTTGAACAGAACATCTCGTTCGTAGAGTCGCACCGCTGGGACAATGCTTTTAGCCGCAGTTTGTCTTGGGGGAGTTTGGCTGCTCCTCAGTGCTCAAGTTAACAACAAGCATGTGTTAGCACAGAAGAGTGCTGGGGCTCCGGCAGGTGATCTCTCTGGAGTCCTTGCACCACAGTCAGCGCTGACGCAAGCCCCATCACCCCGGAGGCGCACAAGGGGCGATGACGGCACAGCGGAGATCTGTGCATGCTAACACTAACAGAGCTCTCTCTGCAAGCACAGAGTGGCTGCAAGGTCACATTAGAAACACCCCATTTCATTGCAGGGTCACTTTTGAATAATGGTCTTCAGCTACACTTTTAAGTACATGTGGGTGCATATGTGGGCTAGTGGCGTGGCCAGGCCTTGGTAGTCTTGCAGGCTGTGATTTTGTGTTTGTTGTATTTGCTTTGTGTTTAGAAAGTTGCACATGAGAGGTTGACATGTAAATAAAACGTTCTGCTTATCAACCAGCTACCTAAACCTGATGTATAGGACATACCTAAGGCTAGTTAACTATTGTTTTTTTTAAATAATGTATAGCAGGTAGAGATATTTACAACAATTAGCTCACAGGATTGTCATGAACATGAAGGACATAGGTCCCAGGTGATGTCCTGACAGGACTTTCTTAGATTGACAGCAGTGGTTGTTGTGGCGGAGACTGATTTGCTATTGAACGAGGGTTTTCATCGTTCAGCGCTAACTAATAGATGCAAATGCGATTTGCTAGCAGTTTTGCTTCATGGCCCTCCACACTTTTGCCTGCTCACCATTGAAAGCTATAGTACATGCCTTGCTTCTCGTCCTGCTAGCAGGGAAAAGTGCAACGGTGACTTTGCCATACCACTGAGGCTTCTCCAGTTTCAATTATCATTAAAAGGACCATCTGGTTTTCCCATAGGAGACCAGGCTCTAAAAGGCAACCTCCATTTACACAGTTGGCTGTTAACACGTCGGGATTTTGGGGAACCGTGGCCAGCAGCTCTGGAAGGACGAAGCACTCTCAGGAAGCCATCGGCCCACCGCACGTTTGGCTTGTGCGCCTGCAACGGCATGCAGGCTTTGCACTCTGCGCTGTCAGACAAGGAGAAGCCACATGTGGCATACTTGTCCAGTCTAACACGCCAGTCTAATCTCCCCTCTTGCAACTGAACTTCACCTTCGTCTCTACTCATGTAGCATACTTGTCCAGTCTAACGCGCCAGTCTAATCTCCCCTCTTGCAACTGAACTTCACCTTTGTCTCTACTCAATTTATTCAGGGACACGGACAGGTTGGAGCAAAGCAATATGGCAGGCATAGATGGATTGCTTCAGGTTATGTTATGCATCCCCACATTTTCATATGGTCTTTCAGCCTTTAGTGGTGAACCGACGAAGATGGGGGATGGTGAGGGGTTTTCGAGTCTGTCTGCTTGGCGCTGAGATTGAGGCTTTGAAAGGACGTTACCTCACGTGGCAAACTCTAAGCAGAGTTTCTTCTGTGTCATGATGGTGAATCGAGCCTCACACAGGTCTCCCCGCAAATGTCTCACAGATGTTGGGGCTAGCTGGCAAGCACTTTTCATGTTTGTCCCAGCTTTCGCAGGAAAAACAAATCACAGTTTATCCAATGTGTTCAGGGAAAATAAACAAATTTGCAAGTATATGTCAAACCAAGAATGTCCACTCCCTGGGAGATGTCTGTTTGCAGAGAAAGTGCAATGGAAAGGGGAGGACTTCATGCTCTGTAAGGTAAAAAAGGAAGACGCCTGGATGAGATGCACCTTTGGATGTGGACCCAGAACATTGTTTGTCCAAATTCCCAACAAGAAATGGCACCAACTATTGTATTATTGTCAGTTTTTCAACCACTCTGTTGGTTACGTAGCTTTCAGATTGTGGAAAAGTAAACATTAGCATCAGTACATGAGATTTAATAAGTCTGATCTCACCATGAACTGACACGGATCCTTAGCAGACAATCCCGATACCCATGATACTTGTTGATTTGTTTAGTTTGTGTGGAAGCAAGCGTTGGTGCTTTTTGCCTAAGCGCCAGCTCTTGCAGCTGTCCCTGAATCAGCAGTTTGGAGCAGAAAATCAAGCACACTTGATTCCTTTGTGAGGGTCTCGAGCTGTGTGTTCGCAGTGGCTGACCTAGCACAACCCCCAGCTGCTGTGTTTCTCTGTGGGAGACACGATACCAAGGCTTATTAAAAAATTAAGTCATTTGTTATTTATCTGGCTGCATCGCTTCAGTCCCCCACCCCCCAAAAGTTTTTTTTTTTTTCTCTTCTTAGGATGGATGTGAGAAAACTGCTCCTAACTGGGTCATTTGCAGAGGCATAGCAGAACCTGCTAGATGCACTTTAGAGGAACTGGTCAATTGGCATAGTCGGGGCAGCACTGACGAGTCCAAGTGGAACCTTCTCATGTAGGTTGAAAGCAAGCTGGCGGGAGCTATAGAGGAGGCTGAGAGTGAGAGTTGGGGAGGGGTGGGTCAGGGTCAGACAGTTGAGGAAAACTGTGCAGGAGACCAGCCCCTATGGCTTGGAGAGTACCCTGCTTTGGATTGCTTTTATCTTAAGTGGTGATTTACAAACAAAATCTTGACTCCACAGACAAGGGGGTTTGGCTGCGTTTCTGTGTCTGTTGAGCCGTATTGGGCGGGCGGAGCATTGGGAGGGGGTGAGGGGGTCTCAACCCCTCCCACCCAAACTGCACAGCTGGTCTGAATTACATCTTGGAAGCAATTGTCAAGCCATCCCAGGCCGACTTTGTTTTCAGGAGTGAACGCTGGGGGATATTTGCTTATAATTAACTTCAAAACATCCAGTTGCGCAGAGGCGGACCGTGGGGGCCATGGCAGGCGTGCGCAAAGTTCGCGCAGTGTTCATGCATTTTTATTTATTTTTATAATTTTTTTTGCTTTTGTCAGGCTTATGCCGGATGTCTGAATGAGAAAAAAATATTCTGGTGTCATTGCGAAATGAAAAGTATGCAATCATATTGGGTTTGGTATGCTAGGGTGAAACAAGATCAACAACCCATAAGGAAGCATCCTTAACTTTTCTGTGACTGCTGTCAAGCTGCCCATGTTTGTGATCATTCCATGCTTTGTTGCATAGTGGAGGAGAGTCCACAAAGTGCTCTGTGAACCCCTCTCGTGCCAACACGTCATAATCGAGCAATGTAGCTTGATTGTTTTCGTTCTCAGTAGTCTTTTCTCACCAACCGAGCAAGTCTCAACAAGCTCGGAACATTTAGCATGCTGTTTCTTCCACCTCCTCTCCTGCTTTACTACCTCCCCTCACATTCTTGCAACTTGTGGTTTCTGACGATTTATTGTACATCATTTGTTTTATTGGTTTATTTTCCCCCGTGCGTTGCTTATGTTAGACCTTGCTTTGGCTGCTGTGTTGTGGTTTAGCAGTGATGTCACGGGGCTGAAATGCTGTCCACAGGGAGACTTCCTCTCCCTGCCTCTGGGCAGCCTTCACCCCAAGACCGGGGGGGGTCTCCTGGTGTCTGGATTTATTTACTCTCCCTAACAACCAAATCAAAATAATGACAACTCTATTTGGGGGAGGCTGTACGGTGGGAGACAGAGCAATTATATAACAACAGTTCAGGGGGTTGTTGTTGGTGGTGGTTGTGCTGTGAAGGCATCTGATGAGTTAATGGTTTCGGTGTAAAACTGGTATATCTTATTAGGCACATTGAAAAACTGCTACCTAAGGTTATGTCTGTGGGAAAAATAGGGGCCTGTGTAGTCACACTGGGTGAGCCGTTGCCACCTTGTCCCAACCTTCAACCTGCCTGTGGAGAATCTCCACGCATCAGTCGCATCAACAGATCTTTCAGGCAGATACCACTGGTTTTGTCTGGAATGTTTCCACAAGAGCTCGGATTACTTGTATCCAGTTTCAGTGAATCAGTGGAAAAGGCAAAGACCAGGTGTCCTTGTCTCATGTCATGGAGCACAGGTTTCTATGTCCTGCTTGGTGTACTTTGAAAGGCTGCTGGGATAAACAATACATTAATCTGATTTTGTTAAGTGGCGATGGAGAGTCTCACCTATGTCTTTTATTTCCCGTTCCTTCCTCTTCGAACTGTAGATTATCACTACGATAGAACTAGCTCAGCCCTTATCTAAACCACAAAACACCTGGATGAAAACCCCAATCGTAGGAAGCAGCACCATTACCTGACTTGAGTTCATATTGCCTTGTTTCAGTGTGAGCAACCTAGCTTTCAGTCTTGTGGATGTTGTAACAAGTTGTCTGCCTTCTAAACTGCAGTGATTCTTGATTAAGGCTTTAGCACATGAGTGCATGCTAATGTGATAGAATGAGAATGGTGAAAAATACGACAGTCAAAGAGGAGTGTGGAAGCATTTATAGCTTATGAGTCTGCATCTGGTTCATTTGGTCCCAAGGTCTCTATTTATCAAAGGAGAGAGAAATTGAAGATGATGGGGGAGGTGGGAAAGGACAGACGAAAAAAACGAATTCAGGAATTCTGATTCTAGTGTTGGAAGGCAGATCAAAAGCCTTTTTTTTCATATACTCCCAGATGTTAACTTGCTTGCCATTCCATATGCAATTTACCAAAAATCTGTTAAACGTTCATCTGCAATGTCTTGGTGACAACTCATCATGGAAGGAACAAAACACTGGCTGCCCTTTTCACAGAGTTTGAGGACATTGTGTGAGAATAAAATTGCAGATTTACTTTGTCCTTGAGTGTAAAAGCAGGTCGTAAAATGTTTCTTGTTAGGGCTTTTGTTAAGCTTGTTTTTAACCGCAGTAATTATATGTAGGAACCAAAGTCTGAACCCAGTCTTAGAGTTTAAAGAGTTACCTTGCTGCTGTTTTCTCCCTTCCCAGACCTGTCAGTCCAAGGTGTTTGACCTCTCCGATGGCGTTTCCCAGTATGCCTGGTTTCCCTGCCGTGAAGCCCAGCAGATGACCTGGAGACCCCCATACTCTTTGCACGTGAGTTTAACATGCCTCACTCACTTTTGGATTACTAATATTAGATCCAGGAGAGGGCCTTCTGTACCAAATAGGAAATGAATGTACTATAAGAAATATCTGCCTGATCTTTTAGAGCAAGAGGTGTTCTTCAGAACTTTGCAACAACATGGGTTCAGTTCTGTTAAAATCTTACTATAAAGTGATCCCCCCCCATGCAGGCCTACTTCTCCCACCCTATGGTAGCTGCAGCAGTTATCATCCACTTGGCTGCAGATGGGACAAGCTTTCTTGACCAGACCCAGTGCAACATCACGGTTCGCTTGATAGACACAAAGGAGAAGATCCACAACCTAGGTGTGTGAACAATAATCAAGATTATTTGTGTTTATAAAGGCAAGTTTATGTACATAGAGGAAAATTTGAAGACCAGATATAAGCAAGTTTATCATGGTCACCTTTTTGCACATTTTAGAAGATAATTGGACGTATTGAACATATATATATATTTTCATATATTTATTTTAATTTTGACTTACCTCACCCACACATATTTTGTTAGACAATGATGATGATGATGACAATGATGATGATGATGACACTTAAAGTACTGCAAACAGTGAAGTAACCAGATCTACTAAATAAATAAATGCAAATGTTATATCATGAATCCTTTTACATCCTCTTTCTATTGTGTTTGTATGCAACCTTGCCTCCTCAGGTGACTGGCGCCTGAGTTGCCGCAACAATCCCCTGGTGATCCCTGTGAACCACGACCTCAGCATGGCCTTCTACCACACCAAATCCATCCAGCTGTTGTTTCGCTCCGAGCTGGTGGCAATCTCGGGTGTGGCTCTGCGTTCCTTCCAGTTCTTCGATCCCATCACCATCAGTGGCTGCCAGAGTAATGAAATTTACAACCCCATGGGCCAAAGGTAAGCTTCTGAGGTGCTTGTGGAGCATGGTGAAGCTCAAATAGCTCAAAAATTAGACATTCATAATAAGAGCTAGGGATGGTACCCACCTAATACCAGGGACTGACCACATAACAGAAAATGCTAAATGATATTGGTGTGGGAAACAAGAATGAATCCGATTTTGTCCCGTAGCAAATTTAGCCTAGAATAGCAAACAGTGGTAGAAGATGGTTTGGATATTTAGAGTGTCTGCCTACTTTTGGAAGATTATTTTAAGTGAAATTCTTCAATTTAAAAAGGCTTAGCAGGTTTCAAAGAAAAAAAATATCAGATCAATATCGGATCAGCCCATATTGAAGGTTTTAACATCAGTATTGGTATCGGTATCTAAAGAAAGTGCTAGCGTACAATCTATAATGAGAAAGTACTTTTTTTTTGTGATAAATGTGCACCAGTCACAAGACACGTTAATTCATTTTATTTTCAGTATATAATTATAATCCTTTGTCACTTATTTAGCAGCCCTGTATCAGTTAAAGGCACAGGCATATATAATTATAGGTTATTATCCGTCAGCCATATTAATTATAGGTTTCGAGAATGAGCAACAAAACATATTCACATTATTTTTTGGGTTAACATGATCTTCTAAACAAAAACATTTAGTGTTCAGTTAAAGTAGTGGTATCGTTCCATCTTCTTCTGTCTTGTTCCACTGGGGCCGGGGCGGATGCCATACCTCTCTATAAATTATACTGCAGTGGTAATTTGCAAATGCTGGAAAGGGCCACTTCTTATATTGACAATGGTGATTTGCATCAGTCCCAAAGAGCACTTTATAGAGTGGTTCAGTGGCATGATTATAATGCACGTACATACACACACACACACACACACACACACATAAAATATGCACATACTCACTACCCAAATATGATCTATGCCCCCGAACTCCTGTTTTTCTGGCCTCTGGGCCGCTTTGTATTGTGCCCGAAGGCTGTGGTGGACAGAGTGTTTCCCGTAATCCTTCTATCTCTACAGACACCACATCCCCAATTCCCAGCGCTGTTAACTAACAGTGGTCATTATGACTGGCTTTTCTGCTCCATCCCTTGTTTTCGGAGCTCAGTGCTTTTTAAAACAAAAGCAATGGCATTCCTGCACATATTTGAATGCAGTGGAGGAATGTGATTCGTTCATTCCCCTAATGCTATGAGGGAAGAGAATAAGTAGATGATAGATGATGGTCAGTGCACAATCACTGGTACAAGCGTTATATAAAAGAAATAATTCTGTGTCAAAAATCTGAATGTCTGAGCCAGTGAAGCCATTGTGAAATCAATCAAACTCATGCTATCATTTGAGCATATCATGCACTAATTTGGTTTGTAGTATGTGTGGTGGTCTGCAGAAACGTAATGGTGTATATTTTGCATAAAGGTAAAAAAAAAACAACATTCTGATTGTGTACTTTCTTCTGCATCTTAGGTGAACAACACATGGTTAGTTTTGAACTTAATTTCCCTACTAGATGAGACTTAGAATCACACAGTGCCACCAGGTGTTCCCTTTTCTTGGGCTCCTACTTATGTGTGGCTGTGGCAGCGCTGCAGTTCTCCTGATGCTGAGTAGAACACGCAAATGGTTTTACCACTCAATAGCTCCTCAACTGATTCAAATTTCTGTATATGTGTATGTTTGCTAGCTAATGCTAGCTGAAGTCATAGAATGCTACAGATCTCATTACTTTGAACTTACTTATGATTTAGCTGGATTGGCAGATTCCAGCAAGCAATTCATAAAATGTAGTCTTTACAGACTATAAACTGGTATTCTTGTCATACAGACTATAGACCAGCATATTTACTATACAGAATATAGACTGGTGTACTTTCTACACAGACTATAGACCAACTTGTAACAAGTATGTCTGTCTGTAGTCTGTACAGTAAATATGTCAATCTATAGTCACAGAGTATGGCAGTCTATAGTCTCTATAACAACTTTACTGGTTTATAGACAGTATAACAAGTATGCAAAGTCTATAGACTGTATAACAAATACACCAGTCTATAGTCTGTAAAGTAAATATGCTGCTCTATAGTCTATATACCAAATATGCCAGTCTAACAAAAAGAATGCCAGTCTATAGTCTATATAACAAGTATCCCAGTCTATAGCCTGCATAGTAAGTTGGTCTATAGTCTGTGTAGAAAGTACACCAGTCTATAAACTATGGACTGACATACTTGTTATACAGACTATAGATAGGTGTACTTGCTAAATACACTGCAGGCCGACATTCTCAATATATAGACTACAAACGAGCACTTCTTATACGGGCTATAGACAGACATTCTTGTTATGCAGCCTATTTGAAACTGTGCTGTTCACATCTGTACATGATACTAAGTTCAGGGACCTCATAAAAATGAGTTTTTTATCGGTCAGATGAATCACAGCCCAAACTCTAGTTTTCTTTCCATGTTCTTTCTTTCCTATGTATCTTTCGCACGTAAACAAATACTTCCCATCATTTGAATGCAGTTTTCTCCCCTGTCCTCCCCAGTGAAACCTTTCCGTGGTTTAGAAAAGCTGAAAATTGATATTTTTATGTTCTTCTGCACAGAGAACCTTATTTGCGGGTGAAACTTTAAACCCTAGTTTTTTTCATTCGTTTCTCATATTGGATCTTTGGGTTTGGAAAGTGACCTCCACTCATATGCCCTCCTGATCTGAAAAAAAAATGCTGCTTCAGCAGTCCAGTTTGGACATTTTTTCCTACTTCGTCCTTGTTTTTTAATGGAAAGCTTAGCATTTGACCCTCAATTTGTTTACCATTGTTCTACTACCCACATGAATGGTAGTTTATGATCTAAGGATGGTGCAGAAGTCGGAAAACATTCCATGCCCTCGTAGTGACTGCTCTGTTAAAGGCATGAGGAAGGCGCCTCTTCATTCCAGATGAATGAGAAGGCTTCTCGGCATGTGACGAACATAAATGTCATATACAGTGTGTCATTCAGGCTTGTTTTTAATAAGCCAGACTATTGATTCATGAAGAAAACTATTTTTTCCTCTTTCTGTCTCTTTCTCGACATCTCCCTGCTTTCTCTCCGCCTCACTTTCTCACATGCTGATTCAATCAAGGCAAAGGCATGTGTTAATGATTCAACGGCTGATTGATTCATGAGCTTTTCCTTTATTTGTCTGCTTTGGATTGAAGTGAATGGAGTTAGTTTGCTTGTGTTTTGTGCACTTTCAAACATACTTGTTTTTTTACAGTGTCAAAATAAGGGGTCATACATACATCCCATATGTATTATATAAATATGTATGTATACAGTAAACCCCCATTCCAAGAGCACCTGCATATAGTGAAAAACCGCAAATATGTGATGTGGTAAAAAATATAAAAAAATTTTAGTAAAAAATACCTAAAAATGCATATTTTTATAGTGTAAACCCTAAATATACCCCCAAATGTGCTCATAAAACACTTTAATTTCATTTTAAACTCAGCTTAGTACTTGTAACGGTAAATCCATATCCGAACTGTACAATTTACACTGAACTCCCGCAGTGCTAGAATGTAAATATCGATGTTACCCCTGTATAGACTGTACTGTAATTAATGCACGAGCATTTTCTTTGGTATGCGCTGTCGTTTTCTTTGGTATAAGCAGGGTAAATACAGTAATAAAATAATTTAATTTACAGAAATAAAAATACAGGGCTTTAAGAAGAACAAAACGAAAAACACGAGAACACTCAAGACGCTCCACGGGGGAAATTCTGGATCGCGTCTTCCATAAATGCATCACAGGGCAGCAGCCAATCAGCAGCAAGGAGAAATAAATAACGTTCTCAGATTGGCTACTTTCAAACCTTCCACCTCTGAGTACCACGCCCCCTCGTCTTCGTGCTGGGTTGACTTTTATGTTTGAGCGCGGCACTGAGCAGCGGAGGCTCATTCTGTTCAGGTGTCTGATTGCCTTGCTAACCACCACACCCAAACACAAACAACCAGTACGGACACAGATGCAAAAAAAATGCAGAGGATATCTGTGGGTTTCACGTAGGTGCAGGGGTTTCTGCAAACAATTATTTGTCCGGTTCTCAGAAAAAAGTAGCGACTGCTGAACCGCGATTAAGCGGGAGTCTTTGGAGCAGCCGCTCGGTAACCAGTGCTTCAGCTAAATCTCCTCTCTTCTGCTGTCCCTAAAGCCCTTGTTTAAACTGCACTCGCTCACAGAGGAGCTCCTGTCAGGCAGTCCTCTCGTCCACACAGCAGCCGTTTGATTCACTGACTCAATATGTGTATGTGTGTGTACTTCCATTGTGGCGGTAGTATTTTCTTTTTCCTCATTTGTTTCGCTGCAGCCGTGGAAAGAGTAGGTCGAAGCACATTTCTATTTATACTGCCGCTCCCTCCCTGTGGCTTTGTTGCCAAAGTAATGAAGATTAATGTCAGGATGACCGCGGTGTCTCGCCGGAGTTGAATGTGACATGTAGTATTCCACTGTTAGTCCTCCAGGCCGTCTGGAGGATGACGTAGTGCAGTTTGAGTGCAACAGTCACTAAGCATCTCTCTCTCTCTCTCTCTTTCTCTCTCTCTCATTCTCTTTCTCCTCTCCCTACCTCCACCTCTATCTATTTCTCTCTATCTCTCTTCCTTTCCTCTTTCTCACCTTTTCTCCCCCTCTCCCTTCCCATCTCTTTTTCTCTTTCTCTCTTTGTTTTCCTTTTCATCTCTTCATTTCTTTCTTTTTACATTTTTTTGTCACTATGTTTCTGTCTTCATTTTGTTTTTCATCTGTACTCTTTCACTCTCCCCTTCTCTCTCTCTCTCTCTCTCTCTCATCTCTCTCTCGCTCTCTTTTCTTTTTCCCTTCTCATTTCTATTTTCTCTTTCTCTCACTGTTTTCTTTTCTCTTTCTTTTTCCTTTTGTCTGCTTCTCTTACTCTTTTATGTCACTGTTCCTGTCTTAATTCCTTTTCTTCTAACTTTTTTCTTTCTTCTCTCTTTTCATCTGCAATCTTTCACTTTTCTGTCTCCCCTTCTGTCTGCCTGTCTCTCTCTCTCTCTCTCGCATATCTCTCTCTCACTACCTTCTTTCTCTCTCTGCCTCTCTCTCGTTTCCTTTCCTCCTCTCACCTTTCTCTCTCTCTCTTTCTCTCTTTCTCCTTTTCTTCCTTCTTACTTCATCTGTCCCTCCCTCCCTTGCATTCTTTTTTCTTTCTTTCGTTTTCATTTTTTCTGGTCTCATGTCACCATGTTTCATTCTTCTTCATTCTTCACAACTTTTTTTCTTATGTCTCTTTCACTCTTCCTCTCTCTCTCTCTCTCTCTAGTTGTGTTCATTACTCCTGTGAGGCGATTGACTGCCCGGAGCCGAAGGTCCGCAATGCAGAGTTGAGGTGCAGTGGAGGCTTCTTCAACGGAGCTCGCTGCACCGTCACATGCAACAGCGGCTACGTGCTGCAGGTCCACCGGGACGATGACCTCATCAAGAGCCAGGTACACACACACACACACACACACACACACACACATAAAGCCAAGGAAAAGGTACAGGCAGGGAGGGAGGGGGAGCTTGTGTGTGTGTGTGTGTGTGTGAGACAGAAAAGAGAGAACACCATCTCTCTAGTGTGTTTAAAGACAGAGCTACTGTGTAACAGTAGTTCAACCCCAAAAAGAAACTTACGAAACAGAGCGCGAGAGAGAGAGAGAGAGAGAGAGAGAGAGAGAGCGAGAGAGAGAGAGAGGAGGGATGGAAACAGGAAAATGAGCAAGAAAGAAGCAGAGTAAAAGAAAGTAAAAAGAAAGAGGCAGGAAGAGAGAGGGATGGTAGAGAGAAAGAGAGAGAGATGAGAGGAGGGATTGAAAGAAAGAAAGAGAAAGAGGCAGAAAGAGAAGGATTGTAGATAGAGAGAAAGGTGAGAGGAGGGATGGGAGGAGAAAAAGACCAAGAAAGGGGGAGGGAGGAAAAGGAGAGGGGGAGAAAAAAGAAAGAGAGAGAGGAGGTAGGGAGAAATGGATTAACGTGAGTTAGGGGATGTCATGCAAACAAAACTACTGACCATCTCAGTCAGGTACAATGAGTTCAAAGGGAGGGAGACCAATAAAGGGAAGAGATGGAAAGAAAAAAAACCAGTGAGAGACAGTGAGAGTGAGAGCAAGAGAACGAAAGACAGAGAGGGAGAAGAGCAAGAGAAAAAGAGAATCAGAGAGAGAAAGAGAGACAGAACAGCATAGAAGGAAAGAGTGAGAAGAATCAGATAAAGAAGAAAGAGGGAGAGGGAGAAAGACGGAGAGAGATAGCAGGAGAGAACCATGGAAAGGAAATGAGGGAAAGAGTGAGATAGAAGGAGAGAGAGAGAAAGAGAGAGAGAGGGATGAATGAGCTTGTGCCAAAAGCCCTTACATTCTCAGCAGCCATTAACATTATAGAGCAGCACCTCAACAGCTTTTAATGTGTGTGTGTGTGTGTGTGTGTGAGTGTGTGTGTGTGTGTGTGTGTGTGTGTGTGTGTGGAGGACCCACATGTGGAAGCGGTTAGCGGTGGCGCTAACAGCTCTGTTCTCTCCTGCTTCACCCCCTGTGCCTCCCTCCAGTCATGCTAAACCATACACACACACACACACACACACACACACACACACACACACACACACCACACGTACAACACTACACTAGCACTT
>JBBPCX010000088.1:8383945-8415072 GCA_037974365.1 Hydrocynus forskahlii | reverse complement strand
GTCCCAACTGCCTTCAGATCATTAACAAGCTCCTCCCGTGTAGTTCTGGGCTGATCCCTCACCTTTCTCATGATCGTACTCACCCCATGAGGCAAGATCCTGCATGGAGCTCCAGACTGAGGGCAGTTGATGGTCATCTTATATTTCTTCCATTTCCAAATAATCACACCAAATGTCACCTTCTCACCAAGCTTCTTACTGATGGTCTTGTAACCCTTTCCAGCCTCGTGCAGGTCTACAGTCTCGTCCCTGATGTCCTTTGACAGCTCTTTGGTCTTGCCTATGGTGGTGGAAAGGTTGGAACGGAAGAAGCTGATTCTTTGGACAGGTGTGCTTTATACACATAAGATCAGTTAAGATCAAGAGTATCTGTAATTGATAGATTGATTGTAATCTGTGTGCAGCATGGGCACACAGCCAGTCTGTGGGAGCCAGAAGTCTGGCTGGGTTGTAGGAAATCAAATACTTATTTCACTCAATGAAATGCAAATCAATTAATAACTTTCACAAATGTTTTTTCTTGATTTTTGGTTGATATTCTGTCTCTCTTCATAAAAATGAAACTACCTCTTGAATTAGAGTCTGTTCATTTATTTGTAAATCAGCAAACTTACAAATTCAGCAGGGGATCAAATAATTATTTCCCCCACGGTATATTAGCAGCAGCATCCTGTTTTCCACACTGGGGTTAAATCTCAGAAATTAATGGATTTTAATGGATTTTACCCAAACTGTGCAACAAATAGCCATTTGGGATTCAGTCATATGTGTAGAATTCCGTATTAGATAAATAGTGCATTGTTTAGGTCTAGAAACCAGAATTATGCTGTCTAGTGAAAACCATGTATCTCTAATTATTATTATTTTTTCTAAATCATTAGAACACAGCAACTGTTCTTTACACTGTGCAAAAATTCATGATGAATGACCCAATAGAAATGCTTCTGAATTAACTGGAATAATGGCACCAATATATCATGCTTCGAATGGTGGTATGCTGGTCATTCTGTATGTGTTCACTCGCATATATTGCAGAACCATGTAAAAATTACTTTAATTCAAAGCCTCTGACATTAATGGAGGAGCTTTTTAACCTGTTAGCTATCTTTTAGTGGACTAGCTGAATCTGAACTGATCAGACGAGTTCTAACTAAGAAAATGAGTCATCAGCCCCACAGTTTAAACAGAACCTGTTCTTACTTCATCTGTCAATTCAATTGGTGGTCCATGTGAGCGCTATAAGATTCAGTTATTGTTCCATTTACAGCTCTGTGGTTTTTAGTGACTAAAATCTGTGTTAGAAGTTGTTTAAAAAAACTCCATATGCACAGATCTGTAATAATCCTTTTATTTCCAACACAACCAAATCTCTTTCTGCTCTAGGATCTGCTCTTCTCCATTAATAATTTGATTTCTCTGCCCATTAGAGTTATTTTAAAGGATGAGAGTGGTTTAAGACTTAACAACACCGCTTTGTTGTTACATCTTAAACCACTTTTTTTTCCATCAATGATAAAAAATCCCTTTTTTTGGCTCATGGGACATTTCTAAATCAAGATCCCCTAAACAAGCAGATAAAGTCTGTTCTCCATCTCTCCATCCTTCAAACATACCGTTCTCATCTGTCGTGAGCCGGACAAGCTAGGAAGACATACGTGTTTAATTCAAGACACTGCCTGCAATGTCTGAGCTTCATCTCTGTCATAATGCTAGTTTACGTCATACCAGCTACTAAAAAAAATGCTTCCTCATGATGAGAACAATGATTAATGGTGTCCCACTTGATTATGTGTTTCCTTTGATACGTTTCTTGGATGGCAATTCCCCGGTGAGGTTATCAGATGTCCTCATATTGTTCTCTGACTGAAACCATATTTGACGCAAGCTTTTGTTCAGAGATGAGACGAGGTTCCATCTCTCGGCCTCCGTGAGCTAACATCACACTTGACATAACTCAAGGCCCACAGCTTGCCGGTCTTGTGTGAAGAACGCTCCGCTGTAAAGGTTAATTACTGACACGTAAATGTGAATAATCAGCATTAAAACGTGCTTCATCTCACATGAAAGGCTTTCAGTGGTATGCGTGACCCCCGAGCCTATAAGGTACACCATGTTATTGTACAGGGGCTGTCTGATCCATGTAAAATGGATCAAAACATTTAAAGGAAATGATGATGAAGGTCTAACTGAACACGTTATAGTGGAATGATTCATTTCCTACTGCCATTGTGCTGCATTTAGCATAAGGAACTCAGAGTCAGGCTTATTGTAAGGGTGACGTTACTCTTTTCATAACATTTGTGGTGTCTCTAATGCAAGCCAATGTTAAAGAACTAGTTTAGTGATGTAATTTATGTCCATTTATCTCAAATGTAGTAGATTCGTTTGAAATCCAAATTTGGCTTCTTAAGGTTAGCATTAGAGCTAATACAAGATAAATTTAAAAAATTCCAAAACTGTGAAAACAAGGTCCATCTGATAACATGTTGAGTAGCTTTTCTTCAGCAATATGCCATGGTGTTGTTTGGCTGGTTGGTTGTCGCCGTGCCATCAGCAGAACAATTTGTGATTGGTCAAAAACAATGTACAAGGCAAAATGAAAACTGGCAAGATATAAATGCATTTGAATGAATTTATTGTTGTCTAGCTAAATGGTATAAATAAGTTGCACTCACCATGCTAAAGGTCATAAATAGCTGTTTAAAGTGATCTTTAGGCACTCTGCTTGCTAGATTGGCGGAAAGCCTATATATCTAGTGTACAGTACGTTGTAGACTCACATTATTTTCATTGTCATTTTTGCCTCTTGGAGCTCCTCACAAGCTTTTAGCCCCTTTTTTTATTGAAGGCTGAACTTAAATCACTGAAGATAAGCTCCAGGTATTTTAAAAGGGTATAACAAGGCAAAGTTACGAGAAAAGGTATAAAGATGAAAAGCCCAGGTTTAAAGCGAAGGCCTCCAGAAGTGATTTTTGCTTTGTAACCAGATGTTGGGTCAGTTCAGGGCATTTTTGGAATATCAGTGTTTCGGCAAGGTAACGGAAGCCAACATTCTTTCCCATTGGTATCCAAACCACACGCTGACCTGTTTAGATCAAAACAGTCTGTCGTGTCTGGGATTTGGAAGGGGAATGTGCACTGGCATAATAGCCAGATGCACCAGAGATCTCCCTGAAATCCTTACCACGCTGCATAAAACTTTTGATGTTTAATCAGTAACTAGCTTTGGACTGACTTTCCCTACGTGCCAAGCCTATACTGTCATGGTTGGCTGACCCACATGTAATGTCCAATCAGTTTCAAATCATGGCACATGGCTAATTATAGGCTTATATTCTTCATTCATGCGGGCTCCCAAGCAATAGCTTTAACATACCTAGCTCTAGATTTTCAGTTGCTGTTCCCAATACTCTAGCATAGGAAAAGCCTCAGAATCAGGAATCGTCAGCAAATTTAAACATCAGGTTTATTTTAACCTACAGACTGTCCCTAGAAGCAAACCATATGACAGCATAGCATCAGCATCCATTTTAACAGTCTTGGCCATTGTTTTACTTAATTGCGGTCACCTGAGACTAATCATCAGAAACTGATTAGTCTGAACAAAAATGTCTATAGAAACTGTGCCTTACCAGGGTTGTGCACAGTTAAACTTTGGACCAAACATTCTCTGTGGGCTAGGACTTAGCCCAGTTTAGCATGTGGCAATCAGCCATAACAGTAAAACCACTGATAGGTGAAGTCAGTAACATTGATTATTTCTTTACAGTGACATCTATTGAGGGGCAGGATATATTAGACAGCAGGTGAACATTCAGTTCTTGAAGATGACTGTTGAAGAGGCAGGAAAAATGGGACAGCGAAAGTAGCTGTGGACCGAATTGTGTAGCTAAATGACTAGGTCAGTGCATCTTCAACCCGAAAGGTCTGGTGGAGTGTACCTATCAAAAGTTGTCCAAGGAAGGACAACCAGTGAACCAGCGACAAGTTCATGGACGCCTCAGGCTCATTGCTGTGTGTAGGGAGCGAAGGCTAGCTTATCTGGTCCTATCCTACAGAAAAGCTACTGTAGCACAGACTGCTGAAAAAGTTCAAACTGGCTTTGAAAGGAAGGGGTCAGAACTGCAGACCATTCAGAGTGCCCTTGCTGACCCCTGTCCAAAACCACATACAATTAACATTTTGAGTATCAGACCTGGACCATGGAGCAATGCAAAGTGGCCTGTTCTGATGAATCAAGTTTTCTTTACATCTTGTGGCTGGCCGGATATGTGTGTCATTTACCTGGGGAAGAGATGAGATTTGAGCAATATGAACTCATTAACCATTTCAGTGCCATGTTCAGATGAAATATTAGGGAAAGTCGTGATTCTCATGTCACCTTAAAGCAACTGCCACTGGCAGAGCCTCACTTCCATTTTTTTGTTTTCCCCATTGCAGTCAGGATCTACAGTGACTATGACCTGTACAGACGGCAAGTGGAACAAGCAAGTGTCCTGTGAACCGGTGGATTGCGGCCTCCCAGACAAGTATCACGTGCACCCTGCCAACTTCCATTTCCCTGAGGGCACCACCTATGGCAAGAAGTGTACCTTCCAGTGTAGGGAACCTGCTCAGCTCGTTGGTGAGAAACCCCTCTTTGAGACTTGATGAACATGGAATTTGATAGAATTTTATAATGGAGAGTGAAATCTGGAGATTTAGCATGATGTTTAGCATGATGGAACTAGCTGTAATGTTTGGGTATAAACTGAGTGAGGGCCTGTACTGGATGTGGTGGTGGTGGTGGTGGCCTAGTGGGTACGATACTTGCCTCTGGACCAAAAGGTCATGGGTTCGAATCCTACCTTCAGCATACCACCACTGGATTCCCAAGCAAGACTCTTAACCCCAAGTTGCTGTAATTAGGGAAGTCACTTTGCATAAAAGCAGCTGCTAAATGCTGTAAATGTAAATACCGATGAGATGTTTAGGCTGAATGGAATTTATACACCTATTTCTGTGCCCCTCCAGGAACTAACAACACCCTGACATGTATGGAGGATGGACTGTGGTCGTTCCCAGAGGCACTGTGCGAGCTGCGCTGTCCCGCTCCTCCTCCTGTGCCCAATGCCATGCTGATGACCAAACGCTGCAATGAAACTGGCCTCAAAGTGGGCTCCCTCTGCAAGTACAAGTGCAAGCCTGGCTACCACGTTGCCAACAAACCCAAGAGGTACCACCCAGCAAAGGTTTCTTGATTAACAACTCTGTCTAAGAACACTCCCGAGTCAGAGTTTTATTGCCTCAGACAGTACGAGTGGTTATTAAGGGCTCATAAATTTGCCATAATATAGTCGACCAAGAAGGCTTAAGATTATTATTAATAGATGATTAATAGGAGGGTCCCAGACAAGGTCATTGTACCAGTTTTGCTTCCATAAATAAAAAAAGTTTGACAGAATCTTAGCAGCAAGCTAACTCTTTATGCCTTAGGGTCAATGTAATGCATAGACCTGTAGTACTATGAGGAGCAGCAGTTCTGCCTTTTTCCTGCCGTACACTATCCAGTTTTGGGCTACATTTAGTACCCTAGTGTCCACTGCATTAGACGCACTGTCTTACACTATATAGCAGAGATGGTGACTTGATATTTGAAGTCTAGATAAAAATTATGAAATTTCAGACTAACATAAACAAAGCTTAATTCATTTAAAGGGGACATATTATACCTCTTTTTAAACAGGTTATAATAGGTCTATGGCCTACAAAACATGTTCATGAAGTTCTTTGCACAAAATCACTCCCTCATAAAGAGACTCACCAGCTCTATTCTTGACAGTTTCAGTCCCTTTCAAAATGAGCCATTTAAGGGCTCTGTCACTTTTATGCAAATAAGCTGTTGCTGGCCACACCCCACCCATCCCATGCTTGCGCTGCGCATTTACCACACGTGAAAATGGCAGAAAACAGAGGCGCCCCGAGTCGTACCCAGAGCGAGATGAACACAACACTTCATTAGTGACTTGCCTTTGCCTGTAGCCGTAGCGCTCGGCGTCTTATGTGTGCTCGTAAAACCAGCAGACAAAGATGGGTGAGGGCTCGACAGGTGAGGGGCGGTTCTATGCAAATTTCCTTATCTTGACCTCAGGATAAGGGAGCCGTCCAAACAGTTCATAGAAGCATATGATTCCTGACACCAGAATCTTTCAACTGACTCACAGAAAATCAATGTTTTTTTTCGCACTTGGGAGTGTTCATAGGAGCAGTAGAGACCCAAATGGAAATACAAAAGTATGCAAAAAGTGAGTTTTGCATAATATGTCCCCTTTAACTAAAGTCGTCCCCCTTGTAAGAGTCACATGTTTCCCTTCGGACAGCAGCACAAGTAAACACGTGAATAATGCATGATCGGGTGACATGAAACACCATGTTTTTCCGCATATATGTAAAAATAGCTCGCTAAGTGTGCAAACACTGCATGTGTCTCATTTCATATTTTTTTTTCTGGGAGGGCAGCTAATCTAATTGCAATTTTTGTTGCAGATCAGATTACTTCCTAAAATTTCAACAGAGTTAGCTATCATGCTCTGTAGTTACCACTAAAAATCCGAAGTATAGTGATTGAAGTAGTTGAAAATGTTTTTGTCTTAAATTTAACAATTTTTAGTCACCAGTCAGTAATGGGCAAGTCGCTGAGTCGAGGCCCCATTTCTGCTGTAGCCTAAAGATGAAAATGAATGAAAAATCTTATTGTGCTAATTCATTGACATCTAACTCTTCTCTCTGAAGGCGGGCATTCAAGCGGCAGTGTACGGAGGACGGCCGGTGGCTGGAGGGTTCTTGTGAGCCGGTGACATGTCCACCTCCGCCGCCGGTCTTCCACGGAATGTACCAGTGCACAGACGGCTTCCACTTCGACAGCACATGCTGGCTTCAGTGCCATGGGGCCAATCACACGGTGAGGCCACCGCTTCCCTGCAAGCAGGTCCGTCCTTACCTTTCTTCTACCCTACCTGCCTCTTGTCCCTGTGTAAACTGTCAGAGCACTTCTGACACAACCCACCTGACTTGTTCTTTACCCTTTTACAGTTATAGTATTTAGTATATTATAGTATTTATAGTATTGTTAAGTTAAATCATGTTATATATCATAGCTTAATACACTTCTATAAACAAAATTGACCATTTAATATTTGATATTCTGCACTATATAATGACATGACAGATATCTTGGTAAGTGGGCACTGTAATGACCATGAAGTGTGGTTTTCTGGCACATATTTAACCACATAGCTTTTGTAAATTCACTCAAATGACCAAAGTAATTTCAATAAAACACCAAAATTGAGATTTACTGAGTAGAGATCCATCTTCAGAAATTGTTTCATGGGCCCTTTAGCACCATACATAATATGAACATGATCATAAACCTATATTAAATAAGTTGTATGAGTGTGAATGTATAGTTATATAAGTCACATTAAATTAATATGAACTGACTGTTGTATTATTATAAATAGTTCATAGTTGTTGCACAAAAATAAATGTACAAAGCTGTTATTATGTATATAAAGTAATATGTCATATTAAATGTTCTATATACATAGAAAGTTCTATATATACATACTACTATATGAGTATGAAGTTGCATTATGTGTTGTATTGTATGAATATGATTATAAGGTTCCATAAGTTATATCAAAAGAATATTAATGTAAAGTTATATGAATAAGAATATGAAGATATAAAGATTATATTATAGAAGTGATATGAAATTCAGTCTTAAGTTATAATATGAATATGAAGTTATATTGTATGAATATGTATATACAGTTTTGTACATGATATAATATGAATATGAATGAAAAGTTATATGCTGGTAAATGAACATGCAGCAGATCTGCGCAGTCAAAGCCGCTGTGTTCCATAAATGATTTGGTTAAGCTCAGGTTGGACGGTGTGCAGAACCATACACGCTACCTTTATGTCTCGTTCTCCCTGTTTGTCCATCCTCGTGTTTGTCCATCTGGTTTGATTTAAATCAAAAGAATGAGGAGCTCTGGTTTCAGAACCTGGAACGGGAACATGATGTTATCAGTAAATGTCACTCACTCTTTCTGAGCCACACACTTGCCACTCGTTCCGTTGCATTCGGCCGACCTCGCCAGAAGCATCTCCCCGCTGCTCCTTTGATGTTGCATTATGTCAGATGACCTCACGGTGGAATTTGCAGCATGGCACAAACACAATCATGCGATCCTCCAGATGTAATCCCGAATGTTTTCATGTGCAGGTCACAGGCACCGAAAAGCTTACGGGGAAAAAAAGAAGACACAGTATGATTTGATTATGCCCTGCAATAATCACATGGCATTAGATTTTCGGGGAAGCTCTGGGTGCGTGTGATGAATTATGGATGGTGTCTTAATCTGCCCTTTAGATGGGTGCCGTGATAAAAGTGGTGTCACTTTATGTTATTGGGGATGCTGTTACACCGCCCTTTGGCCTGTTCTCGTCGCCACAGGGCCTCAACACCAATGTGATCCGCTGCCGAAAGGACGGGAACTGGACTGGAGCTTTCCGGATCTGCCCACAGCTGAAGGGGCAGTGCCCTCTGCCTCGGAACCTCAACCCCAGCGTCCTGACCAGCTGCAAGAAAGGATATGGCATAGGTGGGCACTAATATGGACTCTTATATATCTTAGTAAATCGTCAGCACATTAGACCATATTTCAACCGTCTTATGAGCAGGTGTAACTGACTTAGGACTCCACCCACAAACATGTTCTTTCATAGATATTCTTGGACCTGTAATAGAAACTGTAGTCGGTATATGTACATTCACAGGGGAATCCCACCATTTTTTTTTCCAGTAAGAAACTTCAGAATGAATTACAGTTGGAGTGAATGGAACCAGATGGGTTTAAAAGCCCCACCACAGTTGGTTATTACATGAAGTGCTTATGAATGCAGTACCTGATGCCTGAAAATATATTTTCACAAGGTTGTGAAAATGCCCAAATACTTGTGATAACTTTATTTTTTAAAGACAAACATTTGATTGATAGACTAAGGAGAAAGCCTGGCAATTTCAGCTGTTTTAACGTTGCTAGCTAGCTAAGATGAATACATACTGTACCACTACATACTGGCACAGTACATATATCATATTCATATGTAGTATGTACTGGTAGTATGTACTGGTACAGTATGCTGTATATAGTGTTACAGTATGTATGCAGTATACAAATAATAAATATGTCGTATAATGTAAATGTAAGATAAGTACTGGGGCAGTGTTTATGCAGTATATATACTGGTGCACTATACATTATACAGTATGGTACAGTATTTATATAATGCACTATACAGTATACAGTATGGTACAGTATATATATATATATATATATATATAATTTTGAACACAACCTAAGATTTTTTTCTCATTTACATTAAGATCAAACCTTATCCTAGTTCTGGCTCCGAATTCATTTTCAGTAGGAACCTCCCACTGGCGGTATAGTTTAGCCAGTGCTATGCTAAATGTTTGTTTAGAAAAGCAGCGCTTATGTAGGTTATGATTTAGGTTTCCTCATACAGTCACTGAAGGTCTAATAATCTGCCATTGCTGTGGAAAATGGATACACTTGTGCGTTGAAAAGGTACTTTTTCCTACTTGAAAAGAAAAGTGGTTGGAATCATCACTGGTACCTTTAAGCCAGGGGTGTCAAACTCCGGTCCTGTAGGTTCGGTGTCCTGCACAGTTTGATGGTTCTCCTCCTCAAACACTTTCACTAAACCTGACAATTAACTGGCGAGGTGAACCAGGTGTTTCTGAGCAGGGAAATCACCAAAACGTGCTGGACCACGGCCCTCCAGGACTGGAGTTCCACACCCCTGCTTTAGACAAAGACTTACTGAGATGGTAAAATCAACCTACACCCCTTTACTTGGAGTTCATTTTCACTCTTTCTCTCTCTCTCTCGCTCTTTTCTCTTTCACATAGGAGCGGAGTGTGAGGTTTCATGCCGGGACATCAACAACGATGTGGTCATCCTCCCTGACAACATGACCGCTAGCAGCGTTCTGGAGCACCACTGGATGAACCCGCCGAAAGTCATGGTGTGTTTTTCCTCTGTCGCCCAGGACAACACACACACACCCACTTCACAAAAGACCGCTTCCTCCGAGATGAGTGCCGGGGAATGTTGCACCGTGCCTCCATATCTCGAGTGTGGCACAGGATTTCATGAGCTTAGGGCTGAGGTTCACCTGGTCATTTCGAACTGGCTGCCCATGTGCTTCTCTAAGAAATGGAGACTTGGGAAATTTCATTTTTAAACAGTTCTTAATTTGGAATAAAATGCTGCAAAGTAATTTACCTTGTAGATTTATAGATCCAAAGAGCCCAGGGACAGGTCATAGTCTCAGGAGGACCCATGTTTCTTTAGTGGGGTCCACATCTTTGCTTTTGTGTTTCTTATGGAAGCACTGCTGTAACACAAGGCCTCTGATTACACAGTCTACAGAACAGCAATGTATTTTTTTTTGTTTTTGGTCACATTTTGATTACTTTGGCCATGTTCATGTAAAAAAATATGTCTTGTAGCGAGAACATGGGCGAAGTGGACTGAAGAAACTTCATTTATATCACTTAAACATGTTCATTACATCTGTGGTGGATCGTTGAGCTCAGATCTTGGCATCTGAGGTGCCCTTAAGGACCCTGGCAGTCAGAGAACTCTGGGCATTGGCCCCACTGGCCCAGTCAGCAATCCATCCCTCATAACTCTGAAGAGAAAAACATCAGAGTAAACTGTATTCAGGGAAAACACACAATGTAGTTAAACGTGATCAGTTCATCTACCTGCCTTTCTTTTAAGGGTAAAACAAACCCTATGGAGCGAAAACATACAGTCAAGTACGGTCTGTAATTGCGCTCTTTACCAACAGAAGGGCAAAAAGTCAGCGAGATACAAACTCAAAAAAAAGGCTGCCAGGTTGTGCGTGCGGGCTGCATGTTTTCAGCATTTAACTGGATGTCATAGTCGTCTGCCCCAGCCCTCATTCAATTACTGTTCATTAGACGCACAGTCAGGCATGCACCAGTCTAACCAATTACCTCGCATTGGAAAAACAGGGTACCATTACAGTAATCTCTGAACTCATTTGAACCGCAACGATGCGGAGGCCAAGTCGTAAAAGTTAAAAAGCCGTCGGTAATCACTATAATTTCAAAAATGACCCTATTACAGGCACTAATAGAACAGCTTGATATACATTTACCTGTCAGAAGTATTATATTGGTTTAGCGCTGATTGCTGGAATTGGATATAGGCGGGTTGAAAGCTCGTCTGGGGGTAGTTTTGTTTAACACCTGTCTGCATAAACACAGGGTGCTCGGCGGGGCCCTCAGACGTCCTCGGACCAGGAAACAGCGATAAGACCATAATGGAGGCGTGGTGGCGTAATGCACCGCGTTGGCCGGCCTACAAACCACCAGCCGTTTAGCTTGTGCAAATGAGATTTAATCACAGAAATTCGTTAAAGCTGCTCCGAAGGTTTTTTTTTGGTTGTTAGTAAGTTCAAGTGGAGACCTAGACCGTCCGAGGAAAGCTATGTTTTTTTTTCCCTTTAGTGATATTATTTTTTAATTATCAATGGTGTAATTTTTATATTGCTGTAATTGTTACCTTTACTCTCGCTGCTGTAATATGACTCAAATTTCAGCATTTGTGAATTTGTGCCCCCTCAGCCATTTTGGGGCTGGAGAAATGAAATGACACGTTGGTGATTGATTGGTGAAATTGATCTGGCGCGTGCTGTTTGGTGGAGGGGGCTGGCATGAGGGGGGTGGAATGGTGGAGCTGGGCTGCTGGGGGAAGAAGAGCCTGAATCAATGGTGCTGAAGCGGACCAGGGAGGTTGAGCTGAGGTGAGATCGATAGGTGCTTTGCCGTTCTTTGCAGCTCACCACCCTCGCCGCTGCGTGTCAGTCGATGGCGTCTGCATTCCACAGCACCTGTTCCTCATAACACTCCCGCGCAAGGACGAGCTTTTTTTTTTTTGGACACTATAACTCTCATTTCTCAATATAACTGTCATTTTTACCATTTTTGTCCCATCCAAAATCTGCCATAGCAGGTGTTTTTAAACACTACTCTTTCATCAGGAAAGATTACAGCAGCGTTAAAACAAACCTATATTAATCTTATTTGTGGCATAAATTACATGTTGATCCACAGCATTTTCTCATGTATGTAAATAGCATTTAGTCTTCTTTGTGGCTCAGATTAAGAAAATATGCTCTGCCCTAACTCAGACATATGAGTCTGTTAAAAAAGCATGGCGACTTCTCAAGCTAGTGACAATGTTATTGATAAGACAGCAAGGTGAACTAAATAATGGCTAGATTATATGTATATACATACATACACACACACACAGCCATGATTTTCACAGCAAACCTGCAGACCGGTCCAGAAATCCAGTCACAGATCGGGCCTTTTATTAATTTTTTGCTGACTTGGGCTATTTTGGCCCCTTAATCTGTAATCATGACGAATCACCCCCAGGAGTGATTTGTTTCAGGTTCTTCTGCTGACCTACTTAGAAGACTCCTTTTTCTTCACTTATTAGCCTCTCTGATATCAGCAAAACTCGGTTGCACTTTGCTGATGTGCAGATATTAGCCAGCACTTGGCAGAGCCCTTACGTAATGCAGACGTGGACCGAGGGGCCGAGGTGATCGTTCATGCCCATTCTGCTGGAGGGGAGGGCTAATATTAACCTCTAATTAATAGCCCCAACCTTTATTAAAAGGGACTAAGATCTAAATTTGATAGCAGGGATATGGGGAATGATGCAATGGCCAGATAGAGCGGGGGCTTAAATGGACGAGCGCATGCTCAGGCTGATTGGATTTAGGGCTGTGCAGACGGTCAAGGGGATGATGTAATGCAGGCTCAAGGCTGGTCAGAGGGAGATAGAGACTGGACAAGCCCAGTTTGGATGCGTATAAAGGCTGTCTCATGTCAGTGGCCTTTCTGGTGGAAAAATAAAGGCGTCTGGTCATGTGCAAAAGTATTGGCGCCCCAGGTCAAATAAAAATTCTGTCGATTTTCTAAGTGAAAGCACAAACTCTCTACATATGCAAACTTCATGTAGTTTTTGTTGTCCAATTACTGTTTATTTACTGAATGAATAAATACATAAATATAGTCCCTACAAAAAAAATATGGTGCATTTTATAGTTTAAATGGGGGTGGTGGCGACCTAGTGGGTAGGACACTTGCCTCTGGACCAAGAGGTCATGGGTTTGAATCCTACCTTCAGTACACCACCACTGGGTTCCTGAGCAAGACTCTTAACCCCAAGTTGCTCCAGGAAGACTCTCCCCTGTAGTTAAGGAGTGGAAGTCAGTTTGGATAAAAGCGTCTGCTAAATCCTGCAAATGTAATATTTTTTGGGTGGTAGTATCTTAGTGGGTAAAACAGTTGCCTGTGAACCCGATGACCACGAAGTTGCAGGTTCAAACCCCCACTTTCTACCATTGTGTCCTTGAGCAAGACGCTTAACCCTTTCTCCAGGGGGGCTGTCCTTGTAACTAATGATTGTAAGTCGATCTGGATAAAGGCGTCAGCCAAATGCCACCTTTTCCTTTAACCATTTATAACTATGTCACATTTAAGTGTTCTCCATTGACAGCATTGGTCACCAACCTTCCTCCTGGAGATCTACTGCCCTGCCATGTTTAACCACAACCTGCATCTAACATGTTGCCCCACACCCTTACTTAATACTCTAGCCAATCAGGGGCTTTTAAAGAAGTTAATTAGTTAGAGCAGGTGTCGCAGATTATGGCTGAACCTAGACTCCTCAGGAAGGTTGATCTCTAAAACCAGGATTGGCAACCACTATTGTAGAGGAAAGGTCCAACCATATGCATTAACAATGAATTGAAGCTAGCAGCTAAGCTAGAGTAATAGCATTGGAGTAGTGCTAATCGGAGACTATAGGCTTTCATTCATTATTAGCAACATTAGCATTATTGACCATTCCTCTAGCTTACGGTTCAATGGTCGGCAAGTTTGCAGGTTTAGGGTGGGAAACAGTTTCTCCAGTTAAAGTGAATGGTTATGACTGAGGGTTATAAAGCTTTAGCTTTCAACTGTATAATTATCTTGAGGATTTTGAAACTCTAGTTGACTAGTCTGAAAGTAATGGTCCTCATACAGCGACCACGTCTTGGTCAGTCGACTACATTCAGAATGAGAGGAAACCTGCTAATTAGCCACTTTCCTAGGTTGTACGTTCCCTCAGCAGGTGCATGTGTCTGATTGCACACTTACCCATGTAATCATGGACTGGTGTGTGCTGCCCACCAGTCACGGCTGTCCTCAAACGCTCCACTGTTTTCTCCACTCATCCCTGCTCTGATCATTTATTCCCCACCTTTTATCGCATTGATTTGCTGATGCTGCGAAATGTAAAATACCTTAGTTTGCAGCGGTGGCTAAGTGAGAGAGAAAAGTGAGGAGGCTGTGTGTGTGTGTGTGTGTGTGTGTGTGTGTGTCCAGTATAGCTATATAACTGACATAACTTTGGCCAGTAGTAGAGGACTGCCTGACCTCTGGGCTTCTCATGCTGATTGTGTGATGATAACGCTCACTACAACAACACTGTAAAAAACACGGCAAAGCATTGTAAAACTGTATGTTACATATAGTGATAAACCATTTGCCTGGCTGTATTGAAGTCAGATGCATTAATTCATTTAACTGCAGCAAAAGAAGCACCAGTACAGATATTATAAACATGTCTAGTGGTAAAATCATTGTAACGCATGGCCTCAGGTGGCTTATTGCTTTAATAACAATATGAAATATTATTTTAAAAAGCCTCCCAATAGGAACCCCCCACCATCCATTACTCAAGCCAAAGTTAAAAGCATCAACATTTTTTTTTTTCCGATGTGGTTTAAGGGGCAGTCTGACCTAAAACTAGTTCTTAATGTTGTTTTATGTGTTATCAAGTGCCCTGTAGTGCAACATTCATCAGTTTGACATAAAGTTTTCATCCATAAGTGAACTACAGAACATAACATGCATTGCACTAATACATCATACAACCATTGTCATCAAATTCTACCCACTGATCACTGGCTAGTAAGTAGAATCATAGACTAAACATTTCCTGTCTTGGAAATGAAATATTTAGCTAATTTTTAGAAAATATTGTAAGTGCACACCCTCCAAGGAGAGCCTAAATGGAGAGCTTAAACAACTTTCTAGTTTAACAAACTGGAGGATGAAACATTATGTATAAAAAGTACCATAACTTTTGCACCGGCCACATTTAAAATGCTAAACTGAAATAAATTAAAAATCCCATTTTTCAGCAGTAAGTTCACAGTAGAAAGTGTTGGGGGGGGTTGCATGTGACTGTATATCTGTGGCACTAGAAAGAACTCAGTTGAAGAATTAACCGTCTTGCAAACAAAAAGGTCAAAAAGGTTCAAGCCAACAGCACAGTAATGTTTCAGAATAAACCCCCACCTTCGGGAGACATCATCAAAAAGTCTTTAAACTAGTCCTTAAGCTGGGAAATCTAGCTTCAGGCCGTGAGTAGGCATGTTTGCTACAGGAGCGACGGTGACATTTTTTCATTTTGTCCAAGGTGACCCTTTAACCGAATGTCCATTCCACTCTAATGCACCTCGTTAATGAATTGCCAGGTTTTGAAGCAGGGAACTCAGTAAACAGTGCTGAATGGCAGTCAGGACATGCATTCTGACTAATTGCTTCATCCATGTCTATGCAATTCCACAAATTCCGTAAATTTCTGACCAAATATTCCATTAACTGTGGGAAAGGAAGACTTTGGATAAAAAAATATGCTCCTTCAGGAGCAGAGTTGGATGAAGACACTGGCTTCACCACATTTAAATTTGCATTTATGCTACTTAGCGGCTGCTCTTAACCAGAGGTGCTTACAGAAGCACTTTGTAGGCTGTTTGGAAAATGTATCCTTGAGCCAATGCAAATTCCCTACAATGGATATAGTGTTTTCGACTTGTCATAGCTGGGCTGCGGAAACCATTTGAAGTTTGGAGCAGACGTCATGGGATCTGTTGCTACAATACCTGCTATACTGAGCGCATCTTTATAACAGCCCACTTAATGGCCTTCCATGGCTGCGGGGTAAGCTGGTGAGCATGCAGGAAACAGCTATAATTTATGTGCTCTAACCAACATAATGATCCGTGTTATGAAGAAGGTAAAGTTTCACAAGGTGTTGGACTTGGACTCTTTCCTAATTCTTAATTTGGCGCAAGAAGAGGCTCTATTCCTTCTTCTGCAGGCGCTCCTCATGTTGAAGGTCTGTTGTGATGGGCTGTGGGATCGAGTGACGCCAACTCACCTCTTGCTTTCTGCTGATGTTTTTGTTCTTGTCGTCCTTTTAAAGGGGCAGCGCCTCTAAGCCAGGCTGAACCCAGTCATGGAAAAAAATAACTGTAGAAACAACAACAAGATCTCTGTATTGCAGATTTGCCAGAACATGGAATAAATTCCACAGTTAGGGTTAGGAATAAACTCAAACCTTTTTAAATTCTTGTAATCTAAAGAATATTCAACCCATAGACATTTCTTAATTACTACTGTTTAGTATGTTGTAATAACACAAATACTTAAACAATTGCATAGTTAGATAGCTAATGGATGACATCCATCCTTCTGTCTGTCCTTCCATTCAACCGTCCCTCCATTCAGCCATCATTCCATCCATCTATCCATCCATTCATCCATTATCTTAGCTGCTTATCCTAACCGAGTTCGTTGGGGGGTTGGAGCCTATCCCAGAACGAAAGGCAGAGAAAGACCCTTTTACAGGTTGCCAGTCCATCACATGGCAATTAATTACATTTACATTTTATTGACAGTTTGTATACACACTTTTCATCTGTGACAAATCTCATTTCAAACCCCCAAAAAATGTTGACACATTTTCAGCGATTTGTACTAGCAAGAGTTTAAAAAAGGTGGGCTCCTGAATTGCAAAGCTATCTAAGTGTCAGTCTGTCATTGGAAGACAATGCCACAGACCAGGAGAACACAATTGTCCCTGCTGCTTCTGAGTGGGTAGGACAGCACCCCCCCCCCCACCACCCCATTTGGTGTTCTCCACTGAGCTTGTTGAACTGTCCAGTGACTGGGTGCGACGTGTCTCAGAAGAAGCACATGCTGACCTTCATCCTCCTTGTGTTAGTAGTATTGTGTGATAAGGGGTGTCTAAGCTTGCAGGTGGAACTGATCATGATCAAACTGGGAAGAAAAGTGCATAAATGCACCATGCTTTTGTTTGATAGTTTACCAATTCTAATTGTGACCTCAATCAATCAGCTCCTTTTGTTTGTTTTCTGCCCACAGCATTTGGTGTGCACCATGGGGCTGAAGTGGTACCCCCACCCCGAGGTCCTCCACTGCATCCGAGGCTGTGAGGTAAGCTCCTTCGGACATGTCCGACCAAATACCTCTCCTTCCTCTTTTCTCCTCTCCCTCACCCACCCCTGCTTCTGCCCCGACCGTCCATTTGCAGAGGTCCGAGAAGATCCATGAAGCTTATGAAGATGTAGGGGACCTCTACACTAAAGTCAGTTCTTGTTTGAATGGTTGTGACAGTGATGCAGATTGTGCACAGTTGGTCCATTGTTCTTTAAAAAAAAAAAAAAAAAATTATGTAATTTGTCTGTTGCTCAAATACAGTGACCAAATACGTAATTTCTTCTCACGCGCTGCAGTGAAACCTCTGAAAGTGCTGTTTGCACTTTCTCTCCCTGCCCTTTTAAATGTCCCTCTCCATGTCTTCTACTTGGCAGGAACACTTTGCTGGTTTAAAGATCTGCTGTGCCTAATTTATGTGTCACACAAGTTGGCATGGGCAGGAATTGTGTATTTTTGGTGACAGCCTCCACAAACAAAGAGGAGCTTTTGGGAAGCCTTGGACACGTCTTGGCTACATTTGGGTGGAGAAGGAGAAAGAGAGCCAGCCATGAGTTGAGATTGGGCAGGGATTGCCTGTTCCAAATGATGTCATCGAGTGTAAAAATGGATTAGCGGTGTGGTAACGCACCCCAAAAGCCCCTCACTCCAAACATAGCCGATCAGAGCTAAGCTGGAGCTGAGAGGCATATAGCCTTATAGCTCCAGTGCAAAAATATAGAAGCAAACTTCAGATTTAGGGAAGATCATGCCTTTAAGTACTTTGTGGTCCTGTTTTTGGCCACCTTATGCGATACCTTAATGTCAAGTATCGGTCGAGCCAATCTTTGTGTTTATATAGATAATAGAGCCATACAATTTAATTATTTTAAGTACATTTTTTTTGCCTGCTTAGTAGTATTATAGTAAAAATTACAGGACATTATGTGACATTCTGGACTACTTTATATATAGCTTTTTTGAGCTCACTCTTAAAAATATATATTCATGAATAATTTTGTAATGTGTTTAGTACTAACTGATTTGACCTCTCTGGTGATTTGCTTAGGTCAGTAGTGGGAATGTATTTTGACTGATTCTGATAACATGGTGCTCATGAAAGTACTCTATGAATGATGTGCATGAAATTCTACAGTGTACAATGTTCCTTTTTATGCGTTTCCACGTTGCAGTTTACATCACACAAGAAACAAGAAGAAACTGGACAGGGCTTGATCTAGTCAATAACTATTTCACTAAAACATGTATGAGTTGGACTGGGGCATCCTTAAAATACAGAATTTTGTGCTGTATCCCATTACCTCTGGTCCATAGACTTCAAGGAATAATCAAAAATGCTAACCATGCATAAAAGTCAAAAGTCATCGATTAGCATGATTCAAGTGAACTCTTGCTAGCCGATAAATAGCTTCCCTTTACCGTTAGCAACATTAGCACGTATGGTTGTACCATTCCTTTAAGAAATGCATGATGAATTGAATCAAGCTTTTTATTGTTATTAAATGACTACATTAGACTAAATTAAATTACTACATTTAAATCATAATGAGGCTCTGCTTTCTTGGCTAGAGGGCTGGCCAACTCCCATTTTACATTTGACATGGCGTGGGCGTAAACCAGAACAGCACAGCTGGAGATAATGTTTTACAGGTTGTGTGTTTATGTAATGGTAAACGTTGATGTTTTGATGTGATTCCCATAACACATAATAGTAATAGTAATATAGTTCATAATAGTATGGCCCATTAACATTCCTGGCCTGGTTTTCTTCTAATTCTTTTTTTAGCTTGGCCCCGTGTATTGTTATCTATATGCCCCCTTTTGTAGCCAGATTTACTCAGAGCCTTGTCCTTTCTTTCTTTGCCGTAGCCATTCCAAGGCGACAATTACTGTGACGCCATGAACAACAGAGCCTACTGCAACTACGATGGAGGAGACTGCTGCCATTCCACTGTCAAGACTAAGAAGGTATGGGTCACTACCTTTAAACTATTCATCGCTTGCGTGTGTTGAAAAATATAAAACTCTCAGTTGACTTGATTCAAATGTGTACATCAATGCATTAAATGTATAACGTCAACACAGTCGCTGCCAGAAGTAAGTCAAAGGCAAAGCTTTGCTGGCGCGATTTTGTTTTTCACTCATGTGGAAATGATGTAGACGTTTGAATGCATCGCTTTTTTCAGCAAGTATGATTCACCGAAACCTTTAAAGCAACAGCTCAGACGTGTTCAGTCCTCAAAAGAGTTGCAAACCATTAGCAGTAGCCCAAGTGTCTAATAATGAGACATTATCCAGTTCCCCCTTGCTCCTTCCGTTCCCTTGCTGGAGCGGCAGACAATTCTGGTCAGTTCAAACAAATGTTGGAAGAAGGCCCTAGTCGGGGCTGAAAAGGGCAGATAAATGAAGTCATAAATGCAGGGCGAAGCCGCAGACCCTTGCTTTTCCTCAGTTGCGTCATCTTGGCCGTCCCACCTCATGCCCTCTCCAGACGACTGCTGTTTGTTGGGCAATTACTGGAACCCTCCGGGGGGATGGCAGGCTTTTTCATAAGAGACTGATGTATGAGGAAGTCTTTTCGTGAACCCTGCTGTGGCTGATGGCCTTTAAAACCTGTAGGAAGAATGGGCCTTCTCCTGGATAACTGGCACTTTTTACTGCCTCACACTTCCAGATGGCGAGCTGGGATGTCTCGCTTTTGACATTGATTTTCTCTGATTCCTGAAACCAGAGCACCAAGCTTCTCAGTTGTCAGAAAAAGATGCTAAAGTGCCTTGTTGAAGAGTCAGAGTGCCCAAAACAGTTCTGACCCATTTAGGCATGGACTCCCCAAGACCTTTGAAGGTGCTGTAGTATCTGCAGCAAGACAGTAGCACAAGATCCTCAGCTGGGGCCTCCATAGGCCGGACTAGTCTGTCCATCACGTCCCACTGATGCTTGATCTGGGCAATTTTGAACACCTTGAACTTTTAGTCAAAAGTTGATGAACTAAGTTTGCAGTGTAGCAGGGTGCGTTATACTGTATTGAAAAGGTTTGTCGGAGTGTGGTGTGAATTAATGGACAAACCGAGGTGTCTGGTCACCTTCTTCCCTCATAACTCCCACCATCATTGCTCCTCCTCAGCAGCCCCCATCTACGCTGGGGTAGGTGGTCATCCTCATCCATGGCCTCTCATTAAGAGCTCTTTAAAGCCCACGGAGGGCTTTACAGTTACTGCTGACACACTCTTCGCTCCTTCGGGCTATCCACCATCCCTCTACTCCCCCTTTGCTCTCTCGCCTTCTTCTTTAACTCATGGGAGTTTTGAAACAGTTGGCAGTGGCTAGGCAAGTGAGGACACAGACGGTGATGATTCATTAAACCCAGACCTATTAGAGGATGCTTTTTGGAGGGCTCGCTATGTCCAGCCAACGTCATCGAGCAGACACAGATCTCAGCGAGAGTTGAGCGCACGCCAGACGAGCTCGCCAGTGTTGACGGAAGGTTAAATTGCTCTGCAGCTATTAGCCAGGCTTCTGGTGTCCCCCCCTCCTCAGTAATGCGTCATGTAGTTACCCTAGGAAGGCCTAGAGGACGGCAATGGAGCCATCTTCTATTGAGATAGCAGTATTTCTACATGTTTTTTGTTCAAGAGCAGAGTTTTTCCACTTGAATGGCCACAGTTATTACTGAACTTGTATTAACTTGGATTAAATGTGTAATTATTTGTGTAATCAGTAGTATTCATTTAATTTCAATAGCATTCTAAATTTTAAAAGCTTCCCTGCAAATTAGAGCAAAATGGAGTATAATAGCAATATGTTAAATTTAGTCTACATTTTACTTTATATCATGGAAAAAAAAAAAACTAAGGAAGTGTCACCTTTTGTGTCATTTTTTACATTCGTTTTTTTTCAGTTCATTAATAATTTAGAAATGTATTCACAAAGTGATCAAACTATTGTTTTAGCCCTAGACTGAAAGTTTTGAATCTCCATTATTATCTTTTCAGTTCCTTTCAATAAGCTCCTACTGAGAGCTGTTTCATTACAAAAACATTTTTATAACTATGGATAACTCTTGATATGAAGGTTTACATTTTTAATGGCAACTTTTTTATGCTTAGTATGTTATTTCATTTTACTTTTGTCAGACATTTTTGGGTCCAAAGTTCCCACAGACTTTTTAAAGGAGGGGAAAGAAATGTATTTAGAAGTCCAAGCCTAGCGAAAAACTCACTTCCTCAAAGTCCGGTGCCAAGCCAGGGCTTTTCCGACATCAAAGGGCTAATGCCTGTGCTCCTGTGGTAACACCTCGGACAAAGTTTATTGTGGAAAACAGTCCTTAAGTCTTTGGGACTTTCTCAACATTAGAAAAATAACCTGCTACTGATAGTGGGAGGGCTGAGCTGCCACTTTCTTTGAGTCTGCATCTGATCTTCGGAAAAGCTGTCTCTCGGAGCCGCAATGATAAGCGGATCACCTGGAATCCCAGCCCAAAGCCCCATTCGGCAGCCAGGCGTCCAATCCTGGCAGGCCTTGAAGCGAATTTTTCAGTCAGATTTTTGCAACAAAAAAAAAAAAGAAAAAAGAAAAAAAAAAATCCTGTCCCTCGTAATAGACAGGATTTGGGGGAAAGATACAGAAAATTGCCCAGAAAGAACCAATCATAAATCGATTGATGGACTGCCAGGGTGGAATGTCAGCAAAGGTTACCCGAACAGATGAAGGAGAAGGGATGAAGGAAGACGGACAGACAGCATATGAGCAGAATGAAGCGGAGACTATAACTGATTGGAGCAATTACTGCCTTTGGCCATTGTCGAATCGGTCAAAAGGGCTATTGTTGTGTTTATGTTGTGTTCTGCAGCTGCTCTATGAATTTCCTCATTTCATTCATACATTGCTCAGTGGAAGCCCACAAACATGTTTTTTTTTTTTTTTTTCAGACCAGTGAAGGCCATGCATTAGTGCAAAGATAAGGGCCAGCCTGACTTGCTATGATCTATTGACTTTGAATTGCACTTAACCTCTCCTCGCCATTTCTTAAGTGTTTTGCTGAGATAGACGGCCCAGATACTATATGACTATTTGTTATTCTTTGCCGCTCGCACACACGGCAATCACACCGAAAGAAATTTTATTTGAAACAGGCGGGAACTCCCCACCTGATCTCAATCCGTCTGAGAACAGATGCATGCTTCACGGATGGCACGGAACAACAACAACAACAGAAAAATTGTGGAACGGTTGATGAGAAACATTGTCTCTTGCACCCTGTATCATCTGATGGTTGTTGGGAAGCTAAATATTTGATCCTAGATAGTTTCCATATGTGTTCATAATCATTTACTTATGCAAGGCAAAGAGGCAGCACAGACAGGACATTGTGGGATTGCGTAATAGTGAAGTGGGATCTCTAATGGTGTTACTAGCTGCCTGTTGTTCTGCTCTGCTTTAGCGAGGGAAAAATTATGTTTGGAGGAGCAGAAACTTACTAGAATGGGAAGGGTCTCACAGAGAAGGTGGCTGATCACTGGTAGAACTTCACCCTATTTATAAACTTTAGTTCTTGTCAAAATATCTAACATCTGGATTGCACCATTCACTTCAAATGCTGTGCAGTCTGCAGATGTGAAATGTCACATTGCAGGGATACACCTTTCAACTTGTGATGGAGTGGCAGGTTGCCTTTCTACAGACAAATGTATTTTCCGCGGGATCTGCTTGGGATCTCACCTGTGCCTTCAGGTGACCCTTTCACTTGTCTCAGGTAAATTTATATGCTGCCTTCCTTAAACCCAGAGACACTTTGCAAACAGTAGCAAAGAGTAGCTCAAATGGCCGACTTGGGAATCCTCCCAGATGCAATGCAGAGTTGCTCAGGCGACCAGCCCGGGAATCCTCCCAGGTACATGGCAGAGTTGCTCAGCCTCACAGCCACGATTCAGAGACACTCAGGTAGACGGACCGTGAAACCTTGTAGCCATGATGTGCTCAGATGAGTTGTATAATGTGATAACCAGTGGTTTACCACCAAAGCATACCAATGAGCATCACAAAACAGGTCAAAAACTAAAAATGAAATTTAAAAAATGAAGTCGTATTGCACCAAAGTATTCACGCTACAGCATGCACACACACACAGAAACACCAGGAACATAACAGGTCCTGGGGTCAAAATCTTTACCTGAACTTAAATAGCCTGAGGATCTCTGATTTTGCTGTGAAGTCAGTATATATGGCACAATGGAGAAAATGCGTTTGCTTGCAGCTCTTGTACTGGGAATGACTCAGCTGGGCCACGGCATGTGACACGCCACACGAAAAAGAAAGTGCTTCCAAAAACCTGGCTGATAAAATCAGAACGCCCTGCAACCCCCCCAAGCCCACCCACCCCCCTCCTTCTCCAGGGCGAACCCCTTTGCCGCTTTTTGCTCTCCTCCAGTGTGATAACCCTGGAGTGAGGGAAGCAAAAACACTTCCCGCTGCCCGTCTGTTTGTTTTCCTTCCTTATCTCCACCCCCCATCCCCCTCCCCTCTTCCATCTTCTGCTGGAGATTTGCGTATTAAGGAGTTCTGGATGACTGGCTGTGTATTATTCCTCTCCGGGACTTTGAAGGTGCGAGGCTGGCTGCACGTAAGGTCACTGCAGGATCCAGCACTAATGACTGCAAGCTGTTGGCTGGGCACTCACTGGCGAGTTGAATGGATGGATGAATGGATGGATGGATGGATGAATGGGTAGATGAAGGTGGCGGCAGGGGTATGGGGCTGCCCCCCAGCCCACTGGTCCTCAAGTCCCAGCTCCCCATTAGAAGGAATTCCTTTATGGAATTGGCAAGGCATTTGTGTCAGCGTTTTTCATTTTGTGTTTTGGCCAATGTATTGGTCCACTATAGACTTTTTGTGCAGCAGATGGGATGTGCAGGCCCCACTGATACATAATACTAGCAATTTCAGGTGTATATGTATTATAAAGGCTGCAGTATATACCACTGAAACACGCTTAAGGTTGTTCTTCCACCAGTTTTGTTTTTTAAGATGATCACCGTTACTGTTTTAGCACACTGTAGGACTTGAGGCATAACAAAAATAGGCCTGGTTGCATTGTGTTATGTCCATGCCCCCCCACACCCACCCACCCACCCACCCAAACCTCTCCCCGCCCCCTGCTGGCCTGTGCTCACATTGTGCTTAAGGTTTCGAACTTGATCCTTTTTGTCCGGTGAGCTACCAGATTTATGGCTTGCAACCTCTTGCACAAGGGTACCTCATCAGTGCCACTGGCTGTCCTGGGATTCGAACCCACAACATTCCAATCACAGGGGAAACTCCCTAACCACCAGCTGCCCATAAACGTAGATGGGGTTTGAACGCATGACCTTCAGTTTTCAAGACCAACACTTTACCACCACGGGCTCCAAAATGTATTTCATTCATAGGTGGATTTGATCCCGAGCCGGTGAGTTTCTATTCCACAGCGTGACTCAGTGAGCTATGAAGCAAGTGTTACCCAATATCTCTTATCAAATCTCATGTTTTCTTGTGTGTTATTTCCAGTTTTTCCAAAATGTCCAGCAAAAACTGCACTTCTGCCGGAGTCCAAAGTTGTCCCTTTGTCTCCATGCTTGTTAAATTAGACAGTTGGGTGTGGGTTCTATGCTCAGGATGGGTAGCAATTACGTTAGATGCATATCGAGTTCAACTGAACTAGGCCTGACTCCATCTCCTCAAGCGGGTTGGAGCAACATGCTTGAGCCTAGTGTAAGTACACTCTTACTGAGCTATAAAGAGATGGGGTGCCCACTGAGCTCTAGGGTTTATTAGTAATGTTAACCTTGTTAGCTGGTACCAATACTTGTCAGTGTCAAGCTGTTTCAGTGAGCTGTGTGCGAAAAGTAAAATTCATAAAAATACATGCTGTTATTTTTGCTTATTATTGTGATTTCTTAGAATTAAGAGTGACAGATGGTGAGTGCAAAAGTGAGAGAGTGAAAATAATATTGTATTTAGCTATGAATTTGACTCAGGTCTCCTCTCAGGACCTGTTTGGCGGCCCCCTTTATTTTGCGATGCACTTTGCTTGGCTGTTTTCTTAATGTCATTTCTGCTGTGGCTGTATTTACAGTGAAAAGCCAAAGGGTACAGGGGACTTCAAAACATCCAGACTTTGAAGTGTAAAGAAAATGTTAGCACACTAATTTAAAGGGAGGAAAAGGCTAAACAAATATGCGGGCTTGGGTAAATATCAATATGAGAATGTTTGCGTGGAATTTCACAGCTGCCTTTCTGACAAATTAACACTGACACAGTGTGAGTCTCCGGTACGTTATGGATGCGGTACATTACGTCTGAAAACATAACACCTCTTCGAAAGAGTGGTGGGGTGAACGTGCTGGTCAACATTAAGAAGCTAGGCGAGTGGTCACCAACCTTGCTGCTGAAGATCTACCTTTCTGTACACTTCGGTTCTGACCTTAATTGACTCCACTTGCTCAATATGATTATTGCTTTTCCTAACTGACTGAAGGAGGTTTGTTAGACTAGGGCTGGAGGCAGATCTTCATGAGGAAGACCGGTGACCACTGGTTCAGATTCAGCAACTTTACAGGATCAGTGAGCAGGTTGAAATGTAGGAATGAACAGTTATGTTTAAAAATGTTCTAAAGCACATCTTGTAGATCGGTTGGTTTTTACGTTACACAGCTGAAATAAACTTTGAGGTATGACACAATGATTTTAGTCTCGCCAACCAAACTGCATATCTTATAAAACCTCAAAGCTTAACATTCAGAGAGTCTCAGTTCACATCCACTTACATCTCACTGTATTATTCAAATTTTGCAATTTTAATGAAGGCTTAACTCAGGCACTCTTGTGACATGTCAATAATTTTTGAAAAACTGTAGAATTTCCTATATAATAAGAAGAGAATTCTTCCTGAAAAGCCCCCAGATCACAGAAGACAGATCAAAACAACCCCCTTGAAATGAAGGATGTTCCCTGCTTCACAGAATTATGGAAGTGTCGATATCCACATAAGGCATTTACGCACACAACGAGCCCAGTCGATAGAATCGACCTCATCAATTAGCAAACAAGACAAGCGAATAAACTGCCTCAGCAGCCATTGCACCAAAGATGTCTGAGGTGCAGAACGTTTTCTTTCTTTCTTTTTTTTTTTGTTTGTGGTTCCTTACACCCAAGACCCTGCCAAGGCAGTAAATCGGAGGGGGGAAGCATCTCCGGGGGCCAGCCGGTGAAGCTTTGCAGTTTCGGCGGCAGCGAGCGTGCCTCTAGTACCTTTTTATAAGACTTAATTATCAACGTATGTCGGAGTTGCCACGCAATGTTTACAGCTATAAAAACCCCATCGCCAAATGAGCTGTTCAGCTGGCCAAATTCTTTCCTTTAATCCCCCCCTTCCCTTGCGACGGCAGAGTGGAGCTGGCAGGATGGGGGCGAGGTAAGGGGGAAGGCACGGGGCCCAAATTACCAGGGCTGGAGAGTTTCTAAGAGTTTCACAACAAGGTTTCCCCCACCACTGAGGCTGCAAGTCCCCCGTGACTCCACTCCCCACAGATTTAATGGCTTGCCTGCTTATTCGTGCCCAGTGCAGGAGTGCTGATGTTGACTGAGGCTGCACACTTCTCTGTTATGCTGAGCGGGAATGCACCAAGCGCTTGCTCTAGTCAGATTCCTTAGGAAATATTCTTTTACTTTTTTAAAATGGCTCAAATGTTACTTTTTTATACATCCCAATCAACTTTGCATGATCATTTTGGCATGCAACAGTGTTGGTTCAGTCCGTATAATTGGAAGTTAAGGCTGTTTGAAACAAACAGGGTAATTGGGGAAATGGGATTTAAAAAATTGAATTTAACTGATAAAACATCATTACTGGCCTGCAGTCTTGTTTTAGGATGTGTTTGGCATGGTTCAGACCAAAGCAGATTATATTTATTTATTTATTTATCTATTTATTTATTTATTTATTTATTTATTTAAACTCATTAGCCTTAAACCTAAACCCGTATTCGTACTGTACAGTTTACACTGAACTCCCGCAGTGCTAGAATGTAAAATATCGATGTTACCCCTGTAAATACTGAACTGTAATGAATGCACTGGCGTTTTTTTGGTATGCACTGTAATGTTGTTTGGTATAAGCAGGTAAATACAGTAATAAATTAGTTTAAATTGCAGGAATAAAAATACAGGGCTTTTAGAAGAACAAAATGAAAAACATGAGAAAACTCGAGACGCTCCATGGGGGAAATTCTGGACTGCAGCATCACAGGGTAGCAGCCAATCAGCAGCAAGGATAAATAAATAATGTTCTCGGATTGGCTACTTTCAAACCTCCTGCCTCTGAGTACAGCTGACTGTGAAGGGCCTTGTGCACCATGCCCCCACATCCTTGTGCTGGTTGTTTATGTTTGGGGCGGCGCTGAGCACCGGAGCTTCATTCCGTTCAGGTGTCTGATTGCCTTGCTAACTGCCGCTTGGCGCACAAGGCCCGGATGTCACAGTCAACTGTACTCAGAGGCGGGAGGTTTAAAAGTAGCCAGTCTGAGAACATTACTTATTTCTCCTTGCTGCTGATTGGCTGCTGCCCTGTGACGCCACAGTCCAGAATTTCCCCCGTGGAGCGTTTCTCAGCGTTTTCCAGAGGTGGGAGGTTAGAAAATCTAAGATGGACTGAAACCGCAAATGCTGATCCGCATGAAAGGGGGGGTTACTGTACATATATATGTATATGTGTATATATATATAACGTATAATATAATGTAACGTCTGAAGTCATTTGAAGAAAAGCAGGACCATGGTTTCCTAAGGGAACAGTCTTGCATAGACAGCATAGCCCCAGGATTTGGAACTCTCAGTGTGTTCCCCTGTCTCCAGCCCCCTGACTCCATTCCCCTTTATCTTTAACTGCCCGCTGACACGTAGATGCGTAAGCCTGCCGCTCCTGGGAAGTGTGGCTAGTGGGCTGAGGACATACACAGCCTGTCAAAGAACTGTTTTGTGCACATGTGTGTATATGTGTATTCGAGAATGGCCTCAGCCCCATGCGGACGTTCCCAGGCCCCCCTCTGGGTGCCCCCGATCAGGGCCAGATGTGGCAGCTGGTCCGCCACCCTAAGGTCAAGGTCAGAGGAAACCATGTCAAATTTGCCACCCACCAACGCAGGGTGATGGAGAGATAAAGAGGTAGAGTTTGAGGGAGTTCAGCAAAAACTCAGAGAAGGTTGAGACTCCGGTGAGGGAAATAAAAGTCGAGCCTGAAATGTTTTGCCAAACTTGATAGGCACTGACCATTCATGTCATTTGACTGAGTTTTTTAAATATTTGTTTGGCTCAGGTCAGGAAGAATTTTCACATTTCTCTAGAGAGGTTGACCCGTATTAAATCCTATTTTGGAGTTTTTCCCAATCACTAATTTTTCCCTAGTTGGGTTTGACATGATCCACAGGTTAATATCTTTTGGAATGTTGTTTAAAGTTGACAGAATTTTGTCAGGATCAGACAGAATAGTGTCAAGTTACAGTTGGAATCAGACACATTTTCACAAGACTGCATTTGAGTTCAGACCTATTTTTGTTAGCCTACAATCGGGATTTAACTGATCAGACAGAAATGTGCCGGGATACTCTTGGAATCAGACTGAATGTTGTCGAGCTACAATTGACATTACAAAGAATTATGTTGAGCTACTCTTGGGATCAAAATAATTTTGGTGGGCAATAATTTGGATAGATAGAATTTTGGATCGATAGAATTTTGTTGTGCGACGCATGGGATCGATAGAGCTTTGTTGAGCTACATGTGGGATCACTCAGGAACAGACAAAATTGTGTCGGACCACTGTCGAGATCAAACAGAATTTTGTCAAGCTAAAGATGAGTGCCGACAGAATTTTTTCAGGCTATAGTTGAGGTCAGACAGGATTTTGTTGGGGCACACTCGCATTCTGGTGGAACTGTGCTGGGCTACTGTTGGGATCTGGAAGAATGTTGTCAAAATAGAGTCGTGTTGGAACAGAATGCTAATCAATATTTTAATATTACAATATTTAAGTCTGCATCAGATTTTCAGGTCTGATTAATGTTCTAGATAAAAGACAAAAGAAATATAAGTCTTACAAGAGTCTTACTTGACAAAAGAATGCAAATTGTTCTTCATTACCTTCATTAAAATTCTAATGACAGTTATTCATGGATGAATAATGGATGTCTTTTTAGGAATGGAAAGTGGATCAAAAAGCTGATAACACATTAGAGAGGAAGTTTTGGGTTATGTAAAAGGGAGAAAGCTGCACTTAGACAGAGGAAATGCCACTCAGACGATTGGCAGCTGGCTTTGATACGTCTGCAGCTCTTTCCTCGTAAAGGTTTCGCAAGTAAGGAGGTTCTGGGAAGTACACATAAAGGGTGATTCCTCTCTGAAACATGTTTCTCCTCTGTTGAGTAGTAATAAACATCTGTCCATATCTCTCCTGTATTCAAGAACTGTTTCAGTGCTAGCTTTTCTGAGACAGTCCAGAAACCTTTGATTTTGGCCTTGACTTTGAGATTTCCCAATTTCGGCTTTTAGTAATCCCACAGTATCTTATTCACCACTATTTCACTCAAGCCTCAACCTCTGATGTCACTAGTTGGCTCTTGCTGCTCCCTGGCCTGGCCAGTTTATTAAGTCAGAGGTTGACTTGTACCAGCACAACATGACCATTGCTTTTAAACCATTCAAACAATATCTGGTCAGTGGTAATCTAGTGGTTTTCTCTGGCTGACCGTTTGTGCACTTCAGCAGGTAATGGTCTATAGCCATAAACCTACAAAGTGAACACATATGGTTGGTGTTTCTGATAAAATGGCCAACAAGTATAGGTTCAAGGTCAGTGTACTTCATATACAAGTTTTGCATTTGCATGTATTACAATACAACAATGGTGCATAAATGGACAATGTTACGTTGTTATAACTTGTTTTGAACATGACTTTGGTTGTTTGAGTGTAAATACTCTTGCTGAACATGATTAAGACAGGCTGTTCAGGCACTTAGGCTGTAGCCACAACTGTGTTATGAATGTGCTAGTGTGAGGGGCACATGTGGTCTTAGTTTTGTGCGACTAGAGATGCAGTTGATGTCAAAAAGCAGCTGAGGCCTTCCCCCCGGGGAGGCGTCGTTGCAGCAGCTGGTGTCAGTGACGCACTGCCAACGTTAAACTGTGACGTCAAGTGCCACTGGGCGTGGGCAAAATGGCATTCAAATTCTATTTTCAATCCCATCCGATGGGCTCATCAATTTTTCAGGCTGTTGACACTTCCAGAACCTTTGTCGTGCCAGACAGCTGTTGCTGGTGACGACTGGCCAGCAGCCGCATTGCACTCCCAGCCCAACCAGTCCGGGGCTTCCTTATGATTGAGCAATCACAGCAGTTTTGCCTGCATGACGCACTCAGGCCACCATGTATGGTCCACTCAGGTTGTATCCGGTAATTAGAAGTGGTACAGGAAACAAGAAACGAAAATTAACTATACTCTCACAGCATGTAAAACACATCACTGTTTAACCACATAAACATATAATAGAGTCATGTCACCATTTGCAGTAGTTGTCATGAAAGATGTCATAAAGCTTGATGTCATAACACCTATAT
>JBBPCX010000088.1:8368179-8379614 GCA_037974365.1 Hydrocynus forskahlii | reverse complement strand
TATACACACATAGTGATTGTTCAAGTATATACCAGTGACCTCAAGAATGTAGGTTATGAAACAAACACTCTCTGAATGTAAAGACCAGCCCAGCACGCCCTCAGTCTGAGAGCTCATATGAGGCCAAATTAGTGTCTCTACTTTAATGAGACAGCAGTGAAGACTCCACCAGTCTACATTCAGACTTCATGTCCAAACTGAACTGTACAGATCTAAGACAATGGCTTACTTGACTCTAAAGTTATTATAAATCTTTATTCGCATGAAGGAGTAGCCATCAAAGCCATTTTTCACGTTTCTGCCCAGTGTTTTGCTGCACTTGTGCCAAGTTTTAGCTCCAGGGATAGGTTATTTGCGTTTGCCTACAGTGGAAAAGCTTTTGGCATCATTTCCATCATCATTTCAGCTGTAGTCAGAGTTAGACCGCCATGTGTGAAAGTTTTGGTGTCACTGGTCAAACAACATGTTCTGTTGATTTGCAAAGTCCACGTCTTCTACAGCACCAAGCCCTCCTCCTGGAGATCTACCTGCCGTATTTAGCTCCAACCTCCAGCTTAAATGGTGCCCCTCTACCCTTACTTAACGCTGCAGCCAATCAGGGGCTTCTGAAGGGGTTCATTAGCCCATTTTCAGACCTTCTCAGGAAGGTGGATCTCCAGGAACAGGGTTGATGACCATTGCTCACATTTTAATGCAAACTTACTTTTCATTTGCTCAGTTGAACATACTGGGGGAAAAATAAAACATAAAATGTTGCCTGTGCAAATGTTATGGCACTTTTTAGGTGTACTAAATTGTTCAGAAAAATTTAATTTTTGACTAATCATGAACTTTGATGAGGGGTATCCAAACTTTTGCATGTGGCTGTACCTTCTCAAAAACTCAAAATTTAGGCTGCGATTAGCATATAAAATGCTAACAGTTTAGTTTTATACAAATATTGGCACTTATGCAGCTCTAACTTATCATAAAAGTCATTCCAGAAATCTCTATTTATACTGTGTGCTGACTTAACCAAGTGGCCAAACTTTCATAGCGTTCATCCTTGCGCCCATTTTTACCATGCAAAGTGATATTTCCATTAAAAATGTATGCCAGTTGGTTCTCAGTTCTCACCGCCGCATTTCAAACTTAAGGCAAGAAAACATGCTGACTGTTCTAAACACTGATTTATTCGTATCCGTGCTAGACAATTAATATCCCTTTACTGTATCTCAAGAAATCATGATATATTGCTGTCAACAAAGAAACAAATACAAAAACAAAAATGTTGACAACCAGGCACAGCAAGCGGGGAGTAGAGTCGAGGTGAATGTGCACTGTACATATGCCATACAACATAAAGGCTCGATTCTTTTTCATGTTCTTTTTCATCTCAAACGTGCAGTTTCTCCCTTTCAATTTCTTAAAAAAAGACTATAAAAACTTTAAAAAGACTCATTTTATGTACCGGTAATCAGTATTTGTATTTATGACCTCAGTTACTGCACTTTCGAGTAGCCATTAAAGGAAACGGTCAAAACCTTTAGAAACGCTGCTATTGTAAAACAGATAAATAAAAAAAAAAAAAAGAATGAAAAAAAACCAAAACGATATGGTGTTGCTATTTGCCTCTTTGTGGTTATCGTCCGTCTCCGTAGTCCCACTAGCCTGGCACCTGATGTTACAGAGCAGCTGTCGAATGCGACACCCGTTGTAGATTCATGCGCCTTTCATGAACGACCTTAGAATCTGCATTAAAAAAAAAAAACTAAGATAAAAAAAGAAAACAAAAAAATGGCTTTAATATATGTATTGTTCAAAATATGATAAGACTCTTGGAACATTGTATGGTATATGTTGTATATGTATTTCTTTTGTTGTGTGTATTTTGTTTTCTTACATTTTTCATTCGTCTTATGAGTGGATTTTTTTTTTTTTTTTCTGGCCATCTCGTATTTGGCACACAGACTATGAAGGACATTTTGCAATGAAGGACCCCACCAAAAAAAAACAAAACAAGAAAACAAAAAAAAAGGAACTTTAGGAAGGTTTAGGAGCTCGAGAAAGCCAGTCGAGGATACGGAGATTGGACAAGAACTTCAATAATTTGACATATTTTGTTTGTTATATAGTCCTGAGAGAAGAAATGTATTATGTTGCTATTATAAAGAAGATATGTTATTGTACTCAAGATACCAATACTCTCAATGGAACATTTATTGCTTAGAAAGAGAGACTCATCAGCAATCATTACATGTTGCCAACACGTTCAACAACTTGCCAATCCATCAACTGGACTTCAGACTGACCGCCGGGAGAGCCAACGCTTTGTCGTCTACCAAGTGGATGCTTTTTTTTTGGTTTGTTTTGTGTCTCCATCGCCGTCTACAGGTGCACAAACCGAAATGCCTGGAACTCCACCCAGCACACTTCAGGTTTCCTCCTTTTGTTGCTTCTTTTTCTTCTCCTTCTTCTTCTTCTTCTACTGCTTCGACCCCTTAGTGACGAGGGTGCTGTCTCTAAAGCCATAAGTGTTTGCTCAATGACGTTTCCGATGGGATGTTTGACACACTCTGCTGTACACACACACACACACACACACACACACACACACACACAGGATCTCTTGCTGTACCTCATGCCTGTAATGTTTGCTGCTTCGATTTTTTTGGTATTTTAGTGATTTGCGTCTCTTAGCAATATGTTATGGTGTACATAGTAGAACTATTTATTGAGAGTGTTATACTTTTTTAAGTTATATTTTTAATGTTCATGTAAGTTATTTTTACATTGGTCTTATAAACAGTTTAAAAAAAAAAGGCAAAAAAAAGACGTTGGTCATAAAGAGGGGCTCCGATCTGTCATGTTTTATTTTCGAATCTACAGTCCCAGTCTAAAGAGAAAAAAAAATAGAGAGTCTGTAAAGCCTTATAGCAAGGAAACGGCGGAGAAATAGACGTGTTAGTCGCTCGGATTCAAACTCACTTTAAACGGCACCGCCGCTACACGAGCAAAATCGTCCTTATTCAGTTTTCCGAATTCTGGCATTTTCCACAATGCGATGTAGACGTTATGTGTTGAAGCCCTGAAAAAGTGGAAAATATTCGTTTGAAATTGATTGTCATACAGTGCTGTAGGTGTAAAGGCCCCGGTCAGGTGTACTGAGATAGCTGAAGCCTATATATGGAATATCACATGGACTTGCAGGGGGAAAAGGGTCCCAAAGTTAATTCCTGTGTCATATTACACAAATAATTAACTTACAGATGGTTAAATCTTTGCTTAAAGCCTGCTACATAACATTGATATAACCACTGACATGACGTGGTTTAAATACCATGGCAGGTGTCTGTCATGTATGTAACAATGCCATTGCCTGTCACTATCATAATGTTTGATGTCATTGCGTAATTTAAGTACACATGGTATGTGACATGGGCTGTTATGACTTCAAACATTGTGACTCATCATGATGACCCTGTTATATTAATGCACAGCTTGTGATATGTTATGTCAAAGTTATGTAGCAAGCGTTGAAATGGTGTATATTGAACCTTCCATGAATTTAATTCATCTCAGATTACAGCACAGTTCAGTGTGTTTGGATTATTCTTTTATGATTCAGAATCATCTCCAAAACTACAGTGGCCTAAGAATTTGATTCTGGCTAAAACTTGTTCATATCAAGAATGTTTGTTATAATTGGTTGTAACTGATTCTAACTGTCTAAAATGACTGCAGTTGAATCACCGCCTTCACTCCAATTAAAAAAAAAAAAATTAACTCAAAGATCCAACTGTATGGGGTCTGGAGAGCAAACAGCTGTGGGCTGGAGGGACCCGGTGTTCGGTAGCAGCAGGTGTTGAGAGCTCCGAGAGGTGACCAGATGAACGAAAGGATGAATGAATGGCCACACTTCTCCCCTCCAAGGTGTTTGTCCAGGTGTGAAAATGTGTTCACACCCGCACGGTGCAGCTCAAGTGTGGCCACTGGACGGCCAGCCTGCCTGCATGAGTCACACTTTCTCTCCCAAAGTCCACTTCCTGATGGGACTCCTCGAGCTTCAAAAGCTTCACCCCAGACCCTGTTCATATATTTATTTCTTTTCTTATTTTCCTCCCGACAGCCAAGTACAGAACTAAAAAGTAAAATTAAGTATTAATATAATAGTTAACATAACCTAATCATTTATCAATAAAAGGATTAAGGATTGATCATGACCAATATTTAGTAAATATTTTGGTTCAAATGTCCTTTTCACCACCGTCAAAATTCATTCAGCCCTGGGTGACGTTTTGTTCTGCCTGATCAGTTGGATGTTTTGTCCCAGGACATCTTGTCTGTAGTCTTCTTGAGCTAAAAAAAAAAAAGTCACCTTACAGTCCTCCCACCTCGGGTTCTTACATTTACTGCACTGAATGGCAACGTGACATTTATCAGCCTTTTCCCTGACAGTTTAAAACTAAACACGTAGCTCATCGGTCCTCCAACAATGAACTCACAACCCGTTCGGTGCCTCTGCTGGTTTCTCTGGTCATAGCGTTGATGAAATGCACTTTTTTGGGCACATACCACACATATCTTTTACATTATTATTCAACTGATGTTCTGCGCTTTCGTTATTTTCATGGTCACACGTATATTTTTTGGTGCTCTGGATCATTGCGAACATACCTGATGTATCATGTTTTGGTAGATAAATTAAAATGCTGAATGAAATGAGTAAATGGTTTATTTCTCTGTCATGTATTGTGCATAAATAAAACACTGGTTAACTATAACGCATGCAGATGCTGTCCACTCTGTTGGGTTTATGCTGGTTTGATGACTTCATAAGGTGTCCTTTTTGATGGAAAGTGTCTGTGGTACTTCATTTGAAGCTTGCTGGCTGCAATTACTGGAATTATCATGACAAAACAAATGGAAATTCATGAATTTATATATAAGAACAATATCTTATGTTAAAAATGATGCCGTGGAAGAGAGTTAACATGTCAGAACAGACTTGATATAGAGATTAGAAAGTAAGAGTTCCAGGTCATTATTCACTCCTAATAACCACAGTTAATGATTTAATTGACTGTTGGTCATTTAATGCCACTGCAAAAGAGCTTAATTTGGCTAATTAGCGACTTTATACAGTATAAAATTAAATTTTGTAAACAATAATAAGTAATCATTCTAAAAATAATACACTAGATCCACACTAGTTAGCTTGGCAAGGGTGAACCTGACTGTAGTTTTTCCTTAGCTTAATTTTTACCAAAATTTGTTAAAAAGAAAGGTACAATACAAAACCACTATTGAGCATAAATTCTAAACTACCAGGTCCAAAATGACCTATTTTCTTTAAATACGTATATAGCGCCCTAGTGAATTGCACTTAGTAAGCTAGTTAACTCAGCATCAGTCATTACGGTACATGTGAGTCAAGTGAACAAACACCCTGATTTAGTATGGGGAATAAATTTAGATGTACTGAATATTATTTATAAAATTAAATAAACAATTCAATAATATCAATTACACTGACTAGACACTGAAATGAATATCACAGTGGGTGGGATTTAGTGGGGGGTTTGGGGGGGACGTCTGCTAACTCCGGTGGGCCGGCGTCTGTCACTGCCTGGCGGGGGATGGGCTTCCCTAGGGACGCCCGTCCTGTGGGTGGGTAGCTTCTGGGCCCGTGGGGCTCGGACCCCGCGCTCTGTCTGCGCCTTTGGGGCCGGATCCTGGCAGGAGCGGGTGCACTGGTGCTGGCCACTGACGAGACCGCGGGGTCCTGCTGCCTCCGGGGCTGCTCGTCTCCCTTGTGCACCCTCATTGCAAAACATTCCATGACAAACTCTGTCATTACATGCGCACTCACACTCACACATATACATACACACAGGCACACACGTATACACACACATGTACACACATCTACTCACACACACACACACACTCACGCGTACACATATGCATACATATAGGCACAGACATACACTTGTACACGCACATGCACATTCTTATATGCACACACTTATACACACACACACACACACACACACATACACAAACACACAGCATACATTGCCGTACGCGTGTATGTTGCTTCTGCACTGTTACAGTGTTGCCGTTGCTGTGTGTGGCTGGTTCTTGTTTTCCAGATGCAACATTCGGAGTGATGACACAGTGGCAGCAGTTTTCATTTGGAGCTCTTCTTTGTCTTTCCCCATTTTCTCTCTCTCTACTGGCTCCTTTCCTTTTCTCTTTGTTTTCACTTGTATCTCTTTCTTCCCCTCTCTGATCTGACTTAAATATAAATCAAATGAATGAATAAATCAATTAAAAAAAATCAGAGAACAAGATGGGCTTATACTGACGCCTCATACAAATGCGCACATTCATGTGATCCTGCTGTTGTGGGTCTCCTCTCTTTCAGTGCTGCTCAGAGGAGAATGTGGAGAGTGTTCAGACTGCAGAACATGACTTCAGAATGACCAGAGCCTACACTGTTTTTGTTCAAACTGGAAATGAATCCCTAAGAGAATTCAGCAAAAATGTATGTTTAAATCATTATTTTTTTCTAATTGAGTAATCGTGACAGCACTAGATGTTTAACTGGAAGTCAGGGTTGGAGTTGGGTTCAACTCGGGAGGAGTTCTGTCTAATTCTATTTCTGGCTGTTTTAGATCATTCATTTAAGGTTACATATACTGGCATACATTTGAACCCTTTCAGTATTTATGGTACCGTGCATAAACAACTGAACTGAGAATGACTGACAACTGTTGAATGAATGATGAGTGAGCCTGTAGATAAATGGCACTTGTGCCAAAATGGGGATACGAATGCAATTTACCGATAAAATAACATCTTGACATCAATACTAGAAACACGTTCCACAGGAACAGAGGAGGAACTCACCTGAAGATGCTGTTTGAGGTGTGAGGTGGCTCTTTTGGATCTATGAACAGGATCACCACAGTGCTCACACTCTCTTCCATGGTTTCCTGAAGTAGTAGAAATTGATTCACCAAAATTACCCTTTCAAGAGGTCCTTCCAGAAACTTCGGAATTCTTTCCAAAGAATTCAATTCTGCTTTCATTTCTAATTCCGATTCCAGAAAGTGAATCAGAACTGACTATTTCTCATTTCAGTTCATGAATGGCTCCAACCCTGCTGGAACTACAGCCCATCTTTACATTTATATCCATTTGGATTTGGTTCATTAAGCCACAGAAAGCAAAGCAGCAGCAAGTGCAGGTCTAGAAAGTCAATTATTAGAGAGAATCCATTCAAAATCACTCTTCGAATTGTAAACAGAGAGGCTGATACATCAGTTTCAGAAGGCTTTGGTGAGATTTTGACCTTCAAATGACATAAATATGACGTGCTACGGGTTCATTTAGGCCACTACTGAAATCAATAGAAACTGATGGGGATAATGAATAACAATAATAACAATTTATTAATACCAAAAGTGGGAAATTAACTATGGCCCTGGCCTAGACTAAGTACCCTTACCTAAATCTGTTCTTGCTAGTCTTGTTGAGGTACATCTGGTCAGTTCCAGTCTCTGCACTGCTTAAACAGTAATGACCTAAGCGGGAATCTGGCCTGAAGAAGACTCTTTCCAGTATGTGGCAGGGTGTATCCGATGACTGTGCCGTTCTACATCAGAGAAAATGCTGGGCTACCCTGAGGAGTTTGGTCTGTGCCTGGAAAAGTGCATCCCTGCAGCGGGGGGACGTGCGCGGAGCAGATGTGGCTATCCGAAAGGGTCCGCTGAGGTAGCGCTGACAGATGATTTACAGGCACGACATTGTCTTTCAATTGGCAGCTTGGCTGAGAGGAGTCTGCGGCTTAGCGTGAGCAGCTTTACAGCGTTAGGCATGCGTGCTCATGACAGGACTGAAAAGACGTTTTTGTGCTGCAAGCATGGGCTGGATAGTACCAGGGATTAAATGTTATGAGCATGAGGTGGATATTGCGAGGCCTGTTGCTGAAGTTCACTCCGTACACTGAGACATTAACTTTTAGATGCAAATAAGAACGACTGATCCATGCCTTGGGGCTAGTACTGCTTTTTGACCTACTGCAGCATTTGATGATGGCAGTTGAACAGTTTTTAGGGTGCAATTACAGTTCTGGTTCCTTTCTGTCATAACATTAAAACCAACAGCCTAATATTGTGTAGGTTCACCTCGTGCTGCCAGAGCAGCTCTGGCCCATCAAGGACGGGACTCCACAAGACCTTTTAAGATGTGCTCTGATGTCTGCAACAAGATGTTGGCAGCAAATCCCAAGCTTTGACTTTGGATCTCCATGGATTTGGCTAGTCCAGCACATCTTACATATGCTCGACTGGATTGACATCTGGGGACTATAGAGGCCAACATGTTCCTCAAACCATGTTCTCAAACAAAGTTTGCAGTGCAGAGGGGCACATTATCCTGCTGAAAGAGACCACTGCCCCTAGGGAACACTGTGACCATGAAGGGGGACACTTGGTCTGCAGCAATGCTTTGGTAGGTGTTACATGCCAAAGTAACATCCACATGAATGCAGGACCCAAGATTTCCCAGCAGAGCATTGCCACACTGCCTCCACCGGCTTGCTTTCTTCCCACAATGCACCCACACCCGGCTGTCCACGTGATGTAAAAAAATCTGACTCATCAGACCAGGTCATCTTCTTCCACTGGTCAGCTTCCAGTGTTCAAGTGCCGATTGTAGGTGCTTTCTGTGGTGGACAGGGGTCAGCATGGGCACTCTGATCGGTCTGCAGCTACACAGCTCCATATGCACTGTGCACTATGTTCTGACACCTTTCTACCAGCACGAACATTTTCCAGTAGCTTGTGGTGCAGTAATTCTTGTGTGAGGTCGGACCAGACAGGACAGCCTTCGTTCCCCATGTGCATCCTGTGGACCACTATTGGAAAACCACTGCATAAAAAGAACAACCCACAAACGCATGCCTGTCTGGAGATGCTCCGCCCCAGACGTCAATCACAATCTGGCCTTTGTTAAAGTGTCATTTTTCCGGCTTCCAACAAATAGACTGACTGTTGACTCACTGCCCAGGGTATGCCACCTCTTGACAAGTGCCACTGTACCAAGATCATCAGTGTCATTCCCTTCACCTGTGGTTTTAATGTCGAGGATCCATGTTAAAATGCAATTATAATCTGAGGATGGAGATTGAACTGCATTTTAGAAAGCTCCAATTCAGTCTCTTTAGTTTCATGTGTATACTGCTACGAACTGTGCCGAAATAATCTGATCAAAATCTAAATGACTCGGTGAAATGAAACTGAATCACTGAAACATTCTGTAATCAGATGAAATTATGGTGAGGTTTACATCTCTGGTGCCAGTCACCATAAACACCATTAAAATACAAGCTTGAAGGCCAACGACACATCTCTTCATCATCTCTGTGGCTATTTGAGTTGCTAAAAGAAAATGATTAGCATGTTTTTCCAATAATTTGCCGTTCCCAAAACACGATGTGGTTATGATTCTGTTTTGCAACCTTTAGGCCGGCCTGAAAAAAAAATACGATATTATGGGGTTTAAAATGGTGTGTGGCAACTTTCCATTAGTAAAAAAATATCCTTTTAACTCTTTTCAGCCTGAGCAGAATATTCAGTTTTAATTCACCCATTCCATTATAATTCACCCCAAAACAGTAAAAAAAAACCCCCCAAAAAAACCCCGCTGTGTGAATATGGTACAGCAAATAGAACGAATACACATCATTTTTACCAGAAGAATCGGGTCTTTACACTCATGTTAAACTGAAATGTACATGATATCTGAGATATAAATGTTAAAGTCATTGATTTTTTTCATTTGACTGGGCCGGCTAGAAAGGGTTGATGATATATGATCGCCCTAAGTAAAACTGTAGTCAAAAATAGAAAAGTATTTTTACAGAATGAAATACTTAATTGATTTATATGCAAAGCTAATGTGTTGCTAGATGCTTGATATAGTGTCCCAAGTAGTTACCAGGGAACTTCTAAAAAGTTACTATAGTATTCCAGGTTGTTCGGTATTACTAGCTGGTTTCTATGTGTTGGTAGTTTTTATACAGATGGCACTATTATGGCACTATGGTATTCCAGGTGGTTGCCAGGGTATTGCTAGGTGGTGTTCCATGTGGCAGCGATGGTGCCCCAGATTGTTTTTAGGGTGTTGCCACTGATCTTCAGTCACGTCATTCATTTTTCAAAACAAAATATCTGACCTCCAATCGTACATCCAATCAAAATGCAGTATATCTGCCCATCACTGCCACTGAAACTAAACATTCCAGATGTGACTCAGGGTCAAAACAGTAGGATTAGAAAAACCATAACCAATAAAGAACAACAGCAACATGAAGTGGATGACAATAGTTTTGTGCATTGTATTGCACAGAAAGACGATTTAGTTTCAGTATACATATTTAATAGATCTTTCCCCAAAAAAGACAATCATGGTAACTTGGTACATACTGTATTTACAATATTCTGTACAGTAGTATAATTTACTATCACAATTCATTTAACATGAAATGAAAATTGCTCAAAATAATGCATTGAGGCTAGTTCCTTAGCTTTTGGTTGATTCTGTCATGTAACAGGTCATATATTTTCCGCTATACTCACTTAGCCCGCATCAATTATAAAATAGTTTAACATTTTTTTTAAGTAATACACTACAGTCCCATTACCAGTTCACATGGCTGATGGGCTACACTTTTTTTTTACACTCCCCTTTACAATCTTGCAGTAAACAGCCACTATGAGTTATGATGCCAGAGATCTATGACAGGCCTGAACACATCTCCAGCATTAAGATGGGTTAGCTTGTGTTTGAAAGGCCTGTCTGTGAATTAGGGCCCGACCGATGTATCATTTAGCCAATAAAATGGGTTGATGTTGGATTTTATTGGTGACTGTGACAAATCTCTCAAAATGCAATGACATTTATAGAGATAGACATTTGTAATGTAGGAAAAAAATGTTCCGTTTTGAAAACTTTTATGCTCTTTTAAAGGCTTTTTATGTTTAATGCGCTTATGCCAATATTTATAGGCCCTGCTAAGTGGATGGTCAATGATTGATCCCCTTACAGCCGTACAGGACCGGAAACCTGGACACAAAACACCTTTATGGTTAAAACGACAAAAACATGACAACTGCACCCAAACCTACAACGATAAAAGCGGTGCCTTGAATTCATGTACTTGCGCATGAGTAAATTGAATTACAACATATACCTCAGCACAGCACACTGACAGTCATTGAGATTGAGGTAACACATTTTTTTAAGTGTTTGAATCACAATAATTTTTTTTCAGTGCACTGGTCAGCTAAAGAGCAAAAAGTCTAAAGAATGCAAAAGTAACCCGTGTTTACCTGGTGGCCTTTCATTTAATTTACAGTCAAAACAATTATTAATGATAATTATAT
>JBBPCX010000088.1:8319582-8354794 GCA_037974365.1 Hydrocynus forskahlii | reverse complement strand
CAACCCCCCCCCACCCCCCCCACCCCCCAACAATCACCAAAATAACATTGCTCCATCCCGACAAGATATTTCTATGCACAGTAAGATTGCGAGAACTCTGCTTTCTCCTTTGTTTGGGAAACCCTCTCCCAATCCCACCGACTGATTGTTTTGTTTGTAATACGGCCTGTTTTTACATGGCTTGCATAGTTTGCCCGATCTTGTTATTCATCGGCAGAGACGTGTGGCATTCTTCCCCCAAACCTCACCAAAAGCCATCCCCCCAGATCCTGTCCAGCAACCGAGTCTACCCTGCCCATCAAAACAACACTGCCTTACAACAATCACACTGTTTGAATTACGTGGTTTCAGAGTCGTCCAGTGAAGAAAGAGGGCGTGTGTTTTTTTCTTTTATCTGACAATTTGTAACTTTTAGCTGAGGGTTTGACAGGCCTGTCGCTGTTTCTCATCATGTTTTTGTGAGTAAAGGTTTTTTATAACGAGAGTTAAATTATTTATAAAGAAACATGTTGAGAGTTAATCAGTCAATTAAAATAAATACATTCTGGGAATGCATGCTGCAATCATCATCATCATTATCATAAAACAGGAGTACATTCTGTGGCAAAGTAGCAGTGCAGTTTAGTTACTGAATTTCTTTATTTTTTTAAATTGTTTTCTTGATTACTCTTTGTTTTCCTTGATAGTAAAATATTTAGGGCTGGCCTTAATTATTCATAAATGGCATTTGCTCAAAGGACATGATGTTAGGACATAAAAAATCATATCATAACTTTAGCTAAAGGCTAAACACAACTAAGCCCCCCCTTGTGATTTCACCTCTCACCCACTTTAATATAAGATGAGCCAAAGGTCCTAAGATATTAAAATGAGAAGCAGTGTTCAAAAAGAGATAAAACGTCTCATTTTGAAGTAATTTGAAGATAATGTGAAAAAGTCACGTAGCCCATTATTTAATTTATGAAGCTGAGGTTGGCCTGTCATTTACGGTTCTGCCTTAAATGGTGCAGCGATATGTTTTAACAGCCATACCATTTAAGGTGGACTGCTTGCTCCAGTCTGCTGAGCAGACAATGGAAATGTGTCACTGAACAAAGATTTTCGGGATTTGTGTCTTGACGATCAGGAGCATACCTGCTTTCTAGGACTTGCAAAAATTCAGCCAGACTCATCTGTCCCCTTATCTGAATGAGCCCTTTAGTCCATGTGCAAATGGCATTTTAGGACACTCAAAACTGACCTTTTGGAAAGGTCCTCACAGGTAATGATTTTCAGAAATTTGCCATCATCTCCTTTGTTTTCTATGAGGTGATTTTCTGTGATGGCGGGCAATATAGTGTGGGTTTTAACCTTCTTCCCAAACGTTTTACATGTTTACACACATACACAGTTCCTCTCCCAATGTACTGAGGAACAGAGGGTCAGAATGTGCTACTGAGGTCTCTGCTACATCCAACATCCCCACAACTCGCTTCTGTTCTTATCTGTGAGCCCTGATTTGTCCTGACCTGAAAGCAATGACCTCCTAAATATCCCGGTAGAATTTACCAGCATAGGGATCCACTGGACCACCAGATCAGTCAGAATCAAGAAACGTGGGCAAGAAAGAAAGGTTTATTTAATCATATTGGACACCGACCCCATGGTCCATGTCGCCAATTCTGAATGACACCTTGCTAACCTACTGGGACCAGAAACTTTTTTCATGCTTCCCATGGCTTTACAGTCAGGGTTATATTGCCGCCTGTTGTCTCGACAGTTTGTTTTTGCGTTTTCATGAGGACAGAGATTTCTTTTTTAAACAGAGCTTGTGTGAACATGGTTTTCAAAAGAATGAACAAGGGCAGCTACTTTTTAGAAGGGTTTTAAGGATAATTATTCAGATTCGGATTATTCAGAACGGTTTGAAAACACCAGCATGCATACAGAACCTAAACACGCTATTCGGTCTAAGAGTATTTTACTAATTTCATAGTAAGATATTATCCATAATTTACTTCTTCTTTTCATGATTTCTTGGTCATCTTGATTCCATTTATATTTCCCTGACTTATATGCTTGCTTTGGTTTTATTACTTGTTTTGCAATCTGAATTTAATCTCAGTATATTTTTACTATATTCAGTGGTCTCTACGTTCTTCTCTTTTTCCTCCTCACTCATCTTTCTCTCTCTCTCTTTCTCAGATAGACAGGCTGTCACAAGGTTCTGACCGCAGGGTTTTGCGTGGTATAGATAGACTCTGAATCCACGGGCCTCTGCAAACAATTGGCAGTGATAAAGATCAGCCTGGGAGAAAAAAGCCTGCCTGTCGTCTGGCTCACCCACCAGAATGTCAAAACACAAGGGAGAATACTGGCAAAACACATTCAGCTTCCCGACCCCCTGCTGGGCACGTTCACACATACAGACTCTCACATACACACACATACATACACACTATGCACACTCCTTAATAGGGCTGCACGATATTGACAGAATATTATATTGTGATGACACACTGAGCTTGCAATGTCTTCAAATATGATAAGAATGCACATTTGTGTGGGACAAGATTGGGAAAATAGCAAAAATGATTTGTTTGTCTGGGATACCTGACACCTACAGGAACTAATTTGAGATAAACAAGGATTAGTCTGCCCATGCTCCGCTCAGTTCATTCATATGAGAATCTTACCTGTTTTTTGTCAAAATATGTGAATTATTTGCTTGTTTAAAGTGATGTTAAGTTTCTAGTGTGAAGCTACCGATCTGGACTACATTGTTGGCAGACTGGCTTTGATAATGAAATAAAATTTGTCACCATGTTAATATTAGTTCAATAATAAACCCACAAACAGTTTGACCTCATGCATCAAATAAATATCTTTTGAAATTGAGTGGAAGCCAAGTGCATATACATCACTTTATTTGCAGCTTTGGGGTCCCAAATTTCCCACTAATTCCAACCACAAGAAATCCAATAATTGCCCACAGCAATGGGAAGTTGATTCTAGAGCATTAACAGAAAAGTAGACTAGTCGACTTCAGAGGCACAAGTCGACGCCCCCTGAGAGAAGTCGACTAGTCGTGTATTTTTTTCTCTCCCTGTGCACGCATGCGTACACAGTGCAATCTCTGCCACTGATTGGCTGACGTGGACCCGTGTTCCGTGACTTAACCAATTATTATAGTCACTTCATAAAATGGGCGGAACCGTTGGCGCGAGGGAATCTAAACCCAAAACCACAACAAGATGAGAGACACGGCAGCAGAGGAGACAGACACACATCCCATGTGTGGAGAAACTTCACTCTAGACACACAAACAGCACAGAGACCTGCATAATCTGCAAATCGGTGTTAAAGTACAGTGACAGTTCTGCACGGCATTTGAAACGGCACCGCTTGCTAACATGGCTAACGCTAGCACTGCAGGGAGTCGTCCAGTCCAGAGGACGCTGAGTGGCTGCAGCGGCTTAAACTATTCCCACTTTCTGTTGTACACTTAAATTTACCAGAACATTCAAGGTATCAGCCTTTGTTTTGCTTTGTTTAATTGTCATGTTGACTGTTAATGTTACAGAGAACTTTACTAACACTACTAAAAGTTGCTCAGTCTTGAACCCCTGCATCTGTGTGACATCATCAAATGATTAGTCGACTTGACTTCGACTTTGTTGACTGATAAGTCGACCTGAAAAAATCTGAAGTCGTTAATGCCTTAGTTGATTCCAGCATTATTTGAACTGCTGCAACACCCAGAGGAGAACTCTATACTGTTATGTCAGCTAAAATCCACCTGTGCTAAGTGCGGCATCCTACCCACCCAGAGGGATCGAACTGTGCCATGGATGGCTATGGCATCTCTGGGATTCAAGTGATCTACAGAAGATGAGGCCCAACCATTTGACTCAGGAGCCTCGATGATGCAACTTGATGATAGGAATAGATTTGTAAAACCATGACTTATCTGGGGAGGAATTTTTGAGGATGTGTTTGTCACTAGTTGGTGCAGAGAGGAAGCATATAGCTAATATACAGGATAGAAAGCCAAATGTCTAATTACAAACCTAAACTTGTAGTAGCCTTCAGATCATTGTTACAGTGGTAGGAATGAATTCGTCAAATGATAGAAACAGCGGAAATGAAGAGGACAAGCAAGAGGCTAAAGTGAGCTAAGGGTTCTCTGTGAACTAGAGGTCTGCATAGATGTGAAGCTGTATCCTAAACCCAACCCGTGCCTGCGGCTTCAAACCCTGACCTCACCCCACTCGTACTGCTATATTTGAAAGCTGACCCAAAGCTGAACCTGCTCACTTCTCACCAGCAAAGATGGATTATCACACACGCGGTTTACAGTTCTACTTACTGCTCGAGTTCAGTGGCTGAAAGTGTCGGCTGGTGTTTTACACTTCTGTGACACATTGAGTTTTTATTACTAGTGTGTTTCTGTGGAACTGCTGATGGGGCCTGACATCAAAGCCCTCCTGAATGAGAAGGGATTAAGCATTCAGGTGAGGTGACAAGGAGGCTGCCAAGGAAGCAGTCTGTGAGGTTAAAGGAGGGAAAGGACACCTACAGGAAAACGCTGGACCAAGGGCTGCAGCAGAACAACAGCAGGTATGTGTGGAGGGGCATGAAGAACATCTCTTGCTTCAAGACCAGCATCCATGGGACTGATAGTGATGCCGTTTGACCTTTTCTTTAACAGGTTCGACAGCAGGCCTCTTTCCAGCATCTCCAGCTCCAGCACAGCCCTCATTGCACCCAGCGCACCTGCTCCCTCCATCAGTGTCACAACCTGCAGCTCTCCGTCCTTCCTCTCTCCAACTCCCTCTCCCACCATCGTACCAGCCAGAGTCTCCACCTCTTCTCCTCCAGCTATTGAGGACTCTGACACCCATAGACCGTCCATCACCATCACCGAGGACCGAGTGAGGAGAGAACTATGCAGACTCCATCCTGCCAAGGCCCAGATGGCATAAGCACCACAAGTAATCAAGCTGTGCTCCTCCCAGCTATGTGTGGGACTGCTGAGGATCTTCAACTTCAGTACCAAGAAAGTACCCATACTGTTGAAAACCATGCCTACAGCCATCCTGACAAGCCAAGTGCATCCCAGAGGATTACGTTCTTCGACTTCTCCAGTGCCTTCAACACCATTCAGCCAGCCCAGCTGGGGAGCAAGCTGTCTGCTATGCAGGTTCATGCTCCCCTATTTGCATGGATTTGGACTTCCTGTCAGATGTAAGTGTGACACAGTGCTGTGTAGCACTGGAGCACCTCAGGGAACAGTTCTGTCACCGTTCCTCTTCACCCTATACACATCTGACTTCCAATACAACATGGAGGGCTGCCATCTGCATGAATGCACAGATGACTCAGCAATAGTTGGATGCATCAGGAGTGGGGATGACTTGAACTACAGGATGGCTGAGGACAGTTTTGTGGACAACTGCAGCTCATCATCCGAAAGACTAAAGAACTGGTGGTGGACTTGCAAAGATCACGTTCTCCTGTCACTCCCCTGTCCATTAGTGGGGTGGATGTGGAGACTGTTCAGGACTACCTGGCTGTTCACATTGGCAGCATGCTGGACTGGTCTAAGAACTCTCTGGTGACATACAAGAGGGGTCAAAGTAGGCTGTACATCCTACATAGACTCTGCACCACCATGTTGCGATGTTTTATGAGTCTGTAGTGGCCAGTGCCATTTTCTATGCTGTGGTGTGCTGGGGTGGTAGCGTGAATGCGGCAGACATGAAGAGACTTAACAAACTGATCAGGAAAGCTGGCTCAGTGGTGGGAGGGGTATTGGACAATGTGGAAACTGTGGCTGAAAGGAGAACATTGTCTAGATTTCAGTCCATCATGGACAATAACCCCCTCCACAGTGTGGTGAACAAACTGAGAAGTACTTTCAGCCACAGACTCACCAGCTTAAAGTGATCCACTGAACAGCAAAAAAAATCCTTCTTTCCCACTGCCATCAGACTCTACAACTCCTCCCTCTGTCACACACCCACCCATCAGACTCTATATCTGTCACACGTCCACACTATAATCTGTGCAATAGCCTGTTGATTCTTGTTGTATATTTTCTCACCAGGTTAAATAATTATCCTTATGAGAAGGACTATGTGCATTATTTGTGCTATTTTGCATTGATCTTACTAGGTGCTAAAACATTATCATAATGTGCAATATCATGTGATGTCTTCGAAATGGGTGCTAAATCACTTAATTATTTGCAATATCTAATGTGCAATAGTTTTCATGTGCAATATTACTACATGGGTCAATATTACTTTTTCAATATTTAATATTACTACTGATTTTCTAAAAAGCACAATAACTTACTCCAAACAACCATTTGTTTTTCACTCAACTGTGTTGCTTATATATAGTATTTATACCAAACATTTCTGTATTGTAGCGTAGGGTATTCATATTGATCTTTTTCTTTCTTCAGATTTTTTATTTAGATTTTATTTTGACTTAATATTATATTGTTACTGTCACTGTGTCCCTGTGTGTCATGACAGTCATTACATAAGCAATATCTTCCGGGATCAATAGTTTTCTGGTACTGATTCTGAAGAGAGAGCGAGGGAGAGCGAGAGAGAGACTAATGAGTGACTCGTTATAATCTTAGCCCAATTCTGAACCCGGCTCTTAGGTTGGGACCCTTATGCAGACCCTTAACCCGACTGCAATTTGATTGGAGGTGGCGGTGATTGGGGGGTTCAAACTTAGGAATATGGCCATATTTTAAGTCTTGGCTGCAGGGGCCAATCCTGCGATGGAGAATAACTAACAATACATTGTGCAGCTCGACTCCCTAAACATATTTCATTTTGATTCTGCAGCTACTCCTCTTGCACTGTGTTCTGTTTGGCTGGCCTAAACTCCTGTTTCTATTTCAGGCAGCTATAGGTCATCTAACCAGCACAGTGGTGAAGAAGAGGAAGTGTGTGTGTGTGTGTGTGTGTGATTTTGTGATGGATGTGTGTGTAAAATGTGTAAAAGTGGTGAGCTGGCACCGGATCCCTCAAGAGCCTCCCTTATCAGCCTGCAACCGCATTCTCACATTTCTTTCAGATATGACAACTTTATGGGTTCTGCGTATCACCTTAACAAAGTACTACACGTTTGAGGAGGCTTCTGATAGTGAGCGTCATTAAAATTACAAAATACCGCCATAAATGATTAAGCTATTAGGAAACACATCATCGCTTTCAAGCCTCAGGCAGCACAGACTGGGAATCTGGCCTTCATTTTGTCATTCGGTTCATTTCTCACTGTGCATTGGCAGGGGATGTGACATCATTATCCGGATTGGTAATTCCAAACAGAAATCCTTCATTTTGGAAATCTCTTATGTGGGTAGAACAGGCCAGCGAAGAACAATTTGCTTGAAATTTGCCTCCGGAGTGTCCCAAATGGGTCTCGGGGCTGTCCGGCAAGCATTTCAGAGTGAACTTGTTGGACTTTGTAAAAAAAAAAGAGACTTTTTCCCAGTATGAACAAATGTGGAATAATGCTGCCTAGGGGGGGAATGCACACTGTGTACCTCACTGGTATGTTAATAATACTCCATTTCAGGCCTACTGGAGTCGGGGTGAGTGGAAGAATTCAAAGATCTTGTCAATAATAGCAACCTAAATAGTCTTTTAATGGGCAGCTCATTCAGCGTCAACAGCTATTTCACGATTGTGGCTGAATGATGGATTTTCTCCCTTTTAGGATTATTTCAATGGTTCCCACACCTGATGAAAGGCCAATCCAATGGATTTCTGCAGAGAGGTTCCGAGGTCTTTTGAACCACTGATTGTAGTTAAGGTAATATGTAAGAGGGCATATAAAACAATGCTTCACATATTTGTACAACCCCAACACTATTGAGTATAAAAAATCTTTATTATTGATTGATTTTGTTCATCGTAGGCTATCAATTGCATGTTCTAATATTGCATTTTGAACTTATCTGTCCAAGTACAGTTTTAGGCTCTTGTGCAAACTGTTTAAAACCATTTTGTGAGCAGGACCTTTCTGCCAGCAAACAGGTTACAGGTCCAGTGTTACACAGGTTAACATTAGAATAAATACAAACAAACAAAAAGCAATAAATAATATCATTATTTGCTTTGTTTGTAAAAATACTTGAAGTTTTGGAAACTGGTTAGAAGAACACAGGTTCGGTTCCAGATTTCACCTCAATGCCTCCAGGCTTTACATGGATTTGTGAAACTCCATCAGCAGCTCCTGATTAAATCTAATAAAATATAAACTGAGCTGAACCTGGCATTTGAAGTATTTGATGAGAACTACACTTTAATACTGGACTTTCATGAGGAATCTGGTGATGCTTATACTGCTTGGCTAAACTGGTTTCAGATATAATTTACTCAGGTGTCTCAGACTTTTGCACGGTGCTTACTGTATTTCCAGTGTATTTTTAGACAGGATATACGATTTATATGAATATAGCCTTTTTATGAGCCTACATTCAGCGCTAGTGTCAATCTTCCAAAAGTGATAAGGCAAAAAATGAAAAAGAATAAAATAATAATAAGCACGAAGGCATGAGGGACTAACAAAACACAACTAGGCCCACAAAAATAGGTGGCTGCTTTACTGTAGATTTACATAACATGGCATGGCATGTCATGACAAATGTCATATGCTATCATGACTTGTCATAAAAAATTACATCCATTAATATAACATTGACCTTGGACAGCTCAGCATGCTTGGAGGAGAACACTAACTGCCAATTCTGCTGACAGAAGCTCAGGCTGGTTAGCATCACAACGAGTAATGGGGGAAGAGGAAGACCAGTTATACTCTCATGGATGACTGTGGCTTCACCAGGAACTGAACTTGTGATCAAGAGGGCCAACATTCAAAAAATGTATGACCTGATTCTTTGGGCATGATGAGTTTTTAGCACACAAAAATGCCAGTGTCACATTTAGACCACTAAAGGTGTTACATATATAGATTTACACATGAGACCAAAGCTCTCAGGTTTTACAGTAACAGTGTGCTCAATTTTCTCTTTCTTCTTAATCTGTCTGTAGCTGTTTTATCTCATTTATTCATTTGAGGATGGACACATCATCTTAACTGTCCTCTTTATTTTTTTTATAAGCTTTTGGATGATAAATAAAAACTACAGCCAGTGTTCGAGTAGTGATGAAATCTAGCATGCTGATTTTGGATTTGAAAGAATTTATAGAAGCCTGTAGCAATGTTATCTTTTCCTGATTAATAGACCCACTGTTGACCAGACGAATAGTTTGCTGCGACGTAGCTCTTTGCGTAAGTGAAGGCTTTATCGAGGGACAGAGCGCCTGGGGGGGCCAAGCTGCTGCTGATAACACTGCTACAGGCTGGTACAGGGCATCTCTAAACAGTTCTTCAGCATTTCACATCAGTGGATGGCTTCCAAGTTTCATCGGCAAAATGTATCGGACTTCCTCCACCGTGACCTTTCGGGTTATGCAATAGACGAAAACCAAGTGGGGTAAATGGAGGCTAAGGAACACCAAGGATGCTCTGTGAAACTGCATATTATGAAATCTCACACAGTCAGCAGGGCTGTTTTTTTTTATAGAAAGTGTAAAATTTATATTTGTGTTATATTTATTGTCTATAATCTACTAATGTGCAAATGCCTCAAGACACATTTGTATATTTACAGGACACTGCAACTTCGTGAGGATAGTATTTTTCTATTTGTGAGCGAACTTAAATCTGCTTTAAAATAAAAAAGAAGGAAGGATTACATCAAAGTTGTCAAACCTTTGCTCACTTTGGGACAAATAATGCGTAGAACTAAATTTTGCTCTGACTTTTAATCAAAAACACGGCTTCTTTCAGATTAACAGCAAGGCATTATACCTTACGACACTTCTTTATGTGACATATTTTATTCAGATGCAGGATCTAAGCCAAATTATTGGTAATAAACCTGAATGATGGTGTTATGTTGGCATGGGAGAACTCATAAGGCTGAGGAGGCTGGCTCCACTGTTGCTTATGGAGATGCTGTCGCAGCAAAAATCATGAACTTCAGCATTGTTAGAGCAATGGAAAACAACAAATAATCAGCCATATCAGACCCTATTTGATAATTTATTTTATGATAAAAGCAGTTTTGGCTTCCATGTATAATACTAAGAACATGAAGGTTAATAAATGTTAGCTCATCCCTGGTGAAATTAACTGGGCTCTGTGCTGGATGTTTAATTTCACACATTGAATTTCAAGCTCTAATAAGTGCATTCTCTGTTTTGTGTTCTTGTGTGCTTGCTCTTTCAAGATAGTTCTTCCTAAGAACGCAGGTGAACTCTTCATTCTTCAACATCTCAAGATAGCATACCAACTGACTTGTGAAGGCCTAACAACCACTTAGAAGACCATATATACAAAGTTCAAATTCAGACAACAAAACTTTCATTTGTTCATTCATTTTCTGTTACCGCTTATTGTGGCTTGAGATGCCTTGTGTGCATGGGGGGCAGAAACATTATATTAGGGGGAATATTATATTCGTTTTTTTTTTTTAATTGCTTGACACCCCTAATAAAAACACAAACTTTGCATGGCAAAAAATGGACCGTCTTCAAACAGTTATTACAAGATATTAAAGTTCAATTATGTGTTCCTCAACAATTATCCTCTTTTCAACTTTTCAAGTATTATTAGCTAGATATGAAGCCAACTAAATGATGGTTCAAGAACATTCCGCTTCCCAGTTTACTCTGTTACACTATAAGCACACTGTGACCCATGTTGTGACTTGGGAAAAGTGATAAAAATTAAAAGCCCAGAAGAAACCCAAGGTGGAAATAAAACCAAAAACCTCACAGTCATTAGGAGTCAGCACAGCATGTTCTTAACCATCTGTTTAAACCCCCACCCCTCTGTATTTCATCCTTAACCTTATTTTAAAAAGGGAGGATAGAGGGATGGTTAGATGCGACACTCTAGAGGGTCAAACTGTTCGAAAGTATACTCTGCGGTCTTGTCCTCAAAGATCTTTTAAGGCCTTCCATAAGCTAAATTATTACCTCTTATAAAATCCCCCACTGGAAGTATATGACCATGATAATTAATAGGACAAAAAAGCTAAAGATTTATCAACCATGTCTGAGTGATGGGAAAAGTGCCAGCAAGAGAAACACTGTTTTCCTAAAAAGAATCTTGGCATTTGTGCTGAGTTGTTCTTTGAATTCATTGGTTTATTACATCTGAAGGCATATCTTTCAGTAATTATATTATGTTTCTTGAGCTATAGGAGTGGAGAATGGAGCCACGGGTCTATTTGTGGCTTTGACCATTTGAGGCGATCAGAATGTAGAACAACTAAAGTCCATTGTACTTTTAGGAGAGCTGGTTTAAATTTATATATATGCTACATGGACTGTCGTACATGGATGGTTGACGCACTGTGTTGTTCGCAAGGCATGAGGTCCACAGGTTGTCCCAGAAGTCCAGGTGTTAAACCCGTGAAGGAAGGAAAGATGATGCTGTTTATGAGAATCTTCTCTTGCTGAGACCAGACTTTGGTCCAGTCTTGTCAGGAATTTGCAGGAAGCTCTCGAAAGTCTCATTATGGTATGAAAGCGAAATACTTGTGTTTTTAACATAGTGCACCAAAACAATGGACCAGTCAATGTCTCCAGCCTCCTCATCGAAAGCCATTCCCCCTCTGATCTGCCTAATTCACCGTGACCATGTTATCCCCCATTGCAAAACCCAGTGCTGCCGAGACCACAATATGTTCATGTTAATAAAAGCCAGCTGCAGAACTCCTTGCTGAGAGAGTAAAGGAAGAAAGAACGCACTGCTCCAAACAAATAACATGGCCGCCATGAGTGAGAGTGCTCCAAACAGGATGTGGCCGCCACCCCCACCAGAGCAAATATTTTGCAGAGTCACACTTGCTTAGGATGAGGGCGGAGAGACGCAGACATAACAGTCCTTGCTTTTTCTTTCTGTCTTTTCTCTTTTTTAAATAGTTTTCTTTTTTTTTCCAGGAGTATTTTCATTACTCGGCTGTTGCCTTTTGCAGAGGGCATTAGCTGTAAATCCCAGCCAGTCATGCAACAGCACATGTAAATACCCGACAATTACGCAAACTTCAGTCTAGCTTCTGAATTGGTCACCGCAGCCTGTCACTTTAGGAGTCGGCCTAGTCCGACTTGTTTATTTGGGCTTCCTCGCCGAGGGCTTAACATTTCTGTGGCGAAGTGTATAGTCTTCATGATGACCAGTTTATTCTCACAGTAAAAACACCAATCACTTAATGACTTGTAAAACCTCTTCGGCTGCACAGACTTTACTGTGTGTGGTTTTGTGAGCATTACTGTTGTTGTTCATAGGCCTTGGGTACCTAAAAGTAGCCCTTGTGTACTTCCTTGCAGGGGTTTTAACAGAAGTCTAGCTTTCTGCCTTATACCCTGGGACTGCTGGGATAGGTTCCAGTACCCCCCTACATCCCTGGTTAGAGATAAGTGGCTCAGATAATGGATGGATTGATGTAAGTCTAGCTCTTGAACTCTGTGCCTAATTACACAGTGCATTGGTAGAGATACAGGCAAGATTACGATCCTATGCTTTGTTGGGTTTTCAAAAAAAAAAAAATGCCAGCCTATAGTATTATTAAATGCTGTCAATTTGATTCTAGCTCTCAGTGACCACATGGATAGTGTTTCTACAGAATAACCTGTCCTCTGTTGGGGTCTATAGGCTTCTTAAAGGCTTGTTCATGATTTCTTTGATGGTCTTCCTCCATCTTGTTGGCAATCCCCTTCCTCGTCTACTTTTTTCCTAATTAATTTGTTCTTCCCATAAGATTCAGTTTGGCTATCTAGACTTTGAGAGAAAGAGACGTCAGGCTTCTAGGGGAAGCCTTCGCCAGGCCCCTAGGCCAAAGGCATCAGTCTTTTTCCTGCTCCACTACTTTATTGTTCTGATTTCACATCCATAAAGGGCCACTATGAATGTCGTTTCACCCACATGTCAGAAGTTCTTCCAAGTATCTTGAATCCTTGATTGTATTCTTCCAATTTTGCCTCTGTTATTGTATGTTTATAAGTTTGCAGGTTCAACAAAAGTGGTGATAATGGGCAGCCTCATTCACTGACGTGGAACCAGTCTGTTTGTTCATTTTCTGTCGTGACTGTGGCTTGCTGATCAGTGTGGAGGTTTCTAATTAGAACAAGATTTTGTGATATAGCCATTTTACTGAAAACTCTCCATAATTATATGTTGTCGACTCAGTCAAAGGCTTTATTTTAATAAATGAAACAAATGTTGACTTCCATTTTGGCTTTTTTCAATTACACAGCATACATCAGCAATTACGTCTGCGGTTCCTGAGTTCCTGCCTTTTATGAAGCCTATTTCCACTGTTCTGGATTAGAAGGGGTGGAACAACATGCAAATGTCATGATACAACACATATATATTTTTTAAACCCCAAAATGAGTAATTGGCAGTGTCCATTGCAACAGTGATCAGCTCAAATCATTTCCGGCACTCATTTCTCCTCACCATTTCAAACATCTTCCTAAATCATCCATCCTAGACACCAACCAAACTGAAAGTTTTTTTTCCCATTTGTTACAATTTGACAGCAGCTTGTTTTTCACTTTTTCATCTTTTATTAATATCTTGCAATATTTAAAAAAAAAAAATTAGAAATCATTCCAATTCATTAAAAACTAAAAAAATAATATGTGCTTTTTCACATTTGAGGTATATCTTTTAGGAATATCGTGTAATACGTCAAACAGAACTGTAGAAATCATTCCCAGTAACCTTTGTCTTACATATTTCACATATTACAAATATACTGTATTCAAATCAGTGTGCATTATTTTGCAATCCCTGTATTAAAAAATGAATATTAACATGCACTTTTTTCACATTTGAGGTTATTATCTTTTAGCAATATCTTGGAATATTTCAAACAGAACTGTATGAATCATTCCAGTTAATCTTAGTGATCCATATTATACATTTAAAAATATACAGTGTGCATCATTTTGCAATCCCTGTAAAAAAACAAACAAACAACTAATATGCATATTGTGACAACCTAATAGGTAGAGACTTCTGGTTCTTACACTGTCCTGAATCTTGAGTGTTTTCTCATATAGTTAGTCGCTTTGGATAAAAGCGTCTGACAAAAGAATGTAATGTAATGTAGTTATGTGGACAATTAGCAAGCGTTTGCATTCTGTAACTGCTTCTCATAGCTGTTCCTTGAGGGAACCTTTATCTACATATCTGCAAGTCTAACTATGAAAATATAATAGCAGATGGGCTGCTGCTCAGTGCTAGAAAAAAGGCTATTATAATAATTATTTGTGTGAGGTAATATGCTACAGGTTGGACAGGCATACCTTTCCAGAATGTATACGAAAGTACAGAAGATGTGGCCTTACTTATAGAGGCTGTCAGGTTCCAGGCACTTGAAGATGAGCGAGTAGATCACTGAGTGAGGATGTTCTCCATTTTTTCTTCCTGGGATCACACATGAGGAGCCCAAGCCTGAGAACAGGTCATCCACCAGACTCAGCACCTCTCCTGACAAAAACAGAGAGAGAAAATGTGGGTGAGAGGCCTTGCTTTAAAGCTAACCTCGAGAACCTTACGTACATCATCTGGCCTCGGCTGGAATGGAGTTTGGTCTTTCTTCTCCTATCAGAGTAAATCAGCAAAGAGCAGTTGACTCAACTCATTGACGCATTTGTGTGCACCCAAATGCTTTTTTAGAAAAATGTCACGCGCTTTTATTTTATTTTGCCATTATTAGTTTCTTTTTTATTTCTTTGAGGAGAAACATTGCAGGGCAGTTGGCGACCCAGTGTCTCATAAACACAAGCTGACCACATGACTTCTCTGAAGGCTGCATACTGGAAAGTTATGATACACTAACAAAAACGGTTCCCAGCACTACCCAAGAGGTGAATTATTTAAAAAGAAAATGAGCACCAAAACATCTTGATCATTTAAGGACCTTCCTGTAAATGGACCTATGCCATTAAGACCAGAAGCTGGTTCTCCATCAGTGCCAAAATACATATCTGTATAGGATGATGTGTCTGGGTTGCATGGGAGGTGTGGGGTTGCGGGGTTAAAAATGGTCTGTAGAAGGGAGGTCTCGAAAAAAAAGAATGGGGGGGGCGTCTGAACGAATGAATGATTTAGCTACTTTCCCAGAAAGCAGACTGTATATAGGGAAAAACTTCCCGCTCGCATTCCGACACCTCAAGAGCGCCCAAGCCAAAATCTCTTTTCCTAAGGTCCAAATCCCCATGCCCTCTCTCTGGGGTCCACCATGTCTCTTGAACTTCTGTATATTTTACAAAACTTGACATTAATTAAACAGAAAACAATGGAATAGTAACTCTGCATCAGACCACAAAGAGACCCGTGTTGAATAATTTGAATGATGGAATGCCTCGAATTCATGCATAGTTTCCTCTCTTCCAAGAAATCCAAACATCTTATGTTCTATATGATACAATATTTCACCTCCCACTCCCCTTGAAGCTGACAGGGAAAACAAAGCCTGGTAAATATTCCTACGCTGAATTTAATGTAAAAATTAGCCCAGGGGTTACAGGAGGCTACAATGACAGGCATTGTACCCCGCTATAACCCTCGTGGGGATGCGCGGGGGGAGCATGCAGGGTTTGTGCTCGAGTACACGCTAATGTCTAATTAATGGTTTCAAAATAAGCAGAGTGAAAAGCGTGACAAATTGAACACAACTAGTCGCAATCAATCTTTTTTTTCTCGCTTTACATTATCCCCAGGATACTGTTTCGCTCGTGCATTAAATGGAGAAGGATGTTTTGTACTTACAAACCTGAGCAGCTAAATGTCTAAATGAATTTGAAATGGTTCTGGTGCTTTAATTGGATGTAACTGTGGGTCGCAGCTACCAGAAATCTGTAAACACATAATTGGGGTTTGTTCTCCATCTTCTAAGCCTTAATTATTGGTCAGTGTCTGATCACAGAGCCGCTCTTTGCTAGTTTTACCTAAGTGGACAGCTCTTCCTACCCTAGCAGTGACACTAGCTACGTTTCATGGCCAAAGAAATTTTTACAACAAAATGTTTCAATTCTTCAAAACATTTGCCAACACTGTTGAAACATCAGTAGTTATTTTATGAATGCTTGCCAAAACGTTTTCTGTTCAGCAATGGTTGTCAATGCCTGAAAAACATTTTAACTGGGAATTTGATTTCAGGAAAAAAAAAAAAAAACACGTTTATGCATAACTTTTGTCTTTCAGCTCGTAAAGAGATGTCCAGAAAAGTGTAGTCTTTCTTGAACAGCTCTATAGAGCAAACAAAAAACCAACAACCAAAAAACCCCAAATAAACCAACAAAAATAAACAGGCTCACTTCAAACATTTCAAATGGATAAAACAAACTGACTTCCCAGTCAAAGATGTGACAAATATGAATAAATGAATTTTTATTGATAAACCATTTTTCTCAGGAGCATTCATTACATCAAGTATTTTTGTCAAGAGCCAGTTTGGATTACAAAACTAAGAAAAATACGTTTTTTTTTTAATTTATTTTATGGCCTGCAATTTGCACAAACATTCAGTTAAAACAAAGCTATCGATGTGTGTAGACCCCCACCTCACACACACTTGCACCAGTGCCACACACACCACCACTGATCTAATAAACTTTGCAGCTTGTAACCATATACCTGGTTAGTGCTTCTACAAGGAAGGTGAAGTGGCCAAAGGCTGGATGTTTTTCATGAAGGGCCTCAGTTCACGTATGGATGGGGGCCTCAGTTCACATATAGAAGATGGACATCTGACAGAAGCCACATTGTCTTGGCATTTAAAAAAAAGTCCCCCTGTCTTTGATGTAGTCCAGGCAGGCCGCTGTTCGGCCTCTGCGTTGCATAAACACTGCTGTTATGATTTTACCGTCCGTGTGGCCTTGGCCTGAATAGCGTGGGGGGCTTGGGTAGAATTTATGGAACATATCTGCCGTTACGTCTCGTTTGTTTGCTTTTTTTGCACCCGCGCGCCCAGAAGCAGGGGCCGCCTGGTTCGTGTTAAATGTTAATTGCACTGCAAAGTGTTCTGCGATACAATATTACTCAGGCTGTGGAATCACACACACACACACACACAAACACACACACATTTCCCCCAAGCGCTCCGTGATGATCTAAGCGACAACTTTTATGACTTTTTTCCCTCCTACTTTGGGGTTAACCCCTAAAACTGCAGGTTTATTAGGTTATGTACCTTAAAGGGCTCATATCTTTACATTTGTGTTTTTATTTTTCATTTTTTCCCACTTTTTCTTACAAACTTTTTTTGCTCCCGTGCCTTTAAGGCTGACATGTAAATTATCTCTGTTGTGACTGGCTGCCCTGTATTACGCCCCACTCAGATAGTGGTCTGGGTGGAAACACTCCTTATAACTTCAGTTAGCATGGGCAAGGCTAAATTGCTGTGGGCTTCATAGATGGATATACAGTCGCATGCAAAAATTTGGGCACCCCTGGTTCAATGATATGATTGGTTGATGTACTTCTGTGCATTTTTATGCCTATTTAATTGCCGTTCATCTGCTGAATTTATGCATTTGCATATTTTCATTTTTTGTTTATTTTATTTTTTTTGCAATATGTTAATCTAAACAAAAATAAATACATAAATAAAATTATATGCAGAAATGTGCATTTTTTTCAACTGAAGTTTTAAAATTGAAGCTTTCAGCAGAGCACACTTTAACTTATTTTCACATGTCACTTGACTGAGGGCTTTCAAGCTTTTGTGACATCACAAAAACAACACGTTTTAAAGTGACAAAGTATATAATATATAAAACCAGATTTACTCACCACATCAAGCTCATATTTCAAAAACAGCGAGAATGAATTGGGTATTCCATGATATCGGCCCTTTAATATTCATCATTCAAACTGCTATAAAACAAATTGGTATGAGAGTGAGGAATGAAGTGTGGGCCACGATACTGGTGAAGGGGTGTGCAAACAAAATGTGATCTTACACACACACACACACACACACACACACACACACACACAAAATCTACCCCCCCCACCCCCCCCAAATTCTGCTTGCTCTGCACAATTGTGTGTGTGTGTTTTGTGTGTATTTGGGGGTATTTGCCAAGTCTCTCCGCAGCTCTTTTCCTCATGCGATTAGTAGTGACAGGGGGTCAAGGGGTGATTCAGATTGAATATTGATATGACACTGCCTGCTCCTCCGCCAGTCTCTCTCTCATTGGCACAAGCATGTGTGGAATGTGGCCGTGGAGCCAGAATCTGGCAGCTTCCTGACAGCTCCGTGTGGAGAGAGGCCACGCTGAAGGGAGGAGGAGAAACCCAAAGACTTCGGAAAAGAAAGAGGGAGGAGTAGAAGGATGGGGGTGTGTGTGAGTGGTGGGGGAAGGGGGGAGGTGGTAGTGTTGGAGGGGGAGGACAGGAGACGAAAAATTCAGTTTGAAGTTTTATGTTTCTGGATGTGGTTTGGATCGAATCGGATATCTTTGTATGTTTTGATAATCAGAATAAATCAGCAGGCTGATCCATGACCGGGAAGACGGGAATGGACCGAAGGCCTCTTCCAGGAGTGCACTAGTAATTATCACATAATCCAGACACACTAAAGGAGCGGGGAGCAAAAACAAGGCAAAAAAAAAACTCTGTCAATAATCTGCACTCACATCCAAAATGTTCTGTGCTCGACCTCCCAGGCCAAATTGGAAACGAATGCAGCAAAGAACTTTCAGAAAACTTCCCTAACTTTGCATCTGATCCTAATCCCAACCCTGGTACTAAACGCAGTCCTGACACTGACCCTAGAACTGGTTGTTAATAATTTTGAACTCAACATAACTCTATGTTGAGTTATCCAAATTAAGAGGGATTAAAAATTCAAATAAGATCAAACTGCTTTGGTGAGTGCTTCTCAAATGATCCCTCAGATGGTCCTCATTTCTGCTGGATACATATGTGTTGGACTATCTGAGGACCAGAACCACTGCTTTGCACTACTGCTAAATGTTTAACTGCTTAATGTTTTACTGCTTAATGTTTAACATCTCAAATGAACTAACTTACATCATTTTATCTGCTTCATATTAAATTGCTTTTCCTAATTTAATGGGAACGACTGGGCAAATATAAACTTGGCATGATGTTTTCTATGTCCTGTGTACACTTTACACTAAAAAAATCTACGAAACTCCGTAATTTGAGTGGGAGAGTTCAAACTTTTGCACTCAGTAATGGCCAAAAACAGCCAGCCTGATTTTGTCTGTGCTTCTGTCCATTTTATGCATCTTTTTAATGCTGTTACAGCTTCAAAGTGCTTATTGTTTGTGATTTAAGCCTTATAGTTCCAGTGCAAAACTAAAGAAGCCAGTTTTCAGGCCCTGATCACACATACATATAAATGTAAATGACTATACTCTCTTGCTCTACAGTAGTGTTGCTTTCGTCAACGAAAATTATGACTAAACATCATTGTCAACGTGAAGAAAATGAGACCAGACGCAACGTAAATGCTGGTCATGTGACGATAACTATAATGAAATATATCGTGTAATATTGTTGACGAATAAGAACAAGACTAAATGTGGTTTACAAAGTACAAACTATGCTAAAATGTCTCTTCATTTTCGTTAACTAAAACGAGACGAGACGTTATTTCCTGTATGATAGGGAGGGGAGAAAAAAGTATTGGGACAGCAATACTTTGAACGGCATTACGTCCCAATACTTTTGTCCATTGAGAGGCACTGTGATAGTGGCAAAAGTGTTGGGACGCAGGGCCATTAAAGTGCCAGGGAGAGAGAAATGACACACACACACACACACACACACACAGCACTTTGCTAAGTAGCCTTTCCCATATCCATGAAAAAAAGATGATCCTAAATTGTTCTGATTTGGTTGTGTAGACTATATTTGTTTGGGTTTTATGGCAATAGACAAACACATTTTCATTTTATTTGCACTTTTTAGTGATGTGATGTTATTTTATTTATTTATTTAATTTAAATTTATGTGTGTGTACTTCTAACATGTTTGGTTGGCAATATAAACGTCGTAAACTCAAATCAGAGTGTCTTCCTTGTCAGGAATGGATGTACAGTATTCTTGAGTCTATAAGGTAACAATAATATAATAATAAGAAAACCTTGTTGGAATTGTGAAATAGGTTTGACTAAAAGAAAATTTAGATTTTGTCGGTTCTACTAGGTACTTATACTATATTGACTGGGTTAAATAGAATTGCATTACTAAAAAAAAAGACTAAAATACAACTTTCATTGACTAAAACCAGACTAAAATGTCATCAGTTTTAATTGACTAAAAGTAGACGAAAATAGTTATGGATAATTCTGACTAAAATAAGACTAAAGCGCTCAGACTTTTAGTCAAATGAAACTTGACTAGACTAAAGAAATTCTGGACGTGACTAACACTAATAAAAACTAAAATTACAGCTTGATGCAAAGACTAGACTAAAACTAAAATTAAGACAGGCCGTCAAAAACTACACTACTCTACAGAAGTTTGCAAATGTGAAACAATGTCTTGGAATCTCTGATATGCCTTATTATTTTACTACAAGAATGTTTCTACTATTTTCTATTTTTTATTTTATTCTTTTACTGTGCAACCTTGAGGGGGCTCTGAGTCCAAGAATTTAATTACTGATAATGATGTTCCATTGTTATCCGTACATGACAACAAACTTAAAACTGGCTACATTTTGAGTAAAATTGGATAACTCTGATTTTTCGTCCCACTTTCTCTTTGCTTTAAATGGGGTCTTTGACGGGTACTTGACAGCTGAGTTTCTCATGCCTGTTTCAGAGACAAAACGCCATCCCCCCAGCACTGCGTTCGGGATCTAAAGCCAATGGTATGCACCACCTGCCCAGGGTGAAAGAACCTGACTTTCGCTGCAGCCACTCTTCCGTTCAGTGCACACGCTTCACACGGGTCCCCCAAGACCTTATGCATCCTCATAAAAGTTGCATGGGTTTTACAGCCGCATGTATGTGCACGAGAGTGTGTGTCGGATTGACAGCAACATGTATGCTGAAACGAGTCGCCTTTCGGCCCCTTTGGCACATGCCACCCTCCAGATGGTGACAACGGCAGTGTGTCCACAGTGATTCCTCTCACTGGATTTGTACAGAGGTCATCACCCGTTTGCAACTCACAGCGTTCGCTCTCTGCAAACTGGCCTGATTTACATTTCTGTAAAAATTCTGGCCACGTGGAGTGACAATAGTACATTTTTGATGGGTCCCCTGCTTTCCTTGCAGCACATTTTCATTCAGCTTTGCTTCTTTAGGTCTGAACTGAAGCTAATGTGGCTAACAAGTAATGGAAGTGAATATTGCACCTTTTAGGTGCAACCTACAACACACACTTGCCTTTTTTAAGCAGTTTGTACTCACTTATGTGGTTTCTGACACCGTAGGACATGCTATTATCGGTAAAAATGGACAAAAACATGTCATATAGCTACAAATAGTAGCCAACAGCCGTCTTGAAACCTGACAATACTTTATTCACCTTGTAGCTCCAACTTTCCTCAATTTAAATCAGACTGAGGTTACAGATGTAGGTTATAGTATTTCTTGCCCATGGACCCCAAGCAGGGAAATCAGACCCCAGCTGGCAGCGACACTATCTGCTATGCTACGTCGGTTACTATGTATCCACTTCGATACCTGGCAGTTCAAATCTTTGACCAGTTCTTTGCTGATAGAATTGTCTGGATAACCCTTCTTTTATGTTTGTAGTCAATTTGACCCTGTTCAACATTTAATGTCTCTTATAATTATGTCTGAGTAACTGACATCATTTTATTTGTTTCACATTAAACAACTTTACCTAATTTAATGGGGGCAAAATGGAAAAACACTAAATGAACAGATAATGACATTGCCTACTCCTACCCTGAGTTCACCACCCAGCTTAGGGCCGCCCTCCAGCATCCAGACAGTGAGCCACTCAGCAGCGAAATGAGGTAGGGGAGTCAGAGACCGACTCTCGCTTGTACAATCTGCAAGTCACTATGCTGCTACAGTTCGCACCTTGGCAGTGCAGACCACCTTTGCACTCCGAACGGCCTTCTATGAGGGGTTGGCTAATCACCTTAAAGACAAACTAGTGGGGCAAGAGCTGCCATCCGCTCTCGAATCTCCACATCGACCAGAGAATGAGCTTTCGCCCCAAGGCTGTCCCTCATACCCTGCCGCCAACAAGTTCTTCTCCAGTCGGTTCTTCACTTTAGCAAGTGGACTACTCCGGAGCCCAGGCAGATAGGGTGTGCACCTGTGGAGAAGGTCAGATGCTATCGCGAGGGCCTCTGTGCCGATTGCGCTTCCCCCGATCACCACCGTGCTGTCTGCCCTCTTTGTCCAGGAAATGGTCAAACCAGGTGAGTAGGGAGAGGAACTCACCTAAACATACTGATATCTCCTTCACCATACAGGCTCACATCCAATAGGACCACAAAAGGGTCTCGAGCCACCAAACTGCCTTCTCATCGGCCCTATGACCTCTCCATTGACCTCCAGCCCAGCATGGTACCCTCCCGCGGCTGACTGTTCTCTCTCCTGGCAGTAGAACAGTAGGCCATGGATGAGTACACTGCCGAGAGGCTGCACCAGGGGACCATCAGGCCATCATCCTCTCCCGCGGCCGTGGGATTCTTCTTCATCAGAAAGAAAGATGGGGGCCTCCACAACTGTGTCGACTATCGGGGGCTGAACAAGATTACCATCAAGAATCATCACCCTCTTCCACTCACCAACATCACCCAGGACACCCTCTCTGGCACTTCCATCTTCACCAAATTGGACCTCATAAGTGCATACAATCTTGTTCGCATCACGGAACACCATTAAATACTTCATAAACAATGTTCGCCATGACATGCTGGGCCGCTGGGTGTTCGCCTACCTCAACGACACCTTGATCTACTCCAAGATCATTGAGGAACACACTAAGCATGTGAGAGCAGTGCACAAGAGGTTGCTTGCCTACCAACTGTTCTGCAGGTTGGAGAAATGTGCATTCCATCAGCGGTCCACTACAGAAGCTGGATGCTGAGCATGATTGGCCCCTACCCAAATGCTTGAGCAGCTTCAGCACTTTCTGGGGTTTACAAACTTCTATCGTCGCTTTATATAGGATTTCAGTTCAGTTGCGGCGCCCTCACCAAGTCATCCAAGAACCATGTCATCCTCACCACCGAAGCTACTCAAAGCTTTCACCAACTGTTCACCACGGCTCCCATCCTGCTCCACCCGGCTCCAACCAAACCATTTGTTGTGGAAGTGGATGCCTCCAATGTGGGCATAGGACCCATTCTCTCCAAACATGATCCAAACCAGAAACTGCATCTGTGCAGTTTCTTCTCCAGAAAGTTTAATCCCACTCAGCAGCAATATGAGGTAGGGGACCGTGAGCTGTTGGCCATCAAGTGGGTGCTGGAAGTATGGCATCACTGGTTCCAGGGCGGCGGTGAGCCATTTACGGTCTGGACAGGCCACCAGACCCTTATATCTATTCAACAAGCAAAGCAGCTCAACCCCAGGCAGGCGCAGTGGGCACTGTTTTTCGAACAGTTGAACCTCCAACTGTCTCACTAGCATGGGGCATAGAGCCCATGGACGGACCCTGCACCTGTCCTGCCACCACAACTCATCATTTCTCCACTCCCTTGGGAGTTAGAATGTAGAGTCCACCGGGGCAGACCTTGGAGCCCCCTCCGTCAAGCAATCCACTCTAATGCCCTCCAATGGAGCCACTCATCAGCTGTTGCTGGCCACCCAGGTTACAACCGAACCCTTAACCTGCTCCAACGACCCTTCTGGTGGCCCATTTTTGAGCTGTGAACTTTGTTCAAAATTTTAAAAAATGAACTATGAATGTGAACTAGTTCATTTTTATTTGAATGAACTGTATTTTGAACTAGTTCGTTTTCAGTGTGAACTGGCACAACACTGGTCATCAGGTATTCTCTCAGTTGATTCCATCTGGCGACAGTCCTGGAGGGGGGAGCACTGTCCTGCACACCAGTCATGTGACGCACATTAGGACCCGGAAGTGAAACACGTCATTCAGTATATAAACAAGGAAGTGGTAAGCAACCCGTGCTTAGATGTTGAGTCCCATGCCCTCCTCGACTCATCTCATCTCCAACTGGTACCGTGTGTACTCCGGTTCTTTACTTGTGTTTATAAACACTGTGTGTGTGTTTGAGAACACAGATTCCTGGTGGGAATCTCTACTCTTTGCTGAGAGCATTCTCAGATTAACCGTGTGGTTTACCGACCCTTTCGTGTTAAATCCGCAACTGGGTTCACCCACCACGCTACACTGGGCAAACAATTTGGTTCGTGACACAAGGTCTCCTTTGGGTAATTTTTTCTTTCCCAGTTCCCCTTGCTCACCCTCTACCCCCGTCCATGTGCTCGGGACCGACTGTGCCCTGGCTCACCTCAGCCCAGCCCAGGGACAGACTGGCAAGGTCCTGCTTTACCTCACCTCACCCCTCTCAGCTAACACCTTCCTTCTGCCAGCACTAACCCAGAGAGAGAGTACCCCACACAGAGAGGCCTGCCTGCCTGCCTGCATTCATTCATACAGGCAGGAGAAGAGAAGAGAATAAAGAAGAGAAGAGGAGAGGAGAGGAGAGGAGAGAGAAGAGGAAAGAAGAGGAGAGGAGAGAGAAGAGGAGAGAAGAGAAAAGAGGGGGGTCCTTCATAATTTTACACTAGCTTCTCCTGCACCTCGGCACTGAGGTTGAAGAGAGAAGAAGAGAGAGGTGGAGAAGTGAAGAGAAGAGAAGAGAGGAGAAGAGATAAGAAGAGAAGAGAAGGGAAGAGAAGAGAAGAGAAGAGAAGAAAGAGGATAGAAGAGAAGAGAAGAGAGGAGATGAGGGGAGAAAAGAAGAGAAAAGAAGATGAGTGAAGAGAAGAGAAGAGTTGCTGGTAGATCAAAATTGTAGCTTCTCCTGCACCTCTGCAGTGAGGGGGTGGGGTGTGAATCATGTTTTTGTAAGTTTTACAAAAGTGAATCTGGAGTCAGTGTTGCGTCAGTCAGTGGTGGATGTGAACAGTGCAAGGCAAGCAGACTGGAGGGCTCCTGCATTCTGGGCTGAAACAAAAACACAAGCACTGAATTTAACTCCATCACCAGAAACCATGTGTCACATTCTGCTTTTGGAGTGTTCTCACTGAGTCAGTGTAAAAAAATGCTCTTACCCCTTTAATGGCCTTCCGTCATTTTCAGTAAAGTCGAAGCAATTTAAAGAAAGAACTTTAATTAGTATTATTATAACTAAGATTTTCTCTAACCATTACTGTACCAATAATGATGATAATTATTGTTATTATTAGTAGTAGTAGAAGCAGTATTAATATTGGAATATTTTTTTTTATTTCATAAGTACATTTGTATATAGCTATAAATAGAAAAATGAAAAAAGTAAATGTTATGGAGACACAGTTATTTAATACCTATTACATGTGTTTGTATGCAAAGATTTGGGAACCCTGTCCAAATAACTTATTTTGTCGAATTTATAAGTGAAAAGAAGTAAACACAACCTTAGTAAACACAATTTCCTAACCATGATAATGCAGATGGTACTCACTATCTAGCCTGCAGTGAAGCATGGGGGTGAATGTATTATGTTTTGAGATGGTTTGATGCCCAACGGAACAGGGAATGTTACAAGAGGAGAAGGGTGAATAGACTCAACTGAATATCAGCAAATGCTGGAAGCAAACCTGAAACAGTCAGCCAAGAGACTGAAGCTGAAAAGGAGCTGGCTTCTACAACAGGACAGAGATCCAAAACATACCTCCAAATCCACCATAAACTACTTGAAAGAATGCAAGCTAAAGCTTTTGGAATGGCCCTCACAGTCCCTTGACTTGAACATCATTGAAAATCTGTGGGTAGATCCTGCTCCGCGTGCAGGATGACCCAAAAATACCACAGACCCAGAAGTGTTCCACAAGGAAGCTTGAATCTAAATTCCTAAAACAAGCATCTGAGCTGTAGATGAAAAAGTGTTTCCAAGCTGTGATCCCTGCCAGAGGGGGTGTTACTAAGTACTGAATTTTACACATGCCACAGTTATTATTTATTTATTTCTTTTTTTAAGAGCAGCTGAAATAAAAAGTGATGGTGAATTAAGATTTGCAGAAAAAATAGTTTGCTGCATGCCATTTTGCATACGACTGCATTAACTGTCCAAACAACATCTAGCTTCTCTTACATTACATGCTAATCCAGTTCCTTACAACTGCTGAGCACCATCACCTCTGGAGTGTCATATCTAGACTCATGGCCATTTCTCGCTATCCTCAGGAAAGTGGGAAAGTGCCTGAAATCAGAGAAGGAGGTGAGAGGTGAGACCTCTTGGATGACTTTGACAGAGACCATGGCCATAGACCACCAGGGATTCCTGCTCCCATGCTGAATGGCTTGTCTGTGCTTTCTGATGTCAGTCCAAAGGTGAGGTGAGTGTTTCCACAAACAATAAGAAACCAAGGACCAGCTGAACTTGTTGTGACCTCCACCTGAGGCTCCATATGAACGGCATCACAATTTGGCTAAACATGCTTAATTAAACAAGTTAAGACAGTTTCTTTGGGAGTGTCATACCACCCTTGAGGGTAACAAAACGCAAACAAACATTTGGTCCCAATAAGTGCAACATCTGCAAGAAACTTCTCTCTTGCCTCTCGAAAGCATCAGCTTAACCCTTTGCTGCCTCCGAAATGCGATTTAATGGCGGAAAGAATGGAAATGATCCCAGCGTCTCAGGGGCTGCTCGGTCATGGCCTTACGCAAGCATACCTGAAGCCTTTTGATGGAGTTCCACAGGGTTGTCTGTAACCTGTCATCCGGTACTGTCAATATGAATGAGAACCACGTGCAGCTGGAGGAGATTAGCTGAGAAATTCTATTACCGGAGAGGCGTATTGCGTGATCTGGAGTTAACACAGCGATTAAAACCTCATGGCAAATGGGAGGTGACCTCTCAACAGCATAAGCGGAGAAAGAACAAATCATAGGCTACAATTCAGTAGGAGAAAGACATACCGAAGACTTTATCCTCTTTACCGCACTTCTCCTCTGGAATGGGAGCTAATCTATAGACATCTGGCCTACAGAGAAACCGGCCCCACTTACATACGTTTTACTTATGGGCGGTGCCTTCAAGCAAAAGAGGAATAATACGCGACTCAAGTAGTTCATTCAGCACGTATTCACCAGAGGGGAATAAACCTCTGAATAAATTCTGAATTAAAAATCTAATTGAAATGTACTGCTGTTATAGGTTTATTGCAGTATATTGCAAGGGTCAGTGACCACCCTCTCATCTGAAAAAGAAATACATCTGAGCAGATGAATTACCCAGAAACATCTAAATGTAATATCAGATAGTTCAGTGAGTCTTGAGTGAGTCCATCCTTTACCTTTATTACAGCTTCCACCCTTCTCTGGAGATCTGCAGAAATCTGCCATGAGAGTTTTCCACACTTCTAGTAAACACCTCTAAAGAGCAGTCTTAGAAGCCAACTTTTCTGAGCTAATCCCAATGACTAATTTACACTCCTCCACATCTTTCTCCACATCCCAGACATCAGGTTTGGGTGTCCTTATTCCTCAGTACAATTTCTTGAACAGCCACTCATCCTTTCAGATCCCCAGTATTGAGTCGGCTTCTCACAGTGGAGGAATGGACAGAAACACTTGTGAATTTTTTTCAGATCTGAAGAAAGAGTGAAACCTGATTTTCTCAAAGTTTTAATTGATGTTTAAGTGATGATGATGATGCCACTTTTTGGTGGTCTACCAGGTCTCGCATGGTTGTTATGTCCAGTCCCATTTCCATCTTTGAATTACTTTTTAATAAACTCCTGATTGTTTAACTTAGTTTCAGTTGACTCTCCTTTACCATATGCAAGTGGATAATCTTTGCTCAAAAATGTCTTTTTAGTCATTTAAACCTCAAGTGAGATATGTGGCAGCTGAGGTGTGTGTGGGTAGCTGCTTGTGTGAATGTTTGTCTCTTTGAAGGGAAACAATGTCAGTGAGAGCTTTGGGAGCAGCTTTAGCTGGGACAATACAACTACAACTGGTTATGTTTAAGATTAGAAGGCTGGTAGTATTAGAGGGGGCAGTAAAGAAAAGAGCAGATAAAATAAATGCTGAATGTTTATATTATAATACGTAGAAACTTCTGCATAGCGTAAATGTTAAGTATGTGTTTCCTACTGGAAAATTACTAATTTGGACCAGAAACTAAATATTCAGAATTGAGGTCTCTGACTTTTGCACAGTACTATAGATTTTAACTGGCCGTAGGGGTGACTATCGGCTATTTTTCTCACTCAAATCATAGATCAGTTGATAGGGGGCACACTCAAAATCCATACTGGAGATATAAAACTAATTTCACACCTGTCTTTATGGCAGAGTAGATTTATGACAAGATTAACACGATCATTGTTTAGCCAAGAATGAGCAAGAGGTTTTATCATTTGCAGGGCTGGGCTGTGGATGACCACTGAAATGGAACCAAAATTTCCAAAAGTAGAATAAGGTATTAGAATGAGAAAAACAAAAAACAAAACTCTAGAATGTAAATACCAATGTTACCCCTGTGTAGACTGTACTGTAATTTAAGCATGGGCGTTTTCTTTGGTATGCGCTGTCATATTCTTTGGTATAAGCAGGTAAATACAGTAATAATTGAATGTAAATTTTAGTATACAGCTATATATTTTTCTTAATAATTTAGAACTAGTAAATAAAAAAACGTACTTGCTAACATATGGTTTCAGCACGTGTTCTATTTAAGAGAAAATAAATACACATCCTCTATAGACAAGGCATTTTTGTACTGATCTCAATGCATGACTGCTGGTTATTTGCTAAATACAACATATTAACATAAAAATATAGAACACAAAATGCAGCCTGTGCATCAAATTCCAAAACATGTCATTTGACCAAGGGTGTTCTTGCAAGACTACATAAAACTGCTTAATATAATTACTATTGAAAGTAAAAGAACAAATCCAACATTTCCGGTCTTTGGCGTGTTAATAAACCAGAAGAGGGATACAAGTGCTAACATTGTTGTTGCATCTGCAACCTTCAGTTTATTGAACTCAGGGCTAATAACCACAGAACATGGTGAGTCATCCCAGTGTTTATCCAGCTCACCGAAAAGTAAGCTCTCATACATGAAGCCTATGTAAGTTTCTCTATGTCATGGGCATAAAACAGTAGGATCCACGCCCCTTCCAGACAAACGTCTGAGTTGCTGTGTGAGTCACTCCGGGTTCATGTGATTCTTTCACTTATTTCTGTCACTACTGAGGGCCCAAAACAAAACATGGGCTGAGAAAGCACAGGGGAGTTGCACCGAGCCACTATACCACTCGCTTTCACTTTCTTGTAATTAACTTTGGCAAGTGAAGCACTGCTCTCCATCTCTTAAATGCCTTAAGACTTTTGTCAACTGAATTTGCTTTTTTTTTTCTCCCTCCTGTTATGCCACATTAATTAGATGCCACAATAAAAATAAACAGATGTCGATTTTTTCAAATCAGCATTATAAATAAGAATGACTTTTAATTGGAAAGCCTGGCTAAACACACATTTAAATAAACTGCAGTGAAGAAATTCAGGCCCAATTTCAACAAATTTTCGAGAGCTGCAGTCAGCCTGTTAAACACAGCACATAAAGACGAAATTCACATGAAGCATTTTGGCGCTGACCGGTACTTGGCCTGGGCCAGGAGTCTGAAGTCAACGGGGGCTGAAAAGTAAAGACATTCAGTTGTGTGCAAAAGTTTGAACACGTCCCAGTCAGATGACATGTGTGATTGAAAATAAATACTTCTTCTACAAGGAGCAAACTTAAATATGCAAATACCTCAAGCAGACAATTTCTATTTATTTAGAGTGTGTGTGTGTGTGTGTGTCTGGGGGGGGTTGGTGGTTTGGAGGGGGGTGAATGTGGAGGTTAGCATGTCAGATTCAGGTTGGACCTAAACACAGCAGGAAAGAAGATCTCCAGGAAGCAGGTTGGTGATCCTGTAGAGGATCTGTAATATGACCGGGGGAGCCCAAATGTTTCCATTAAATTATATACTGTAGCTGCATGAATGTAATAAATATGTATATCAGGCTAATTAATAATAAATGATTATAATTATGTATATATATGTACAACAATCAGAACAATCCTCCTTATGCTTTATAAACACCAGCCCTGGTGTTGTCTGAAACGGCTGCCTGAAGTGGTGAATTTTAGTTCATTTTTTAGAGCTCACACTAAGTCATACTATCCCTTAAACCACAAGTCTACTCCACCTTCATGAAGAGCTAGATGCAGTTTGAGAGAAGATTTTTCCAAAAATGAAAAAAACAAATGCATTAATTGTGACTTCAGCCTTTCTGTACTGGTACCTTAAATAAGCATATTTATATTTTCAGTATAAATATTTGCTCTGCTTTTACTATTTTCTGTTCCAACAGTCAGATTCCCACCTTGGCCTCACTTTGGATTTCAAGGGGGTGATCTTAGTGTATTGAATCAAACAGTTTGTATGGGAGTCTGGGTTTCCTGTGGTTGCTTTGGCCAAACTTGTCTCTTTGACTGGCATCAAAACGAGCCACTGTCATCGCTTTTTCAGGCTGTGGAACTCCATGAACCCTCTGCCCCACCCCCCAACCCCCCTTTGCTCAATGGTGGCGGTCTGATAAAAGGACTGGCTTGGGACTTCAAGTTTCAGCTTCTATTGGCCCTCAGGGTCCATTCCCACCTTTGCCTGGGAAAGAGCTGTGTTTACAGAAAAGCATCTGGACTTGACATTACAGTCTGTCCTTCATTGGCAGAGCGAACCCTGCCTTTTGCTACAGGAGCAGAAGGCTCCCCTCCTCTGTTTGATTCATCTGGAGTGAGGCTTCAGGCTTGGTCACAGGAGAGACCTCCGGGTCCTGCCTGAGGCAGAGAGTCACAGGCAGGGATGGAAGCCCGGAGAAATCAACCGAGGCTGCATAGCAGAGCAGTGAAGGCCAGTCGTAAGCCCCGGGGCCTGGAGGGGACATCTGTTTTTGCAACCCAATCAATATTGATCAGCATCACAGAGGCCTTGTGGGAACTCGGCAGATGGGGGAAGTTGTCGAATATGAGCTCAGTGGTTCAACTCCGACATTTAAGGGCCTGGAACGTCTTTAAGAATCAGCTCTTCAGAACTTTCAACTTGCGCATCGTTAAATTCCTACAGAGGGATCGATTTCAGCAGTGATACACAGGACAGAATACGAAGACCTTTTCCCTTTTCCATGTCACACCTGGACAACACAGGATTCCAAGTCCAGAGTGAGCCATTTCGATCCACACTTGTCTCGGCCAGATGAAGAAAGACGCCTTGGCCTCGGTGAACTTCCTACACAAAATCCATCACGCGACCTGTTTGCGATATAAACGGTGCCGCGGAATGTTTCATCTCTGTACGGATCTCTGCCTTGGGACTCCTAAATAACCCAAGGGCTCTAGCACACAGAAGCCTAAGGAATCCTCTGACCAAGTGCGCCCATCTGTTTTTGTGCGTAGCGACACAATAAATTAACATGTACCCACTTCTTACGTTACGGTGCGCAACAATATCAAATTTACGGGACATTGATGGAGCCTCCTGTGTCGGTGGATGCTTGTACCTCTGCAGGAGGCTATGTGTTTTGAAGACACATATCATGCATGCGTTTACCCTGCACTCTATACCAGAGCAGACGTAAATCCGTTACCAAGGAGGGCTTCGAGTTCTTTATTTTTTTATTTGTTTTATGGGCTTCCTAAGCTGCCAGCCGCATCCCCTGTTAAACTGTCAGCACTCTCTCAGCCACACCTGAGCTGCTTCCTCTCTCGCTTCTTCACCACCAATTCTCACACTTTCCTGACAAGAGCACAGACCAAACCCTGCTGAACATATGCTGATGCAAAAGGTTTGAGAAAAGTCTAATTCAGCAGCTATTTTCTCGGCCCACTGTTCACCTATTCTTCACCTGACATTTAACTTTTTCCTGACCCTAAACCCAACAACCGGCAAAGATGTTTTATTTCTTTAGTGTAGCACTGGAACTTCGAGTCTAACATTGCTAACAAATCACCCAAATGTTCTCTCAACCTCCTCAAACCACTTCAGTAAGGCGAAGCAGTCTTGTTTGATTTAGTTTAGGACACAGTATGACTCATTGTAACCTACAAAATTTGCCGCCATAGTTTACCTTTGCAATAACAACGCTTTTTGTTTCTAAAAATTGTTTAGAAATACCTGTAATGACCGTAAGAAATATAATATGGCATTTTGGACTGAACATATATAGAGCTAGCTGTAGTTTAAGCAGGTTAAGACAATAACTGGGTATGTATTTCTGGAAAAAAGGTGATTGTTTAGTTTGTGTTTGTTAGCATTACATTAATGATTGCAGAAATGTACTGACTAAATGTACTGACTGCATTCGGTGCAAGAGCAAAATCAGATTCCATTGAACTTTTTCATTTAATAGATTCCTTTAACTTCAACCCATTTCCCTAACACTGGTGACAACCAGTCAGTTACATCAGGCAGTTTTGTTCTTAACAAAAAATGTTACAGTTAACAATTAAAAAAATGTGGATAAGTTAAAGGAATCAACTGCATGTGCAACATGTCATGCTCTGATTTCACAGGCCTGGGTTGTCAAGTGGGGTGTGTGAAGGGCTGAAAAGCTTCAGGTTAGGACGAACTTGAGCTCATGTATGGGAGTCAGAGTGTCTGGTCCTGCATCGGTCAGTGTGTCGACTGAGGCTGACTCATTATTAGGCACTGGTGTTGGGATGTGAGGTCACTCTACTCCGCTTTGCTCCTCTCGGGATATGAAGGTCAGTTCATGCAAAGCCATGAAATAACTTGAAATCTCTCTCTGTCTCTCTCTCTCGCACTCTCTCTCCCTTTCTCACACTTTCTGTCTTTCTCACTTTCGCATTCTCTTCTACTCCTTCTGTTTGGACTTTTTGTTCTCACTTCTCCTCTGTACACCCACCTCAGTGCCTCCTTCTGCCTCTCTTTCTGCTCACTCTCTCTTTCTGTGTCTTGACATGTCTGTTTACCTGTGTGAGTACCTATGTGAGGGAAGACGAAAAGCAGAGGATGAAGAAGAAGAAGAAAAGAAGGCAAAGAAGTTGAAGACTCAGAGAAGAAGAAGAGAAAGAAGAAGAAGAAGACGACAATGATGATGATGATGATGATGATGATGACGATGACAATGATAATGACGATGACATTGATACCCAGAAGAAGAATACAAAGATGAAGATGAAGAAGAAGGAGGAGGAGGAGGAGAAGAAGGAGATGACGACGACGATGATGATGATGATGAAGATGCCGATAAGCTGGATCATCATAGTGTTCAGTTATTACTCAGTACATTCCAGCCTAATTGGCATTATGCATATCATTAAAAAAACATAACTGGTGACAAGAGTCTCTTCATCTTGCTTTCTTTGTGCAAAGCCATAGAAGAACCACTTTTGGGTCCCTAAAAACTTTCTTGGGGTGGTGCCCTGACGCAGTGTTTCTCAACCTAATCCTAAGTGACCCCCAGATGAGCTACATTTCTGCTCCAGCCGGACTCACTGTGGGTCCCTGAAGACCAGTTTGAGAACCACTGGCTTGGAGAACCATTTTTGTAAGGGAGCTCATGAGTGGGAAGTTTAAAGAACCTCTACAAAATGCAAAGAATTCATGAGGAACTCTTGTACAGATATATTGTGTTCTTTCTCTTTCTCTCTCTCTCTCTCTCTCTCTCTCTCTCTCACGTTTTCTGGAAGACCTACTCTCTTTGCCTCTTTGCTTTTTTGCTCTCTCTCTCTTCCCTTCTCTTTTTCTGGCTTTCTCTTCTCTTTTTTTCTAGATTTTCCGTCTCTCTCCTTTCCTCTCTTTCTCTTTCTCTCCCTCATTCCCTCACGTTTTAACATCTCTCCCCCCCTCTCTGTTTCTGTTCCTCTTTTTCCCTCTCCTGTCCTTTGCATTCTCTCACTTTATTTCTCCTTTGCTCTTTCTCTCAGTAATGTGATATATAGAGATATATATGCCAATACCCTTGTATTGGTATACTGTAAAAGTTCTTTATATTCACAAACCCAAGTTTAAAATATTGTTCTTTTGGGAAATAAACATGGTTCTCAGAGTCTTGTAGGGCACCTTTTCTTCAGAGCATTCAAGAACATGGTCAAATGGGCCAAATTCGGCAAAAAAAACCCCTTTTGTGCCGCGAAGGGTTCACCGGACACATTTATTTATTCATTCATTTTTTTATTTAGAGGAATCTTTAGCAAAGACAGCAGTTCTACACAGAACCATGAACAATCAGAAAATCATTTCACTGAAAAAAATATTCTTTGCCTGGTTAAATGGGCTTCCTCTAGGATGGAGGTACTGGTAGTTCCTTCCCAAAAATGTTTTTATGCGGCCTCAAAGACCCTTTGTTGTTGTGGTACTACACAGAACCATTATTGCTAAGAGTGTGGAGAGCTTTTGGTTGAGCTTGGACTTCATCCCAAATTAGAAACAGTAAGTAATTTCAAACGCATACACACAACTCGAAAAAGATCTGCATGTCTTTTGCCCTTTACAGTCTTGTACTTTGGCCCTCGCTCACAGGCCACACGGGTTAATTGGCCGGTGGTCTCCTGTCATAACGTTATGCCAGCGGACAAGCACGGCTAAAATACCAAACCCAGTAACCTCATCTGAGGCTCAGTTGAAGCAGACTGGGCATTACATCACTGTCTGTGTGGCATTTGGCTCTAAGAGCAGTTAACACAATGAATGGCAATACATATATAGTCCATGCTGCAACTCTTAAGTGCTATTAAAGCCAAATGCTAAATGACATATGTCCTACGATGCAGTGGGAACAAAACTTTGTATCCTCATAACTTTACTTAAGAAGGTAAAAACTCTCTGAACTTATAATGAAAATGAATGTAAAACAATTTCTATTGTTCAGTTCATTTGTTCATAATGAAAAAATAATAATAATAAAAATATAGTTATATAGTTACTGTATTTTTATGTAGTAC
>JBBPCX010000088.1:8293310-8307496 GCA_037974365.1 Hydrocynus forskahlii | reverse complement strand
GGCAGGTGAGATACAGTGAGGTAGAGAGGCAGGTGAGATACAGTGAGGTAGAGAGGCAGGTGAGATACAGTGAGGTAAAAGCTCAGTTTGTCACAATGTTACAATGAACAGTTAAAGTTGTGTGTTGTGTCCTGGTTAAGAGTCTGATGTTCTGAGGGCTGAAGCTCCTCTTAAGTTTTATGTTTTTGCTGTAAAACTCCTGATTTCAGCAGGTCAGTTCCTGAGTGAGACGAGTTTCTGATGATCCTGGTGTCTCTGGTCCGGCATCTCCTGGTTTAAATGTAAAGCTGATCTGATCACTCTCTGTAGTCCCTCTGCATCATGGACAGAACTGATCCCAAACCAAGAGCTGATGTTCTGAGTCAGGAAACTTTTCTACAGCACCACCAAAAAGTTCTCAAGATCCCTCAATGGAAAGCTTTGAGGGAAGTTTTTTTGGGATGGGTTTCCATGGAAAACTTTTGGGTGACTATTGACTTAGTAGCATTAGTCTCATGACTCTAAAGTAAAGAAGCAAAATTTGGACACCAGACATGCCTTGGCTGATCTCCTACATCTGGGGGTAAGTGGAACATTATGTAAATTTGAGAAAATTGTGAAATTTGATCCATTGCTTTGAGAGGTATCTTTCCAATTATGGGAACGGGACATGGTGGTGCAGCCCATAAAGGTCAAAGTGGCTCAGACACAAGTTCTAATGCCGAGTAATTAGGGGTTTTGTGTGTTAGGGAACGTTACACGCCTGGTTCGTTTCCCTCACGACCTCATCTGGATGTACTTTCTGCACTTCTGTCCATGGAACGATCTCAAACGTGTCGTTGATCTATTAGGGAGGAAATAATAAGTGAGAGTGATGAATTGTCCCTGCTCGGATAAATAAGGGCCTTCTCATTCCGACCCAGCCAGGCGGAGAGAAAACCACACTATTCAGGGGAAAGAGGGGATTGTAAATGAGTGTTGACTGTTTGTGCTGGAGACGTGGGTGTGTGTGACGGCCGAACAGATGTTGAGACCAGTTTTGAGCGTGAAGGACAGGAGACTCTTCTTCAACAAACCAACTGCCGTTTATATCACGTTATTGTGTTTAATAATAAACACACACAAAACAAATACTGATGCATACTAATTGGAATACTTATTCTTATGTAAGTCATCATTCAAGCCTCAGTAAATCTGTCATAGATTTGCTTAATTTTTGCTTAATAGATTTCAGACACTAGATGTGAATTTGAAAATACGCGTTTTCTTCAATGAAACCCAGTGATGGATTTTTACGTTGGGGTTTACTTTGTGTTTTATGCAATATCTCAATATTCTGAGAATCACAGGACAAAAACATGGACAGGTTTTCAGGAGACTGTTGTGACCTTAACTTGAAAGGTGTAATCAGTCAAAAACCAAGTGACATTTTAACCCCTTCCTGATGGCCCCCTAGTGGCTATTCTGCCACTGGAAGGGAAACTGACCCCCCCCCCAGGTGTTTAATTAATATAATCCAATCAAATGCTGCAATCCAACTATAACTAACATGAAATGGAATGGACAATCGTCAGATAGATAGATAGGGGGTAGAGATATCTGCACACTATTATTTTTTATTATGAGTTGATGTCTGTATAAATCACACTGAGGTTATACAGGGTGTCTGTACGTGTTGAAAAGGTTCATAATTTCAAATTTTCAAAAACATGTCGTTTTAAAGCACTTCAACTGGGCTCTCACTTCAATCCCAAACATTAAAAAAAAAAAGTCTGACTCGGGCACAGAGCGGTGTCGTTTCCTGCTACGCTCTTAATTATAATAATATAAAGTAGTCCTGCAGAGCAGAGGAGGCATGGGATGTTTTACGTGTTATCTTGCCGCCCCAGCTTCGTTTTTTGTCAGAGGTGGTGCAAACCTTGGGTCAAAGTGGGGTCTTTTTACGCAGGAGTCTGGGTGTGGGAGTGCACCAAGTTTTGGTTGCCCCACTGGCCACATACTGCCTGGGATGGTACTTTAGGGTGGTACTTTAGAACCATTACAGCACGTTACAAAATCATTCGTTTCGAATGGCACTTTTCAAAATCATCCCCCGCGCACAAGCTGCCAAGAACAATGGGAAGCTCCGCGCTCTAAAGACGTCAAAACTCGGTCAGTGTTTAAACCTCTGTAATAGTTTTGTTTAGCTTAAAACTGCCCCAGTTTCATGAGCTCAAAAATGTGTGTGAGCCACTTCGCACATGATGTGGACTATAGCTTACATTCTCATTTTAAAGAGAAATCTAGTAAATACGATTATTTACAGTCAGATATAGTGTTCCCTGACACAACCCAGCCCTAGGAGTCTCTTATTCCACAGAAGGATTAAAAACATTGGGATTATGAAACAAATCTGTACTTTGTTGCCAGATTTGTTCTGTTTTGACAGAGGAGTCCGAGGCAAAGCTGGGCGTCCAGCGCTGGAGCTCCGACTGGTCAGCCCAAGGAAAATTCCCCTCAAATGCACCCAGACTCACAATGGAGCTGTCATCGCGGAGAGCACTTTTGATTGATAGAGGCTCGCTACACTTCCCGATCATATCCATAGAGCAAACCGCGCTCCAGTTCTGACCTTTTCGTTTTTTTGTGTGTTTTTTAGGCTTTCTTTATATTTTGAATAATAAATAAGGTCTCTTGGGAGGCTGATGTTTCATGAGAGTTTTACTTGCGGGATGGATGAAGTCCCAAAATCGGGTTTTTCAAAATCGAATAATAATCGGGGATGAAAATGGAGTAAGTGAACGGGATGTATAGTACCGTGCAAAAGTCTTGAGCCACTCTTCATTTCTTTATATTTTGCTTTGAATCACCTTGTTGGTCCACAAATACTATTTTGTCGGTCAAACTGTCTTATGTTTGGAATATTAAATTGATTTGAGATTAAATAAAAGAAATGGGAACAAATGGTTTACTGTGATCGGCTGTAAAGTGCCTAAAGATACAAGGTGCCTAGATAAAGCTGTTCCGGCCACTCATCATTCAGCACCACCAGTATACTGATCACTGCCTGATCACCTGTTTCATCTTTGGTTCAGGACTTAAGTTAGATGACTCTGTTAAATTTAAGTTACTCATATGAAGGTCACTCTGTGGCTTAACAAACAAAAACATTCCGCTGAAACTGGTCAGGTTCAGGGACTGGACTGAAAATGAGAGACTATGAAAGTCCTTCAGGAAGCCTGGGGAACTGTTCCTCAAGACTACATTAAAAATACAAGAAAGTCTCACTGTTTGGAGGCAAAATATGAAGAAATGAGGGGCTTAAGATTCTTGCACAGTACTGTATATGATTTGTGTGGGAAATCACAGCCAACAGTATTGTGCAAAATCACTCTTCCATCAAATTTTTAAAATCAGAACAGCCACTATTTGGTGGGTCTAAACTGTTATGGCCTGAATTTGTGTATTTATAACGTCACGAAAGCAACATGCTCAGAACAAGCTTTTTGCTGTTCTGTTTCCATGGACTAGGAAGTTTGTTTTGAAACTTTAGCAATGTTTACACTTTTTTCTTTAAAATAGTGAGGAAATGTATTTTTTCATGATATGGGCTCTTTAATGGGGCAGATGGTGGCCTAGTGGTTAGGTAGTTGCCCCTGTGATCAGAAGGAACTGAGTTTGAATCCCAGGACTGCTAGTGGCACCACAGGGGTACCCTTGAGCAAGATACTGTCCCCACAAACTGCTCCCCAGTATTTCACATTGTTCACACTGTGTGCTGTGCTGTTGTGTGTTCATGTATGACTATAAGGGGTCACTTTACTTTAAATTCTATTTATGGTGGGGATGACCTTCATCTACACTGTATATAATACAGAATATATCTGTATTTTAAATAAAATGGTTACATTTGTGTTGTCTGGTTCCACTCACCACCATTGTAACAAACTCTGTAAATCTGAGTCTGTAAATTTCTCTACAGTGAACTGTTTCACACCAAACCCACTCTAAATGTTTACATTTGTTGTCATGTCAATGAACTGATTATACTGATGACATTCATGTCATGTCGTGACCATCATCAGTTTAAAGATGGGGAATGACCAAATGGATCCAGAAAACTGGAAGTTCAAGTGCAGCTAATTTTAAGTAGATCTTCACTTCCATCTGGCGGCCTGAACTGGTACTGCACAAAAAAACCCAGAATAAACAGGAGGGTGGGGGTTCAAAACTTTTACATCATTAACAGAGAGGAGGGCTGGCCAGTCCTGTACTGCTTAAAGAAAACTGTTTAAACTGTTTAACAGCGTAATTAACATTCTTCTTCTTCTTCTTCTTCTTTTTCTTCTTCTTCTTCTTCTTCTTCTTCTGCCTCTTCTTCTTCTTCTTATTGTTGTTGTTACAGATACTTTTACTATGTATTACATATTTAAAATAATTTTCTGATTTTCTTGTTATAAAATAATAAAATTTGTCATTCTTGTTCTTTTTCTTCCTGTCATTGATATTTATTGTTGTTATTATTATTATTATTATTATTATTATTATTGCTGTTGTTGTTGTTGTTGTTGTTGTTATTATACACTTGTTAGAGCAATTAGTAATATTAGTATTAGTATAGTACTTCTCCTAGTTATTCCTGTCATGATGATGATAGTGATGATGATCATTATTATTATTAGTAGTAGTAGTAGTAGCAGCATTAGTATAATAAAGCTGAATGCCACAGCTACTATTAAGACTATGACTACTGTTACAAATTACTATTAATATGAATAATATTTATTCTTACTGCTTTTATTATTATTATTATTTTATATTTAGATTTATATATGTATTTTTTTTACTTTCACTTTGGATTATTAACACATATTATATAATTATAACATGATTATACACAATTAAATAATAGTATGACTATGATTATAATTAATAATAATGACTATGATTATAATTTCGATGACAATGGCAGGAAGAACACGACTTACAATAATCAGAAGAAATTTTTATGAACCCTGTATTGCATAGCGTTACCGTTTTATCAAAACATATCCCCAAATGAATCAGGAAATGATGCAGAATAATATTTATCATGTACCATCAAAATGTGTGCAGCAGAGGGTTAATATTAATTAGTTAAATACTACTAGTCTATTAAATACTACAAGTCCAACTATTCCTAAATGCAGAGAAAACAATAACATCAATAATAACAACAATAATAATATTAACAATAACAACGACGACGACAATAATAATAATAATAATAATAATAATAATAATGATGATAATAATGTGAATGGACCTCTAAACCAATCAACGGACAGGATCCGGCCCGGTCTCCGACCAATCAGATCCTGCTGGCGTCGAATACCCGTGACGTCACCGCTCCGCAGTGTCGTGCACGCGCACACAAACAGACCGCAGTCGGGCTGATATTGAGGGGCTCAGGTAAGACCACCGCCGCGGGCAGGACACGGAGAAGGGCGGGCTGTGCTCTCATTAGTAGTTGTAAATTACTACATTACTCTGCACTGGCTGGTTGTTGCAGTTCCGAGTTTAACACGGTGCAGTGGCTGCGTTACACGGGGCCTTTAGCTGTTAGCTGTTAGCACAGCAACATCTGCATAGAATAACAGACAGACCTGCACAGACGGGTCCAAAGGGCTGATATCGACTCCTCGAAGCGTGTGGCTGGCTAAGATAGCGCTTAAACCTCTTGTTTCATACGAGGGTGAAGTTCAGCTTGGTCTCAGCCTCGTATTTTTTCGGGTCCACCTTAAATTTTGCAGCATTTTAAGCGAAGCCGCTGCGCCGTTTTCATGCAACCTCTGCGCTATTTAAGGTGGGAGGGAAAAATCCGTCCAAATAAAAGGCCAACTTTAGCTTCCTCTTATTCGACCGACGTTATAGGAAATAGGGAGGTCGTTTTTCTGCCCCTTTTCGCAATTTGAACCACAGTAGTAAGATTCAAGACAGGAACTGGTAGTACAGCACAGTTCAATTTACATAATAGCTCTGTTTATTATAGGTGTGGTGTTCAATGAGATGACAAGGCCTAAGAAACTTCTCAAGCTCTCATTCCAAAGGGTCTAAATTATGTACTGTCTTAATTGTTGTTATTTATTATGTTTAAATGAGGAACATCAGTGCCCATAACTACCACGGGGAATGGCTGTCCCACTTAACTTGCTGGGTCTCATGAATAAATACTGTTCACTAAGACTTGGATCAAGCAAACGCTGTCTTTTACACCATGGGCGGCTCATTGAAACGTAATTAGCTTAATTTCCATTTCGGAGATGCTCTAGCCACACTTGTGTTCAGTTGAAATGCTGCAAGATCACACATTATCATGTTACATAATGCTGTGCTGTAAATGACTCAGTGGGCTTTCTTCTTGTTTCTCCCCCCACTGCATGTGCTGCAAGTCAGTGAAATGCATCATGGCCACTGCATCATGTCTGGATCCAGATTTAGTGCGGGAGGTGCTGGAGTGCCCCATCTGCTTGGAGACGTACAATCAGGACCAACTCCGGCCCAAGCTGCTCCAGTGTGGGCACTCGGTGTGCCGGCAGTGCCTTGAGAAGCTCCTGGCTAGCACCATCAATGGGGTGCGCTGCCCCTTCTGCAGCAAGGTGTCCCGCATGAGTAGCATTTCCCAACTGGCCGACAACCTCACTGTGTTGAAGATCATTGACTGCGCAAGTTCGTGCAGCTCTGCAGCCGGCCTCATGTGCAAGTCTTGCAAGAATCGCCTTCCGAGGCAATACTGCTGCGACTGCGCCGTGGTGCTGTGTGATGCTTGCAAGGGTGAAGGCCACCAACATCAAGGCCACACTGTGCAGACCATCCGCACGGCTGCTGAACAGCGACGGAAGGACCTGGGTGTGAAGCTGGCTAATCTCAGAGAGGCCATGGCCAATATTCAGAAGAAGAAGGCAGCCATAGACAGTGTGTCAAAATCCTTCCGCCTCAAGTACAAGGCTGTGCAGCAGGAGTACGCCAGGGCTGAGCTCCGGCTTCAGGAGGAGCTTGGCCGCTCACGCCGTGCCTTTGCCACCTCCATGGCAGAGGTGGAGAAACTCAATGCTCAAATTTTGGAAGAGCAGACGTACCTCCTGAACATCGCGGAAGTGCAGGTAGTATCTCGTTGTGACTACATCACCATGAGGATTAAGCAGACTGATACTGCTTTGCTGGAAGATGGCGGCAGTAATGATGAGGAGGAGCTTGACTTAAAAAGTAGTCTCCCTGTCCTCTTGAAGCTGCAGGATCCAGAGCTTGTCAAGGCAGAGCACCCTCAGTCTGTAGATGTAGGTCAGCTGACAATTAAGCCTTGTACAATTAACACGGATGAGGAGGATGGCCTGGAGATAGCCACTGCTGCAGCACCCCTGGATATGTATCGAGATGTAGATATGATTACAACTGTAGAGGAAGCAGTGTGTGCCTCGCCTGGTAGCTTCAAGTCCAAATCTGTGGATGGAGGGGAGCCATCGCCAGGGGCTGCAGGAGGTGCATCTGGGGGCCAGCTTTGCCAGTTTGTAAAGAAGATGGGTTGCAAGGGGAACCTCCCTGGTATGTTCAACCTGCCAGTGAGTATCTGCGTAACTCCGCAAGGAGATGTGCTGGTGGCAGACAGAGGCAACTACCGTATCCAGATATTTAATCGCAAGGGCTTCCAGCGCGAGATCCGCCGCAACCCTAGCAGCATTGACAACTTTGTCCTGAGCTTCCTGGGTGCTGACCTGCCCAATCTCATCCCTCTGTCCATTGCCATCACCCCTCAGGGCCTCATCGGGGTCACAGACAACTACGACAACTCCGTCAAGGTTTACACCACGGATGGCCACTGCATTGCCTGCCATAAGAACCAGCTCATCAAGCCTTGGGGCATAGCCGCCATGCCCTCAGGTCAGTTTGTGGTGTCAGATGTGGAGGGAGGGAAGCTGTGGTGCCTGGCTGTGGATCGTAACGTCGGCGTGGTGAACTACAATAGGTTGTGCTCAGCCGTCAGGCCCAAATTTGTGACTTGTGACTCTTCGGGGACAGTGTACTTCACCCAGGGTCTGGGCCTTAACATAGAGAACAGACATAACGAGCACCACCTGGAGGGTGGGTTCTCCATTGGCTCAGTGGGCACGGATGGACAGCTGGGCAAACAGCTTAGCCACTTTTTCTCTGAGACTGAGGACTTCCGCTGCATCACGGGTATGTGCGTCGATGCGAACGGGGACTTGCTTGTGACGGATAGCGGCCGGAAGGAGATCTTGCAGTTCCCAAAGGAAGGTGGCTATAACATTCTGATCCAGGAGGGTCTCACATGCCCTGTGGGGGTTGCTGTCACGCATAAGGGACAGCTGCTGGTTTTAGATTGCTGGGACCACTGCGTCAAAGTGTACACGTACTTGCAGAGGCGGCGTTCCTCAACTTGTTAAGGCTGCCGTCATCCATTTACACGACACATTTGACAAGCTGCTTTCATTTGGTCAAGGCTGGCTCTTCAGTGGTCCCCAAACAGTAACTCGGCCGTGTTGAAGGAAGTGTCGCAAGTCGGACAGTTGACACATTCTTTCACCACTGCCAGTGAGAGATCGACTCGTGGGCTGTGTTTACTAATGTGGCTGCTCTGGAGTATGGTACAACAGATGGCAATAATTGACTAGTGTTGTCTGAGTAGGAGTGTTTGTCAATCAATAATGTCTACATTAGTGATTATTTTGACTGCCATGCTGTGTTAGTGTTAAGATGAAGGACTTTGCTGAATAATAAACACTGTATAAGGTGCAAAAATTACACAAAGAAGGCTAAAACAGCCAAATGGACTGAAATGGTTAATCTGGCTACATAAACTCTACATGTTTATCCACCTATTAATGATGTGAGCTTCTTGCTCATTACCCACTTCTTCATTGTCCAAGTGCCCTCTTATACCTCTCATATCCAGGAACAAGTAGGCATTGTTTTCATCGTACAACATAAGATATCAAATCCTGTGTAACAATGTTAAGCTCAGTATAAAATCATTAACAGGATGCATTGCAGTGCTAAATAGGTAATTAATGTCTTGATTCAGTCGTCAGTCATTTTGTGTGGTTTTGTACTGTAAACAGGTTTGTGCAACCATGTATTATTGTAGTTACCAAAGGGTTTCCAAATTCAGGATATAGAACATAAGTACCGCTGCATCACTTCCTAAATTAAAGTGCTGGGAAGCAATTCTTTCAGAAGAGAATTCTCAGAAATGCAGTTGTATGCGAAGGTTTCGATGCTCCTGGTCCAAGGACATATTTTGTAGATACGTAAATAAATGCACATCTTCAATGGGCAATACATTGCACATTTTAAAGCACAAGTACTGTTTATTGGCTGAATTTGACCTGGAAACAAATCATAAAATGTGGCCTGTTTTATTTAATTATTTTATTGTTAAACTGTGCACTAAAGTTTGTAGTGCACAATGCCATAATTAAGTGCATTGCCTTTAGACGACATGCACTTGTTTTCACGTGGAAAACCAACGAAACATGCTATTTGCTGTGGGGCGTTCCCACTTTTGCTTACATTCTGCATAAAGCAGAGCAAAACACTAGATTATACGAAACCAGAGCATTCAAGTGTCCTTTCTTCTACATGAACCACAAGACTGTTGCTTCGTTTTTAAGAGTGGTGGGTCGTTTATGAAAGGACTTAGTAGGGCTTGTGTCTTAACCCCAAAAAATATATTTAATGATATCTTTGCCAGTTTATTTTGTACTGTGAGGAATTTGAGACAATAACCCCAAATATTGTTCTCTGGGACTTTTAAGAAGACATATCGTTTTATCACCATCCGTTCCCCCCAAACTTCAAACTGCTGTTCTGCTCAAGAGATCAAAGCATATGACTGAAATGTGATCATTTGATAACTTAACATGAAAGGCTAGCTCCTGAAGCATTAAAATAATCGAAGGGGTCAGTTTTCCCCCCTTTTCATTGTCAGTGTGATGCCACCTGGGGTGAGTTTTGCTTCTGATTATGAGTGTGTGTGGAGTGACTCGGGCCAATAAACATGATTGAGTTGCTGTACTTGATTTGAGCACGTGCACCATTTCCATGTGAGCACAGTATGTCACACTAGCTGTGTTTCCATCCACATTTTCCATGAATTGCAAGCGATAAAATGGACTTGTATTTTTTTGTGACCGCCGGCTTATGTGCATCAAACAGACATTTAGAGATGAAATGCTGTCATCATGATGTCATTTTGTATAAAACATTGTCATATAAGCAAGCTTCGGTTGGAAGGGAGAGCTGTTTGAGCACCTCCAGTTAAGAATGACTGTACGTTTTCCTGGTCAAGTGTTTGTAAGCCTTTCCTGGACCTTGGTCTGTAAGGACTAAACAAGTCATCATTCCTGTTAAACACTCGAGTCCAGCTAGACCTCCTCGCCCTGCTGTGAATTTTTTTTTTTTTTGTGTGAAACATGCCTTTACTTAAATACCTTATTTTATATGCAAGATTGGAGTTAAACAGTGGAAAATCTGATGGAAAAAAATATGCTTTTGGGACACAATGCCCTGCATGTATCCCTCCGCTGAGATTATATTTAAGCTACAATTATTGACATCTCATACTGAAGCTCAGCTACACCTTTCCACCGCACTCTTTCTTCGTGTTTCTTAAAAGTACATAAGATGAATTTTAAACATTGGATTTCATGTTTTCTTTTAAAAAATTTTTGATAAATTTGAGAGAAGAGTACCAGTTTTCTTGACCCTCCTAAAACTTGAACAGTTTGTGTTTTGCATTGGCTATGGTGACAACCTTTTTGAAGCACTTTAAAGAAAAAAGTCTTTGGATGGAAACATAGCTAGTAAAGAAGGGCTGCATGACAGTATCATTAACATGATACATCAGGTCAGTGTATGGCTTTTGTGGATATAATGCATCACTGACTTTGAGTGTATTGTTGATGTCGTCAGTACTTGAAGGACACTTACCAGCGAATTAGTCTTAATTGGATGTAGTGGGGTGTGGGAAATCATAGTTAATCATAGTTAAGTGGCAGCACTTCTGTCTGTTTTAACTAATCAAACCTGAGAAAGACTAAAGATCCTGATCCATATCATGTAAATTTAGTACATTCATAATATTGAGGTGTTATATTTTTGCCATGTTGCCCACCAACTGAGTTGGTATAATGTACTGTATTCATGTGGAGATGGACCGAGGTAGACTTGTCTGAATTGAGTATATTCATTTCATTTTTTTTTTGTCTTTGTGGAGAACCATCCTGGTATAGTTAAACTCAAGCATGCAAAAATAAATAAATAAAAGAAACACCACTGGACTGACAAGAGTCGAAAGTGTCGGAAGTGATCACCCCTTGGAGGTTGATGGGTGCGTTAGATCATCATGGGTCTTGGTGAAGTCCGACACGACGCTGTCAGGTCCGATTTCCGAGGCATTTTCCCGCTCTGGCGGGATTTCTCTGGCAAGGTGCTGTGAACACACATCTCACGTTCTCAACACCCCAACTTCACGACTTGCTTTGATGTTGATGTATGTGAACCAAGTCTCAAGATTCTCATTTGTATTGTTTATGATCAACCGTGTGCAATAAATTCAGCATAAGTGAGATTTCCAAAGCTTTTCTGTATTTTTCCTATCAGTGTATTAGCTGTGTGTTTATTTCTCCAGTGTGTGTATGTGTGAGAGAGTGAGCATCTCTTTATAATCACCTTGAGAGTGTCTTAACCGTCCTGTCCCATAGACACACAGTGTCACTGTTTTATTACTGCTGTAGTTACTCCATCACGTTTCACTGCCATCTCAGTGTGACTTGAGAATGGCTCACTACTCAGATACCTTTGGTGATCCCTTTCCATTATGGATGAGGTAGAAGGGGGCTGATCAGTTTTGCAGCAACAGATGGGCTGCTACTCGGTGCACCTGTAGGGTAGGTGGTTCTAATAAAAAGGTTGATGTGTGTAGGTACAAGGTAGCGGTATATAATAGTGTCATTTCAGTGTATATGGGTCATGGGTTTATTTTGTTCCAGCTTCGTTAAAGACACGCTCCACTATTTAGTGCCCCCAACTTTTTTTTTTGGGCAGTATTTAGCCTCACAACTTCCTGCATGTATCCCTCCATGTATCCAATTATTTTTATATTTAATACATTTTAGACGAAAACATCACAAAACTGTCACTATCAACATCTCAGGCAATGTTTCCATAACCATCTAATGAGCTTTTGGAGTCACTAAACTCTTCAGACATCTGATTCCATTCATCTCCACTGTGAACATTATTGCGTTGGTCCTGCTTGTGCCACCAGAACAGCTTTGGTCTTTATCAAAGTCACGCAGATCCTCACGCACCCCCACTTTTCCTGCTTCCGACACACCCAACGTTAAGCACTGACTGTTCACTAGCTGTCTAATACATCCCAACCCTCGACAGGTACCACTGTAACGAGAAAATCAATGTTCTTCACCTGTCAGTGCATTTAATGTTGTGGCCGATTGGTGTATAACCAGACAAGTCGACAAGCTTGGACTAAATGTGTTGTTCTGTTTTTGCTAATTATCATCACCAATAATATTTGGCATATTTAAAATTGGTTAAATGTCGATATTAAAGTTTTGATATAATAAACTGCCCTTCAGCAGTAACCCCACACGTTGAAAATAACTGGTCCCGAGTTCTGTTATGCATTCTACGTATTTACTTGAATGATTATTCATATGTAAGTGGAATTATATAATTATACAGTATAGATATGTAATGAATATTTTTTCATTTGATTTAAACAGGCTTAAGTCCACTCTGTCAAAAAAATTGCAAATATGTGGCGGTTTTATCCGGTGAGGCCGGTCCAATTAGTAAATTTAATTGACAGTTAATAAAAAGAAAAGGTCATTAGGGCATAAAGTGTTTTCAAGACATTTGAAGGGGTTGAGATTATTTGACCTTGACCTTTTCCATCTATAAGAATTTATAGATTTATTACACCAACCAACAACCCCCACCACTTACCTTTCTGGTACTGGAGCCAGAGCTGCTGCTGGGCCTTCTTGCTGGGGAAGTAGATGTTGCAAGTGAACTCAGAGCCATAGAGTGCCTCAGAGATGTAGTGGCTTCCGTACTGCTGGATGAAGGAGAGCAGCTCCTCGCGAGTACTGTCTGCTGTCATGGCCTTCAGGACCTTTGAGAAGCCTAAGTTGCAAAAGCATCACAGCATCAGCACCTGTAACATGCATAGGCAGGCCACATGTCCTGGGACAGTGCCAGATTTCAGCTTGATATTAAGTTTCTTGGCTCAATCTAAAAAGTTTTTGGCCCGTGTCTTAGGTTGCTGTATAGGTAGTGAAAATCATTATGTTTCTGCACTTTTCTGCTTTAAGGCATGAATCACATTTTGCGGTGTTGTGTTTTCTGAGTTCCTTTAAGCTGTTTGGGAGAACAAATCGAACCTCATTGAACCCCAGCATTGATTTTATATGGAAAATCAACTGGAGACCAACAAGGAGTCATGTTCTACTCTGCTGTGTGGCAACAAATATCTCCGATCTTCTTTAAAGCACAGCTTAAAAGTAATATTTTGCTCTGAGACCGATCGTATATCATGGGCTGGCATTATCCTGGGCTAAACTCGGGGTCATAAGAACATATTGTTTTTGTAGTATCGTGTTAAGTGCATAGTGCCGACAATAAAGTTTGGTGAAGGAGATATAATGGTCTGGGGCTGTAAATCAGGCTTTTGGCCGCTTAGTTCAATTGAAGAGCAGTATTAATTTATTCAAAGATATTTTATAAGCTTACACCTTTGGCACATTAAGGACCATGGGTTTTGGAATGTGAAATCCAGCAAGCTCATATATAAGTGTAATCTGTCCATATACTTTTGGCCATATAGTATGCAGTAGGGTGAAACACCAGAATTTAAATAGTCAGTAGTCTGAGATCATGTTTAAATTTTGGTGTTTCTTTTGTTAAACATGGAAATAAACAAGAAATATTTAGGGTAGAGACAAATAAATTTGATAAGATGCTCAAGCACCTGTCCCTTTTACTCTGGCCTTTTAGCCCATAAAGCTGCTTTTAAAAATATAAAATGCCATTTTCTAAGCAAAACAATTAAAACAATGTAACTAATATAACTACAAGGAATATAGCTACAATGTAACTAATATGGATAGAATATACTGAATTATCTATATATCTATATATATATATAT
>JBBPCX010000088.1:8270582-8293210 GCA_037974365.1 Hydrocynus forskahlii | reverse complement strand
AGAGAGAGAGAGAGAGAGAGAGAGAGAGAGAGAGACAGAGAGAGAGAGAGAGAGAGAGAGAGAGATACACGTGTCCTTTCTAGGTGGAGTTGCATGTTCTCTATAAAGGATAACATATACATTTTTAAAAATCCACCCCGTCACGGCCTGGCCTGTATGTGATTTAGTTGAAATTAGGAGCCCGAATCCTGAAACAGTCTTTAACTCCACAGCTAAATCTTCTTCATGTCAAAGTTCAGTGGGATTAGTCGTCCACTCAAAGTTCATTTCAACTTTCATTTCAGATTTTCAACTCAACATCGATTTTCCAAAATATAAATATGAGACAACAATAATGATACATAATGAACATAACATGAACTTTACAAAACTTTGTTTGTTTTTCCTTTTACGTGTCCATCTACCTGTAGACAGTGTGATGGCACTGAGTTTAACCTTGTAGAGGTTGCTGCGGACCCGCCACTGCTGCACCATGGGATACCCCATCCCCTCGCTGAACTGGGCATCTCCTGTGGAGTCAATGCAAAAATCACACAAGCACAGACACAGTTAGGCTTTAAGGAGCTAAGAGCATCTACAGTATTTTGAGCCACCCCTCATTTCTTTACATTTTGCTTCCAAGCAGACAGACATTCTTGTATTTTAAATAAAAGTCTTAAGGAACAGTTCCCCTGGCTTCCTGAAGGACTTTCAAAGACTCATTTCTAGTCCAGTCCCTGAACCTGACCAGTTTTAGAGGAATGATTTTGTTTGTTAAGGCCCACAGTGACCTACGTATGAATCATTCAAGCAGAACAAAGCACATCTAACTTAAGTCCTGAACCAGTGAAGAAAGGATGGAAGGATGGCTGGACAGACGAAGGGTTGGATGGATGGACCCTGTACATTTTTGCAGGATAAATGCTGCGTAAAGAAAAGTGCAGACTGCTTGATGAGGCTGTTCTCAGGGGAATTAAAGCGCTTGTAGTGTCTGGTTTCTCCTCGCTAATGCTGTCAGACTCAGCAAAGGCTGAAATTTGATTTGGTGAAAAACAATCTGCTCCGCAAAGTGAGTTAACAGATTCGCTCGGCCAATTAGAGCCCAGCAGGGGGGAAAAAAGAAAAGAAACAATTAGCGGCTCTGGAAGGGTTTATAGCGAGGTCCAGATAAGGACAGGTTCGCTGTGAACCTCTGGTGTGCTGAGACTTCTCTAAGGTGCCCCAAAGGCAGCCAGGCAGAAAACGCTGCAGCCAGTTCTGCTAATGGAGTGATCAGGGTCACGGCCTGGGGCCAAGACTTCCCAGCTACACAGCACACACATGATCATATGGGAAGATTAGGTAGAGCGGTGTGTGTGTGTGTGTGTGTGTGTGTGTGTGTGTGTGTGTGTGTGTGTGTGTGGAAGGTGGAAGGAAGTGTATAGACATCAAATTCACACCCGTCTACAAATACAATCAAATGCAGTAAAAAAAAAATCAATTTGTATTACATACGCTGATGAGCCAATTCATTAACTATCTACACTCATTGTCTATTTTATCATCTCCACTGACCATAAAGCATATAATATGCATATTACATTTTATAATACATATTATAATTTACAGTTACAGACTAGGCTGTAGTCCAAGTATTTGGCCCTGTTAACCTTCTTTTAAACCCTTCATCAATAGTCAGGACCCCCACAGGACCACCAGTGAGGAGAAAGAGGGCGACAGATAGACAGATAGATAGATAGATAGATAGATAGATAGATAGATAGATAGATAGATAGATTTGATGGAGAGTAGGAGAGACCTGTAAGGAGCTGCAGGTTGGGCATCGGTTCGGACAGCACTCCCCTACACTGCTCCTCCACTGGGAGAGGGATGACCATCAGACCGTCCGCCAGCTGCGGGAAGTCCTTGATAAAGTTGTTATCTCTGTGGAGAAAGAAAAGTAAGAGAGGATTAGAGTGTGCCGGCTCGTCTGTCATAATCAGGGGGTCCGTGACTCCAGTGCTGTCTAGATGTCAACTCGCTCGCTCTTCGCTGAGAAGCCTCTGCAAATGTCAGTCCTTTTAGGAGAGCAAATAAAAAGTGTTGTTCCTGCACTGCTGGCTGGCAGTGCCACCCGGGGATGGTCCTGTTTAAGGACTTGCTGACTCGAGGGTAAATCGGTCTACAATTAAACATTTGAATCTCATTGAACTCATATTATACATCCATCGAATACACACTGTTCAGAGGGACTTCTCATAGAACACCCCTGCATATTTTGCAAAGAAATAACTAAAGCTATTAAGGGTGGACCATGTCTGACCATGCCAGAAGCTTTCCTCTTCACCCCAATGTTCCCTACAAAAATCATTTTTGCATCTTGCCACCACCTCGTACCTGTTCTCCGGCCCTCTTTTTATTTTATTTTACTGTTATCTCTAGAAACAAAAGTGCAGTGTTGTTTGCTATGTGAGATCCTCAAAGGGCCCGTTTACTTTAAAAGGCCAATTTAATGGGAATTATTTTTACTCGTTGAAATAAAACACTTCAGTGCAGTGTGGAAACAATGATAACAGTTCAAATGTACCACTCACCATTCCCTAGTTCATTGCAGTTCATGTGGAGATACTACCATGCAAGAAAACCTCTTTGGAACTATTTCACAATGATTCACCTATTCATCCTTCAGCAGTTTAGCATGAGGTCATCCACTCTGCTTGAGAAGTGTTCAGAGTGATAAAGTGCACTGGAGGCATTTCGAACAACTCTGGAGTGTGTGCTGAGCTGGCGGTGGGCCAGGCCACATTGACTGGAGTGTGTGTGTATGAGTGTGTGTGTGTGTGGCCAGTGTGATGACTGACTGGGCTTTAAAGGGCAGGGAGGGACTGAACAGAGATTGGGACAGAACCATGGAACTGCAGAGGGAGATAAGAGAAAAAAGAGCGGAGAGAGACAGAGTGAGAGAGAGAGAGAAAGAGAGCGAAGGAGACAGAGAGACGGACGGAGAGAGAGAGAGAGAGATTACACACAAGTGGGGGTAGAATCCACAGCCACAGAACTAAAGGTCCTCTCTCTTCTAAGACCGTGAATCTGTGTGTCTGTGCATGAGAGATAGAAGAAGAAAAACAAGACAACAAATGGGAAGATGGAAGCGGCTTCTTTTAAATTTCTGAACAAATAAATAAAGAAACCTACTCTACCTGACTGATTTTCAAAGCAGCAGACGGGCTGCTGGGAGAAGGAGGAGTTCGCGCTATCCTTTCCATATCTTTACTTGTTTACTTAGTGCAGACAGAGAATGAACCTTGTAGTGAATGAATGAATGGGTGAGTCAGGCCTTTATTAGTTTATTTTGTATTTTACTCCTCAGTTCTAGTCTAGCACAATTCTGCCCTCTAGCACAGGTGCTACTTGTTATTAAACAGAGGATGAGGGCTAACACCTGCCTGATATGGAAAAAAAGTCTCAGTATTGGGATTGTACTGCTACATTTTGAGATTGTGATGCCTTACATTATATTAAAGGGCCCTATCATCTCTTTGCTGGAATTAAAAAAAACCTTGCTATATGTCAATTCGGTAAAGTCCCTGTATGAAAACTGCTGCAGAAACAACCCGTTTTAAAACAACACTTTTTGTGATGTGGAAAAAAACAACACATTTATGAGTATCTCCTTATTCGCCTTGCAGGAGCTTAGCCCTTCTCATTCATGCTGAAGCTCTACTGAGTGTTTCAGCCCTGTGCTGCCTGCTGAATATTTAATGATAATATACTGTCACTGTTGTGACAAAATCTCCAACCTCAACCCCCAAACACACAACACACTCTTCCTGTCGATTTTATCCAACTTTTGCAGTTGATCTCAGTGGAGGAGAACGATAACCACACAAGTTAGAGGCAACCAGGACATGCTTTACTGAAACAGTGGTGGGGGTGTTAAGAAAAGATGGAGAGAGAAGGGTAGAGAGAACAAGGCAGAGCAGAGAGAAAGAGAGAAAGAAAAGAAGAGAAAAAGAAAAACAGAGGGGGAGAGAGAGCACTGTAAAAAGATTACTCAGGCCTGCTCACATAACTCTATTGATTGTTGAATTAAATCAGCACGCATCTGGTGGGCCGTGTGGCCCTGAGAGCTGACGAGTGTCCTCAGACCAAGGCCTCAGTGCATGGATTTTTTTTTGTTAAGTTTTGTCCTTGTCACCAGTGTACACTTGTTAACAATCCCTCTCTTCAGACTGGGCAGGGCTTACTTGTCTCTGTCCTTTGTATTTATTCCCCACTGAGGTTAGTGACTGTCATTGGTGGACGGAAGGCTGCCTTCAGGCTGAATCACGTGTTAGCTGTTATCAGGATAATGGAATTTGCAGTAAAGAGACACTATATGAGCAAAAGTACTGGGAAACACCTCTTAATTATTGAATTCAGGTGTTTTCTAATGATACCCACTGCCACAGGTGAATAAAATCAAGCATGCCCAGGCATTTTGTACAACACCATGCTTCCAACTTTGTGGAAACAGTTTGGGGAAGGCCTTTTTTCTATTCCAGTCTGTGCCCCAGTACATAAAGTAAGATCCGTAAAGACCAGGTTGGATGTTGTTGGTTTGGTGTGGAAGAACTTGACTGGACCACACAGAGCCCCGACCTCAACCCCATCCAACACCATTGGGATGAACTGGAGTGGAGATTGTGAGCCAGACCTTCTCGTCCAACATCAGTGCCTGACCTCATAAATGTTCTACGGAATGAATGGGCACAAATTCCCACAGAAACTCCAAAATCTTGTGGAAAGCCATTTAAGAAGATTGGAAGCTGTTCTAGCTGCAATGGGGGGACCAACTCCATATTAAAGTCTATGTCTTTGAATGCAGTGTTATTAAAACCCCTGTCGGTTTACAGATGCAATATGCAAATGAGCCCTCTGACCAACCACAGTGTTTTCATTGTGTGTCTTGAACATCCTGACAGTTCACAGTTCAGGCCTTTTAATGTAATGCAGTAAATAAATGACGATCATTGTGTCACTTTATTGATCAAGTCATGCTAATTTATTTTTCCCAATTTAGTTTTCTTCCCAATTCCCTCCACTTTCAGAAAATGTTATTGATCCCGGAGGAAATTGCTCCAGGGCTATCCCAGTTCCACGAGGAGGGGAGGGGCACGTTTTCTGCTTCGCATTGCATATTTTCTATGACTCGGCAGCATGACACGCTTGGAGGAGAACACTAACTGCCCATTCTGTTGCACCAACTAACAAAATGCCATCAGTCTCCAGTAGATGTCACAGCTATCTGTGGCTGAGCGTCCAGGAGAACATTGACTTTTGGAGAACATTGACTCTGCTCTTTTGGATGGGTTGGGTGACCCTCCCTCTCCCCTTCATTAGCCAACTAGCCAATGCTGGCATTTGCTAGTTTGGCAATTTCTGCTGAATATGCTGCTTTGAGTAAAGATTGATTTGGGTCTGTTTTGTGATTAAAAAAATGGTTGAATTGGATGTATACAGCATGCTAAGGAAGTCTAGAAAGAAAGGTGAGAAGAGAATCTGTAGTTGTTCACATCAGTGATGTTGAGCGAGACTGCAGCGGACTTGAAGGCCAGTGGAACATGGCCTGTTTCCAGGGAGCCATTTATTATATGAGCGATGTCGGGGAGAAGATCCATAGGTATCGTCAGAAGCATGGGAGATGGGATTGGGTCAAGTGGTGATGCGGTAGGGTTGCAGGATGAAAGTAGGAAACAAGTGGGTACGTTGAGGGTAATCAGTAGCGAGTAGGTGAGAGAAGTAATGACTGCAGGGAAGTCTATTCTTGACTTCTTTATTGAAGAAGGAGGCAAAGTCCTAAGAGGAGATGGAAGAAGGAGCAGAAAGTGGAAGATTAAATATGATGTGAGAAAACTGAGAAAAAAAATCCAGGTTAAAAATCTTTTCAGCACTTAGTAGGGTCAGTAGGATGCTACTCCTTCTGAGTGCCGACTGGTAGGTGAGCTCATCAGCTCACTGACTATAGGTTACATTTACTTAAATCAGGAGAGTACGTGGGGCACTTTCAAAAAGTCCTTCAAGTGCAGCTAAAAATTTCATAAATGTGATATCAGTGTTGAAAGATCTTATGCTGTTCTGTGTTAAGAAAATGAGCACATTTTCTTTATAAAACACATTCAAAGATTACAGTTGTGCACAAACGCGTCAATGGGACCCATGCATTCAAGTTGGGAGTGCCCTCTAGTGTCTGAACAATCTGGAATTAATTATTGAGTAGTCATTCATTCCATTAAAAACTTTTGCATCGTCCTCTCCAATTAAGATAAATTATGATTATATGGGTTTTATGTGGATGTCCTGAAAAACAGTCAGAATTACATTTACATAATCTCTCCTTGTTAAAAATGCGTTTTCTGATTGTGCCTCGATAATAAAACAATTTGTGACAAAACACATATGTATAATTATCACAAAAGCATTTCATATAAATGTTTTTGCCCTTCCATTTCTGTAAATGGAGCATATGGATGGGGGAATGAACACTATGTTTTGAAACTTTCCAGGAAACTTTAAAGATGGCCTTCCTAGGCCTGTTACTATGATCTGACATACGTCAGTCTATTTAAGCAGATCACACTGTGTTTAATACTGTAATATGGTAAAAAGCAAGTCTATTAGAGATGACTGAAAGCAGATCAGGTGAGAGTGTGATCGCTTAGACCCAGCGTGAGGCTAGCTGAAGAAGCAAAAAAATACACTTTCTTCACCTCTTATCCTGAACGGAGCCAGGATGAGCTCCGTTCAGGATAAGAGGTGAAGAAAGTGTATTTTTTTGTTCGTTTTAACTATTTTATATCCAGTCTCCCCCGCAGTGCTCCTGTGTGATCTGCCGTTTACCTCGAGTTGTCGGCAGATTTCAATTCACCCTTCTGGCCTGTGTGAGATGGCCTGTGTGAGAGATTTGCTCAGAAGTGGACCTTCACTCCTGCAGGTTGGTGTCTTGGAGGAAAAGAAAAACAAACAAAAAAAGGACAAAGAGGAAAGTGAAGCTGGTGCATTAGGATGCATGTGTTCTGTAAGCCACTAGGCTGCGGTTCAGTACCGCCTGAGGGACGGACTCAAACCGGTATACCAATAGCAACTGTGTGAGAGAGAATGTGTGTGTGTGTGTGTGTGTGTGTGTGTTTGTGTGTGTGTTTAGCAATGTTTCATTCAGTACTCCAGAGACTTCATTAGTGTGTTTGTCTCTGAGCCATGGCTGCTGCAGTCCGGCTGGAGCTGCTCAGCATTCCACTCACTCAAATTCCGCTGACCAGTAGCCAGAGCAATCTGAGTGTGTGTGTGTGTGTGAGTGTGTGTGTGTGTGTGTGTGTGTGTGTGTGATAATAATGAAAATTATACATTTACTGTCCATATGACACGTGCCCGTTAAATTTGCCGGGACATCTTGTTTTGCAAGTCACACTGTTATCAGGACTCTGGTGGTTTTTATCACTTAAAGGGCCCATATCATGCATTTTGTTATGATTTATTTTTATCTATGTGTTTATTTCCTTGTATGTCTGTTTTATTTGTGTGGTTTAATGCACCAAAAAGAAAACAGTCACATTCCATTTCACAGGCCCATTTTAATCCTCTCTATATCAAACAGGCTGTCTCTGTTACTATGCCATTAAGACTGAGATATGTAAATGAGCTCTGTCCTGAGTGGCTGCCCTGTGATTTGACTTATTTGTCAGGGTTATGACTCGCAGTTTCAGTGTGAATGGGCCAGGCTGCAAGCAGTATATGTTTATGAAAGCAACAAATTCAAAGTAACCTGTTTTTATACTCGTGAATGTGTGGGCTATAACTTCTGTAGGCTGAGTAAGTGAATATGTAAAAGCATTGGTTTTCATGACATCATTCTTCTACTTCTGCTTCAGCCATGACTGTTTTCCTATACATAGCTGTGGTTCAGTGGTTACTACGTTGCACTTCGTGGTTGGATACAAAACAGCATTTTTTTATACTAGTCTTATGCGCAGTGATAATGCTGAATCTAATATACGCTACTCTAATATAATACAATCACAAAAACACTGGGAGATGTGTGTTTTGGAACCTTCACAGTGTTTATGTTTTAAATGAAGCTTACTTAATTAAAAAAGAGTGAGGACATTTTTCATGACATTGTGTCTTTAATGCTCATTTCTGTTAGCGCCTTTATGAGATTTGCTTGATAAATTAGCACCATGCTAACAGTGATAAATTAGCAGCGTTCATTAATGTTATTGGGCTTATAATTTCCCTACAAGAAACAAATATCTGTCCCTTTCTTTCTCCTTTCTACGTGTATGTCTGTGTGTCTCGCTCTCCGCATTATCTCTCCATCCCTCATCTGTTACTCTCATTCTTTATCTCTCTCTCCCTCTCTCCTTCTTCTCTTTCTCGGTCTCCAAATCACTCCCTCTCTTTTCTTTTTTTTTCTTTTCTTTTTTATGTCTTTTTAATTGTCTCCCTCCCTCTTTCCTTTTATTCTATTTATATTTATCTATATCGTATAATTTTTAATATATTTGTTTATCTGTATACATGACATGTTTATATAACCATTAATCACATACGCACATATACATATATTTACTTCTCTTCTCCTTATCTCTGCCTCTATTTCTCTCCTCTCTGTTCCACCACTTTCACTCTCCCTGTTATTTCTCTTCCTACTTGTTTCTCTTCCTCTCTCCCTTTCTTTCAGTCCCTTTTTCTCACAATCTCTTCACTGTTCTTTACTTTCTATATCTCTTTCCTTGGCTTGACTTCTCTCTTTTTCTCTCTTCCTGTTCTTTTCCTCTCTCTCTCTTTCTTTCTTTTGTCTCTCCCTCCCTCTTTTTCTTCTCTTTCACTCTCTGTTTTCACCTTCTCTTCACTATCTCGTTACTATTTCTTTACTTTCTATGTCTCTCTGTCTTGCTCCATTTCTCTCCTCTCTCTCTCGCTCTCTTTTCTCTCTCTCTCCCTCTCTCTATCTTTCGCTCTCTTTTCTCTCTCTCTCCCTCTCTCTATCTTTCTCTCTCTCTCTCGCTCTCTCTCTCTCTCTCTAAATCCACTCCTCATCTCTCCCCAAGGCTTTCTCTCTCAGTGGGAGGATTTAATGAGAACACGATTGTCTCCCAATTAAAGCCCTCCACTAGTCCCCCGTCCGCCTCAGACCCACACACACACACACACACACACACACACACACACACACACACACACACACACACCTCGTTTGATTCATTCCCGGTGCTTCTCGTTTTCAATTTCATTTAGCCTAATTGGAGAAACATTTGTCTTCTCTCTAAAGCCTTCGCTCTCTTGCTGGCTTTGCTCGTCTTCCTCTCACTTGCTGTTGAAATGAATACAATCAGTTAATAATTAATTATTCATATAAAAAAGGGAAGTAACACCTTTGGTATAAAATGTACTTTACTCTCATCATCTATCCAGTCTCAAAAGCAACAGCAGAGATTATCACTATCATTATGGAGGGAAAACTGGTGTAATCAGTCTAAAGCAGGATCCTCAGCTTTACTTATTCAAATCAATCCAAAAGCACACACAACATCAAACAGAAGATTTAAGAATATTGAAACTGTGATGCCTTAGTCACGCTGTAGCTCCCACTACTGTAAAAGATGTACTAATACGTTACTTTAATATGTTTTAATGCAAATGAGATTGTGTTTTAAGCCTGTTTCCAATAACGTAACATATCAAAGGAGAATGCCACTTTATTTATTTATTTATATATAGATTCGGCAGTTTTAAGGGTTTTAAACAAAGCCATTCAGAGTGGCTTGATGTGAAATGGTTAATTGAAGAGAAATGCAGTGATTTATTTGCAGTGGTGGTGAATGTAACCAGGGGTTGCAAATATATAAATACATTAATATACACTATATGGACAAAAGTATTGGGACCGCCTAATTACTGAATTCGAGTGGCCCCTTGCTTCCAGTGAATGTCAATCTTAAAGCTGGCCCGCACAGAGCCCTGACCTCAACCCCACCCAACATCTTTGGGATGAACTGGAACAGACAATGTGAGTCAGGCCTTCTCGTCCAACATCGGTGCCTGACCTCATAAATGCTCTACATAATTCCCACAGAAACTCCAAACTCTTGTGGAAAGTCTTCCAAGAAGAGTGGAAGCTGTTATAGCTGCAACGGGGGACCAGCTCCATATGAAAGTCTATGTACTTGAATGCAATGTCATTAAAGTCCCTGTTGGTGCAATGGTCAGACATCCCAATACTTTTGTCCATATTGTGTATATATTTATTTACTATACAAACACGCCAGATGAACTACATGTGTCTCCTGAGCATTTAAATGTAATGATGGTAACATAGTGATTGAAATGTATATAAAAAGTATACAAATTTTCACTGGAGCGCTACTTTGTCTTACAACGGAGCATTTAGAGGCATTAAACTCTTCAGACAACTGGTTCTGTTCACCTCCATTGTGAACATAGGGACCTTTCATAGGGTATAGATCATTTCATACCAAAACCCTCTCTGAATAAGTGTTACATCCTAAGCATTATGCAGAAATGTTTAGGGAAAAATAAATGTGCAAAAGGTGAAACAGTGCTGTTCATACTCAACTCTGGCACTGGAGGGCGCTGTCCCTCTGTGCTGTAAACCCACCGAGCGGCTGTAGAGCATCAACAGCATGCCAGTTCATATCCATCGTAAAGGTGAGCGTAGAGGGCCCTTCAGCGGTTCTGAACTGTATGCACAGCGAGGGGCTTCTTTTCTCATTACTCACCCTCACACACATCCGCTCTCCTACACGCAGCCCCTCGTTCAAGGATGTTTATTTTTATTTTCTATAATTTATACCCCCTACCACCCCCTCCGTCCCCCAGCCCTGCACACCGCCGGAGTCCCACTGGACGGTGAATCAAACATGATGATGCACCTCCAGCCTCCGCCCGCAGTGTGTACAGAACATTGTGTACCCCCCACCAACACCCCCCACACCCACCCACCCACCGACTTATGATGAACATGGAATATAAATATGAAACAAATTACATCCAGTCACGTCTGTTCACCACAGTGTCACAACCAGCACTCATAAACAAACATAGTTTGGTCAGCTAACGTGGCTGACAAAGAGTGACAGTTCGGTCCAAAAAAAAGCTAACATTGCTAATGATGATTTCAAGTAAATGGCGGTCGTCACCACACAAACCGCAATGAGCCTGATATCTTCCATTAACACCCTTAAAAAACACTGGCTCGAATAAACACTCCCATCAAAAAACAAATGTTGCTAATCAGGAGTGAGCATGAATGGAAGCCAGATGTCAGTGCCAAATGACAAATTTACATCTCGCTAACTGAAGCACGCTAGCTAATTCCTGCCCCTCAAACAGGGCTTAAAATATTTAGTCAGAGAAGCTAATAGTGCAACCTAATTTTCCTTCCTGCAAACTAACCGGCGCATGCTAGCTTCTGTTTATTAAATTCTGGCCTCAGAGCAACACTCATAAAGCGTAAACTGTCCATTTGTCATACATGGACACAGCAGTGTGAGATTCTTCTCTGTATTTAACTCATTCACCCAGTGAAACAACGGGCAGGCAGAAATGCAGCACGCAGGGAGCAGTGTGTGCGGACGGTACCTTGCTCAAGGGTACCTCAGTGATGCCACTAGCAGTCCTGGGATTCAAACCCACAACCTTCTGATCACAGGAGCAACTCCCTAACCACCAGATGTCTTGAAGAAAATAGTCCAACATGCTAATTTTGCCAATGACTGAAAGCAAATTTAACAGATCATTTGTCAAGATAAATGACAAAAACCCTAATACATAATAAATGATGATGAATGATAATAAATAAAACAAATTAATGGAAATGGAAGACTGCTAGCTTTTATTCACTGAAATTTTGTCTAGCACCACAAAATAAAGCAAACAGCCACTAGTTATCTAGTTAGCTTCTGTTCAGGAAATTCTACCCTCAGAATAACACTCACCTTACAGTCCAGGAAGCTAATTTTTCTAATGACCAAAAGCAAATTTAATGGACAGCATTTGTCATGATAAATGATTAAAATGATAATACATGATAAATGGTAATAAATTATTTAACATCACACTAATAGAAGCTTCCTCCCAGAAGATGATTTCGCTGCTCACAACAGTCTTTTCTTTGTCTCATCAGAAAGATCAGAGATTATTGGAGTCTGACTTGTTTCTCTAACAGAAGTTCTTTTTCTGCACTTATCAGCTTCTCAGTTTTCTTTATTAATCTCAAAACTGTCTGAATCTCAAAAATGTAGTTATTTGGTCACTAAGGCACATTTCAGATGGTGTACAAACTCATTTCTAAGACGACCAAGTTTCTTTTGGAACTTATAGTTTATCTCAAGACCTTATTATTTTGAACAATTGCGAATTTAAGAAGTAGGAGAAATTGGTTAAAATCTCATTCGCCCACAAAAAGTCCGTAAGTACAAGGCTAACTGTTGTAACCCGAGGAACCCCTGTACTTCATTTAAAAAAAAAGGTAACATTGCTGATGAGTGAAAGCAAATCCAGATGTCATCACGTAAATGACAAAATAACTGCATGCTAACTGGTGCATGCTGGCTTCATTGCTAGCCAAGTCAACATTGCATTCGCTTTGGTGCTTAAACTTTGGGCAAACTTGTCCTCGGTGCTTCGCGGCCATCACCAAAGTTAGTCAGGCTTGTTAGCACAACAGAATTCATCACCATGCTCCCTTTGCTCCTTTGTTACATTTAAAACAGCCCCGAGGAAAAGAAACGCTCCCAAGCCAAGTGTGCAAAGTTATATATCCTGCCTGTCAAAACAACAAAAACTCCACCTAATGTGGGGGAAAACAGAGTTACAATTTGTTTCATGCCACCCCGGGGCTATGACATCCCTGTCATGCCTGACGCGCTAGTGTATTACCATAATAAAAAATGGGTATTTGCTCATGGGCGCATTGGAAACCTGTTGTTGTTTCTGGGAATTGCCGTCTTGTTTTTTTTTTTTCTATTACAGCGTCGTGGAGCTGCTTTGAAGCCTCCAAGCCCAGACAGCCCTATTATGAGGCCCTGTTTTAGTGTGTATTATGAGCTGGAACAAAGCCATTTTTTCCTCCATACACAGGGCAGAAACAGAGTTTGTTTAGTACGAGTGGACATTATGACAAGGCCTCTGCCGAGCGGCCGTGATTTACTGTGGGCGTACGTGGTTGTGTCGTACTGTCACCTCGGAAATGAAGTATTCAAAGTGTACCCGTATTGAATGGATGGATGGATGCGAAGGCGGATGGATGAATGAATGGCTGGCTGGTTATATAGATTGCCAAGATGGAGAAAATGACATATTATAGCAAGAGCTGATTTCAGAAACAGCAGCCGCTAGTGAAAGCAGCTCAATTTAGTGGCATCATGTCCATTCCAATCCCTGGCCACTTTATTGGAAACACCTATGTTGTGCTCCCACTCACTTGCCACTTATAGGACTACTGCATAGCTGTACATAAGACTGTACCTATTGTTTGGCTGTACTGTTGTATTAGTCCGGCTCTCTACTATTAATCTCTAGTCAGTTTCTAACCATTGAAACAAGACTCGAGACAAGACTCGATCACTTTGACAGGCTAGCGAGGCACTCCCCATCCCCCCTGTAAAATCTTGTTTCACCTCAACCAAGCCAACACAATCTTAAGTCACCACACCAACCCTCACATGCCCCCAAAAATATCACTAAACAGAGCTTGTTTTGTATGATGGGACATTATGACAAGGAATCTGCCGAGCGACAGTGATTTACTGTGGCAAACACGGTCTTGTACTGTCGAGACAATTTCACCTTGGAAATTAAGTATTCAAAGTGTTCCCCTATTAAATGGATGGATCTGATTGATAGGACTGAATTTTCTACTCTTACATTTATGGCATTTTAGCAGATGCTTTTATCCAAAGCGACTTCCATACTACAGGGGGCAGTCTCCCTGGAGCAACTTGGGGTTAAGGGTCTTGCTCAGGAACCCAGTGGTGGTGTGTTGAAGGTAGGCTTCAAACCCATGACCTCTTGTTCCAGAGGCAAGCATCCTACCCACTGAGCCACCCACCACCTGCATTCACATTGACATTTACGAGAGACATTTACATTTACAATGCACTTATTTAACCCTATTTTTTAGAACTTAAAACAAATTACATCACTTTTCTACATAGTCACCTTCCTTTGCGATGCAATTTTCCCAGTGTCATACCAACATTTCAATGCCAGCAGCAAAAAACGTTTTTGGTTGAGTGCGTAGCCACTTATGCACTGCGGCTTTCACATCATCACACGAAAATCTTCGTTCCCTTAAAGCTTCTCTGAGCGGTCCACAAAGGTGGAAATTAGATGGCGCTAAATTCTCAGACACACCTGGTTACTACTCTTCCAGTCTTCGCCATTTCCAACAGAAATATAAACATGCGGGAACTTTTTAAACGTCTCTTGTACGTTTATGTTCACAGCATTTGGCAGATGCTTTTATGCTTTGTAGTCCACAAGAAAACACATCCCACATACCAGTAAACTTAGACTTAAAATTAAGAACTGCGTGAAGACTAAGATTCTCCTAGAGAAGAAGTTAGGACTCCACCAGATCACACACTTTGCAAAATTGGTGTTAGCAATGTTAGTTTATGGCATGTAGTTCGTATCCTCAGTGGTCAGTGCTCTGTTTGAAGACAATGAGGGTCTCAGCAGTTCTGACAGTCAGGAGAAGTTCTTGAGGTAGTTCTTCAACCTTTGAGAAGAGGTGAGTCATCGCTATTACATATTTACCATGCTCACTTAGACGGTTCATGATGGGCAATAGCAGCTCCTCTTTTCTGCCTGACTGTGCTGTTATGGGAGGAAAGTGTTTGCCAGCAGCGGCTGTCAGACTCCATACGGTCATGGCCGTGGCTGTGAATGAAGGTGGTAGCATTCGCTCATTGTGAGCCAGCACAAGAGTGTCGGTCTCACACTTCTGTCAGCCGGCTTCTCTCTCACAATCGCACATACACACACGGACACACTCGTGGACTGATTGGTGCTAAAGATACAACATGCCCCTTCATCATTTTGACAGCTCTCTGTTGGCAGGAGCAGATCCAGTTGGGCAGCCATATTGTCAGAGACAAGCCGCGAATGAAATCTTCGCACACGTCTTTGACTCAAACTATCGGCTCGGTGCTGAATTGCCCAAGAGCAGATGTCTCTCCATTTGAGTTTTTTTTTTTTTTTTTTTTTTTTTTTTTTTTTTTTTTTTAATTTAATAAGGGCCATATCGTTTAAAAACTAATTTTCTTTTTTAATAAGAATGTAAACACAGACAGAGTTGTGGTCACTCCTATTACTCTATTAATGATTAATGACCATATGATCCACATGATAGCTTTAATCATTTAATTTTGATCTGAATCCAAATGCAGAAATATAACCTTCAGATTCAGTCTGATCCAACCCGACCCATAGCATCAGCTTTGAATCCGAACTCAAATTATTCAAGTGGGCTACAAATCGATCAGCTGTCTAAGTGCTGGTCCTTCTTTTAGAAGTCAACAGAAGTCACTGCGCAGTAATCCTTGGGCAAACTTCCAAGAGAGCATTACTGGCTTTGCTCTCTGGGTGGGTCAGATATCCTCCGCATTTTTTTTTGCTTTTGTGATGTCCGGGCTTCGTCCGTCATGCCCCTTTGTCCTCGTGCTGGTTGTTTATGTTTGGGCGTGCCGGTTAGCAAGGCAATCAAGACACCCGAATGGAATGAGCCTCCACTGCTCAGTGCTGCCCCACACATAAACAACCAGCACGAGGACAAGGCCCGGACATCGCAGTCGCCTGTATTCAGAGGCGGGAGGTTTGAAAGTAGCCAATCTGAGCATCTTGTTTATTTCTTCTTGCTGCTGATTGGTTGCTGCCCTGTGACGCATCTCTGGCAAACACAGTCCAGCATTTTCCCCGTGGAGCTATCTCAAGTGTTCTCGTGTTTTTTTGTTTTGTTCTTCTTTATTGCTGTAAATTAAATTAATTTATTACTGTTTTTACCCTGCTTATACCAAAGAAAATGACAGCGCATACCAAAGTTAACGCGCGTGCATGAATTACAGTACAGTCTATATAGGGGTAATATCAGTATTCTACATTTTTGCTCTGCGGGAGTTCAGCGCAAACTGTACAGTGCGGATACGGGTTTACCTTTACATTTTCTTTCAGGGTAAAGTATTAAGGTGAGTTTAAAATAAATTAAAGTGTTTTGGGAGCATATTAGGGGGCATATTTATGGTTTACACTATAAAAATAGAAATTTTTAGGCATTTTTACCACATTACCACATTTTTACCACATTACATATTCACAGTTTTTCACTATACGCGGGTGCTCTTGGAACACTTATCGTGGGGGGTTTACTGTATATATATACATATATATATACATATATATATATATACTACAATCTAGAGCATAAAAACACAACTAAGTAACAGAAAAAGGAAAAGGACATAAATATAACATACTTGAACACTGTACTGTAGGAACAAAAATGAGTGTAAAAATATGTTCAGAAGCCATGATAAAGGTCAAAATGTTGCCAACCAAAGCAACACTTGTATCCTCCCTTACTCATACGCTGCGTTACTGTGCATTCTGTGTATCTTCCGCCGCACGCCACTAAACTGGTTTGCCCATGTTGTATCATAAACTTGAAACATCGCATGTCAAGACCCTCGTATATATATATATATATATATTAGGGGTGTAATGTGATTAAAAAAATTATCTAATTCATTACTAACTCTGTGATTAATTAATCTTAGTTAATCGCACACAGTTTTGCTGTAAAAGTATTTAAAATTTTTTTATGAATTTTCACATATGAGTAAATGAATAATCAACATTACAGACTTTCAACATTCATGTACAGTAATGGTCACAACAATCAAAATATGACCAAATATGCTGAGGGAAAAAATAAAAAATAACAATGACAGTCCATTTATAAGGTGCTGTTTAAGACAACGTACATACGCACATGGGCGTAAGAAGCATTTTAATGTTTAATATATGTATTTAGCTTTGAATAACCTTGCTGGTGCAAAATTTTATACCAAACTGTCTGATCGTTTATCTATTAAGTAGCTTAAATGCAAACAAATGTTTTTTACTGTGACAGGCTACAAAGTGACTAAAAGATTCAGCATTCAGCACCACCAGTATACTGATCACTGCCTGATCACCTGAAATCATCTGCAGCTGTTTCTTCATTGGTTCAGGACTCAAATTAGATGTCCTTTGTTCCTCAGGGAGTCTGGAGAACTGTTCCTCAAGGCTAGATTAAAAATACAAGAAAGTCTGGCTGTTTGGAAGCAAAATACAAAGAAATGAGGGGTGGCTCAAGACTTTTGCACAGCACTGTGCATTCATTTAGCTTGCAGCTGTTTAGAAACCATTCATATGTTCTTTTTAACTGAGGCAGCCAGTCAGAACTGAGCTTATTTCCATATGTTTGTCTTAAAGGCACAGTAACAAAAAGAGTCTGTTTAATTCTAGCGAAAGATGAGGTTGGAAAAGGGACATGTACAATTAAATTATGTACACAAGCTAAATTAAAGTCAGGGTATGGGCTCTTTAAATATTCAGAGTAAATGGCCTGCATTATAAGACCAAAAGAAAGGGCAATGGAGTTGACAATAATGTTGGCAGACAGAGCAACACAAAGCTGTCTCATGGCAGCTGTTTGGAGAAACCAGCCGCAAACAAAACGGCTGCTGTGAAGAGTGCCATGGTTTCAAAACGTATTTTCCGAGCATATCTGCAATCCCAACTCATTCAATTTGCATCGCTTTCATGTCTGAAAGGCACATGATGCATATTTCAAGCACATTGGCTTAATTGTGTGTGTGTGTGTGTGTGTGTGTTGGGGGCAGGAGGTGACTGAGGTGTTCTGAAATGACAAGACGCACTGAATGCACTTAATAGGTTCATCGTTTATGGCTTATGACAGAAGAAAGGCTGTATGTGCAGGACGATCAGAGAGAGAGAAAAAAAAACACTTCAGGAAGTGTGTGGCCGTCTGCACCCAGAGCAGATACGCTGTCTGGGTCATTTTCTTCAGACGGAAACATTTGAACACAGTGCATAAATAAATAAATGGATAGAAGAACACTTCTAAACATCACAACAAGAGCCAGACCCTCAAGGCTGCTCCACACATAGCAATTACATAGCAACTATGCTATTTTAAGGTTATAGTGCTGAAAAGAAAACTTTGTTACTCATTCAGCAATCCATCCCCTTCTGAAACTGACCCGAGCACAAGAAAATTCTGTCAAAAGAGACCCCAATTAGCTCATTCTGACCAAAAGAACCTGTTTTTAATTATAAGGCCACTATAAAAGTAATCATAGTAATCATAAGATCGACATATGAGGTGATGATCAGTTTAGATTCTGCTTTTAGGCATCAAGTATGGCTTTAAACACCCAGATATCTTTATATAGAGCCTTACATGTTACATTAAAAAGAGACAAAAGAAATGAAATATTAACATCCTCTTGCACTGGTGTCTTCGATTCATTTCTCACAAGTGTGGGCCTCACCTCAGTACTGAACAAGACTCCAGCATTCAAGATCAAACCCTGGTTTATGATGAATAAAGTGGAGAAGAAGAATAAAGCGCATGGGAAAGTACAGTTAGGGGAAATGCAGGGCAAAATCTAACACTAAGTGGTCCAAGCAACAGTTAAGCTTAACTTTATGCTAATGAGGACTCACTATAACCAATCAGGAAAGATGTTTTCCCATGGAACACTGTGTTGACTGTGTTGCATATCGTAGATTTGTTCCACACAAATGAAGGGAAAGTGGATCAGTTTTCTGTACATTGTGTGACATTTTTATGATGAATGAAGCAAAGTGTGCAAAGGTTCTTATCTACATTCAACTTATATTTCTATTCACTAGACACTTAGAAACCCCCCCCCCTCCCCTTTGCCAGTATATCTGTATCTGTTGATGCACAGTTTGCGTTGGTCCTCTAGCCCTTCATCACTGGTAATTTTCCAATAAACAGACCGCTGATTTACAGATGTTATTTGGGTGGTCGATGAATAGCACCACTGCAAGGTCAAGAGTGTTCCACCACCCAAAAATATCCAACACCCAAAAGGTTTTGGCACCCCTTGGTCTTGGGCAAATGACGCTTTGTTGATTTTCGAAAGAAGTAAAAGGTACGTCCTCCACAGAGAAAATGCTGCACATTTTAAAGCTCAGAACCTGAATTTCTGAATTTAATTTAATAGTAGAAAATCTTGTCCTGTCCAACAGTTATTCTACATTTATATTTTGTTTATTTATTTGTTCAAATACATTAAATTAATTTAAAATATCAGGTTTAGTAATTAGTTGGTAATTTGTGCCAACGGTGTCCTTTCCCACACAAACGTATATACAGTACTGTGCAAAAGTCTTGAGCCAACCCTCGTGTCTTCATTATGTCAGGTTTAGTAATTTTGCTTCCAGACTCATGTATTTTTAATGTAGTCTTGAGGAACAGTTCTCAAGGCTTCCTGAAGGACTTTCAAAGGCTCTCATTTTCAGTCCAGTCCATAAAACTGACCAGTTTCAGAGGTGACTTTTGTATAGATCATTCAAGTGTAACAAAGCAGATCTAACTTAAGGCCTGAACCAGTGAAGAAACAGGTGCAGATGATTCCAGATGATCAGGCAGTGATCCGTATACTGGTGGTGCTGAATGCTGAGTGGTTGAAAGCCTTGATCTAGGCCCCTTGTATCTGCAGACACTTTGCAGCCTGTAGCAATAAAACATTTCCTCCTGTTTATTTCATTTAATCTACTTAGTATGTGAAAGACAAGACAGTTTGACAGGAATAAAATAGTATTTTTGTACCAGCAAGCAAATTATAAAAAAATGAGGGGTGTCTCAAGACTTGCACAGTACTGTTTGGATACACATTCTTTCAGATTTTATCCAGATGGAATGAACTTGGAGTAAATCCGGACCAGCAGAGTGGGTGGAGTTTTACAGGCTCCGTTTGATCACCATGGATACCAGAAAATCTTTGAGAAAGCAGAAGAAACTGCATTGCTCCAGAAAAGCAGCTTTGGTAAAATCTTCTCATGTCTCACAACAGTTCTGCTAGAGCTGAAGGTCATGGTTCTTTATGGAATTTAGGAGATGCCCACTGATTTCTATTACAGTTGGCAGGTTTTCTGTTTGGGGAAATGAACTGGAATGAATGTCCAGGAGAACTGAAGGTATGATCAAGCTGAACAATGCTGGGATACTTTAAGAGGATTTTCCTGATGCCACTGCATCAGAAATACAAGGTTTCCTCATTCCAGAAATTGATATACCTGTTATTTAGGAGCTAAATATAGCAGTGCGACGCCACATACTGACAGTTATATGCAGGCAGCACTTGAGGTGATGACTGTATTTCATTTCCAGCAATAAAAGTCGAATCGAATGAGAGCCTAAACGTAAAGGCCGCATTCTGTGGAGCACTTCCTTGACCCGTGGCATCCCTTTATGATCCCTATTTCAATCTTAATAACCAGTAAAATACCAGCCTGCCCTATTCGGCTATCAGCCGCTGGTGTCCGGGCCCCCCCTGCTGTGTGTTTATCCCCTCAGAGGGTTACGAGACACGGCGTTTAGCTCCTAGCTATCGTCCTTTAGCATCTTTCCGCTTATATCACCCTTGAAAGCACCTCCTTCCGCTTTACTTCCCCGAAGCCAGAGATTTATCCGCGCTGATGCCGGATGCAGAGGGGTCCAAATATGAGCGATAATCTGGCCAGCTTTAATATCTGTTGTTTGACTGCATACGTAATGAGAGAGCGAGGCTGTCGGGCGTTCGGCGCTACAGTGATAAAGCTGCAATGTCACCCCGGAGTGCCACAGCGCAGCCAGCCAACACACACTCCCCCACTTTATCATGTTCATAAAGAACAACAAGCACCGAATTATGAATTACAGAGTTATTAGGCCACGTCGGAGGAGAGCGCGGTAATTTATGCTCGGCTCAAACAATGGAGTGTTTACTTAGCGTGCCAACACTTTGAGCGCACTGTTTGTCAAAGCACAATGGAACGTGAAAGTAAACAGATTAGACACTGATTAAGTGCTAGTCAAGCATCTGTGAGGGGATTTTGTGGCGGCTCAGGTACCGGGATCTATAGACGAGGCCTTAAGGCCATAAGTCTGAGAAACTGAAACATGCTGGCATTCCAATAAAGTGGCCAAAGAATGGAAGTATAAAGTAGGTGTTTCAAGTAAAGGGGCCAAGGAGTGGAGGCAGAAGGTGGATGATTCCAGTAAAGGGGGCAAACACTAGAATTATAAAGTAGGTATTTCTAATAAAGTGGTAGTAGAAGGTTGCTGTTTCCAGTCAAGTGACCTGTGAGTGGAAGCAGAAGACTGGTGTTTCTAATAAAGTGGCCAATAAGTGGAAATAAAAGTATTTTTTATTTTCTATGTGCTCTGGCCACTCTCGCCACTCCTTCAATATCGCTCCCATTCGGCAGCAAATAACCTTCTCCATTTTTTTTTTTTGCTCACACTTCATATCTCATCCCATCCTTTTTTTTCCAACCCTTAACCTCGTTGGTCTTCCTAATTTATTTTTCTTATCTTCCTCTCCTTGCTACTTCTTTCTGTATGACTTTTCTCCACCTACTCCCATCCTCTCCTCCTCCTCTTCTTCATCTGTCCACTCGTTCACAGATGGTAGGGCGGTCACCCATGAGGACATGGTGAGGGGCGGTGACCATTGCTCAGCTCAGCGTCCACCTCGGCACTTTCATTAGGCTGAAAGCAGGAGCCTCTGCCGTTTCCCAGCTGCACGGGCGAGGCGATGGCGCACACTCGTGCTCTTTAGCTTGTAAATGTTGTCATTAAAAGATGAGCAGTGATTTAACGAGCATATAAAGCACCCACAGCCGGCTCTCGTGCCTTGACATGAATTGCCTTGCCAGTGCGGCCCAAAAGGTGCAGTACCACCAGCAGAGGTCTGTAGTGAGTCGGCACTCACAGTGAGGCCTCCTTGCCAACCAAATGGGCCTGCGTTTTCCCTTTTTTTCTTGTCTTTCCGTTTGCATTAGTGGCTTTTTTGTGAGAAATGTGCACCGTGTGAAATTGGATATGGGGGGGAGAAAAAGGATAGTGGGCGTACTGGGCATGAGGAAGTTATTCAAAGGTGAGCAGCCTATTGTACGCAGCTATTTTAGTCCTGGTGGAGCTGAAAAAGTAGGCTAACCTTGCGCAAACCGCCAACAGGATGTAAAAGGTTGCGGAGCATATCGCCGCTGCACATTTTAATCCACTGTTTTTTTTTCAACCCAGCGAGTTCAACTGTTTGATCAGTGCTAATGAGGGGCGACAGCTATCGGGCGCCCCAAAGGTTCTCCTCACCGGCTGCAATGAGTGCGAGGCTTCTTTGCGGCGTGTGCGTTTGATGGAAGATTATATTACCACTGTGTGTCACTTCAAGGAATGAATACACTAATTAAATGTGATTTCACTCCGTAATAAAGAGACTTCGGTTGGAAGGAGCCAGTGGCTTTGGATATTAACAACTGGGATGTGCAGAACTAGCATCACAAACAGAAATGAGGAGGGGGAGGGTGGG
>JBBPCX010000088.1:8251125-8261907 GCA_037974365.1 Hydrocynus forskahlii | reverse complement strand
CTAAGCACCCAGCAACTGCCATGCTTCGCTCGTTTGCAAGCCATGACAGTCGGTGGAGCTAATTTTTTAGGGGAGGGATGCAAAATTCTCTGGGCAGGCAAAGAATAAGAAAGGGGCGGTAACCTTTCCCTCTATGACGTCAAGCGGGGCAAAATTCCAGATCGGGGCATCTGAGCTGTCGCTCTCTGAATGGTGGAGCAGGATGATCAAGGCACTCTTTACACCTACCGCCATTTCTAGCCATTGCAGGACCTTAGGCAGGCTAGAGGAACTAGTAGTAATTTAAAAAAATCCCACAAAGTGAAATTTTCATGTCATGGGACCTTTAAACGTGAAAAATTCAGCTTTCCCCATCTCAGCCAAAATACACATCACATCACACTCCCTTCTCTCGCACATTAACTGCACCATTTAGGAGCAATTTAATGCTTTGTAAGTCATTTCCCCCCCACTTGTTACCGGCCAAACTGCAGAGGACTGGAGGTGCAGAAATAGAAAACAGAAAAAAAACATATTTGGTAACATGGCTTGTCCTTGGCAAGCGGCAAATGAGTTTCCCTGCTGGAGTGGATTGACCTATCGAAGCAAAAGCTTCTAATTACTCCTGTCCATGCAAGGTCCAGAGCCTTTGCAACACTACCGCCATGGCTGTGGCTGGCCTGTGGATATAGTGGTACTTCGTGTGACTTCTGAGGCTTTTCTGCTTGGATTTTGTGCACGCTTTACGAATCAGGTGCCAAAAAATACTCCTGGGACTGGAAGAACCTCATTAAGTGATTCTTTAAAGCGGCATCTTCCGATAATAAGATGTTTCATAAAGTCTAAAGAACCTCCACATTACTTAGCAGGTTCTATACTAATTAAGGCTACACTTTCAAGCAAAGAGCTACTGCTTCTAAAAGCGTGTGTCCATTCTCCATTAGTGTAAGAAGAAGGGCTTTTGGCTTAAAGAAACCCGAGGGAGGAATACATGGTGAAGGTGTCTGGCAGACCGTCTGAAGGTTTCTTCAAAGATAATGAGGTTTGCTCATGGAACCATTGAAACAAATGGATATTGCTTCTTTATCACAGGTTCGGCGCAACAAAAGCAAGAAGCAACAGATCCGTGCTTGTTCCGGACGCTACAGCCCCCTCTGGAGGCCTGTACTTTCTGGTAACAGAGGAACGTCAAAAGTTCTAAAACAATGCAAAGAGTTCAGATATCTCAGCAGAAACTGAACTTACAGATGTAAAGTAAAGGATACCTGGAAACATTTTTTGTCCTAACTGCGAATCATAAGTGACCTAGAGAGAAAGAACATAACTTTATAAACTTATACTTTACTATTAAACGTAGGCAGGGATGGACATATTTGTATACACGTGAATTATAAAGATTTGAGGGGTAATTAATAGCATAATAAAAATAAATAAGTAAGTAAAAAGGTCAGTAGTGATGAATAAAATGGCTAACTAATAAAATGGCTAACTTGCTAAAAATCTGGCTAAAAAGGGCACTATATGAACAAAAGTATTGGGACACCTGACCACTGCACCAACTGGGACTTTAATGACACTGCAATCAAATACATAAACTTTCATATGTAGTTGGTCCCACCCACCCCTTGCAGCTGTAACAGCTTCCACTCTTCTCAGAAGGCTTTCCAAAAGATTTGGGAGTTTCTGTGGGAATTTGTGTCCATTCATTCTGTACAGCATTTATGAGGTCAGGCACTGATGTTGGACGAGAAGTCCTGGCTCACAATCTCCGTTCCAGTTCATCCCAAAGGTGTTGGATGGGGTTGAGGTCAGGACTCTGTGTGGCGAGTCAAGTTCCACACTGAACTCATCCAACCATTTCTTCATGGAGCTTGCTTTGTGCACTGTGCCACAGTCATGCTGGGATAGAAAAAGTTCTTCCTCAAACTGTGTCTGTGTTGAAGTTTGACTATTATGAGCAAGTGCCTTTATTTCATATTACATTTCAAGAGCTTGTTTCCAACCATTTGAATTAAAATAAATTCCTCCAAGGAAGTTTCCCTCCCTGCCTCACGGTAAATCATGACAGAAGACTTACAGCTGTAATGCATTTTTTTTAATAATGCAAAACAGAGATGTAGCAGATGGGTAAATGCTAACATCCCGGCATCTCATGAATTAATAAACAACTGAAATGAGAAAAAAGCGCTGAAAACAGATTGTTCATTTATTTAATTAAATAATCATTTATGTATGCATGGATTCAAAGGATGCTCCTTAAACTGACACCTCGGGCCTTGTGGAACGACGCCCCCCAGAGGCCCCTGACAATCACCGGCCCCTTGCACTGGCCCCACTGGCCATCTGCTCCTGAACAGCAGAAAATGGGTAATTTCTAGGTTTGAAACCAAAGAATAGCCCTCAGCTAATACAGCACAAGGTAGAGCTCTAGAGTTTCCCTCCCAGGACATCCATTAATTGACTTCAACAGACAGAACATCCTGTGGCAAATTCAGTTGATCTATAAAATATATATGTAATGCCTGCAGTATTGAAAAACTGAAGAGAACACACATCTCAAAACTGTGATCAATACTCCTCTTCATTCGGCTGCGAAGTTCCTGTAAATCCTGAGTCAGTACTCCAGCAGTAAAATGATTGGTCACTTCGTTTAAAGTGAAAACTCTCACACTCTTGAAAATGGAGTTACCAAAAGGATTTTGCAGAAAAGCCTTTCTAAAATTCAAATCTTAAACGGTTCTTCAAACCTTTAATAAGTTGTTTTTTTTAACTCAAAAATCAAACGTGCTTCCTCTGGGAACCAAAAGTGGTTCTATTCCACCAGGTACCATTTGAGTGATGCCACTGCAGAAGCCTTTCACTTCCTTAAAGAGCCATGTTGGTAAATTTGTTAATTGCATAAACAGTTCTCCAAAGAACTGCTCATGGAAAGGTTCTTTAGGGAACCAGAAATGGTTTGCCTGTAGTATTGCAAAAAGAAGTTTGTTAATAGATTAACAAATGAACAAAATACATTTCAGTTTCAGCCCATGAGAAAGCTCAGTTTCTTTCTTGTGAAATTAAGGTTTCTTTCACGTTTATGTTTACGGCATTTTGCAGACGCTCCTATCCAGAGCGACAAACATCAGTGCTTAAGTAGTCTACATCTGTTCTTTATACCCGTAAAGCTATACTAAAATCAACACCTGCTTTTTACTAAGTTACTGCCAGCTAAGTTACACACCTTTCAGTGGCGGTGTTATAAAGAACATTTTGATAGCGTAGTGGATAACACATCCATCATCCACTAGGCAGGTGAATCAGCCAGGACAATGATGCAGGAAATTGTTTTACGTTAATGGTGCTGACCTTTTAAGCAACATACAATGTGATTTACACAAAAAATGTCAAAGATTTTTTTTTATATGGAAAAGGAATTTAAAACAGAGGATGTGTAAAATGAATAAATGTTCAAGATTTCTAGGTCACGGTTCAAATTTAAGTAACTTTGACAACATCAAAGCATTTGTGCAAAAGATCACATTTTAGGAGACTCGTCCCTCCCATTGAAACGCATGTAGACACAACTCTCAGTTGGATTTGATTTTACATTTCTACACAAACTTGTGGAGTTTATGCCAGCTTGAGTGCACTCTGTCATTCACCCAATTGGACAGAGTGGCACACACTAAATTCAAAGCTTGAACACACACCAAATGGGTGATGTACTGCTTTTAAAAAAATGTATTCAATATGCCGGACATCATTAAGTCAGCCTATTTTTAACAAAAAAATATAACAAAAAATAACACACTCCCAAAAGCAGCCAGCAGCTGGCAGGGGAAGTGACTGCAGCGTTAAGTGCCCGACTACTACAGTAAAAATATCTAAATAAATATATGAATAAATATGACCATTAAAAAATGCAAACATCTCTCTTGGACAAGAATGCAGTTTTCTAGGCTAATTTCATAGTTGTGTACATTTTAAACTTTTATTGTTTTATTAATCATTAAATAAGTTTGAAACCTGGTGGGGTGGGATGTGGGGAGCTTTTCGAACAAGAAAACAATCTTACAATGCATCAACTAGAGTCAACAGGTCTCACACTGGTCTGCCACTATTAAATACTCTGAATATGCAAAGGATGAAGCCAAGTCTGTTTTAACTATTGTTCATCTAATTAACAAATAAAAACATCTACTAAATATGTAAATGAGAACATTATTTGAATGTACTGTTTCATAAAGTAATAATATGTACATTTTACCAGAAAATAAAGTGCTTTTTGTGCACTCAAAAATAAAACAGCAGAATATCACATTACTGTGAAATACTTCGCATATCACAGTTTCCTAAATATTGCAATAGAATTGCACAGTGGCTCAATACTACAATGTTTTTTTTTTGTTTTGTTTTTTTTTTGCATCACAATGACCACATGATGCCACAATTTATCAAATAAATGAACAAATATCCTTTTCTTTTACCACTCCCAACTCCCTCATGCACTCTGTTCACATGCTATACGCTGCTTCATCAGCGGTCAGTAAAAGAGGCAGACTTGTCCCCTTTTTGACTCATTACCCCTTTTGTCCTTGCACCAATGTCCTGGATTCAAATCAGCAGTGACCATTTCATCATCTTCCTCCCTCTCTTCGTGTCGGTCCGTCCTCTATCTGGACTCAATTAATTCTGATGCTTTCTGCCAGAAATGTTTAACGCTTGCATCCACTAAGGGGGGGGTTTTAGGACATGTTCACAGAATAGATCATCTAAATTTTTCATGCCGAATAACAAAGAGCGCATCTAATTGCAGTCGCAACACAAAACGAAGCGAATAGCCTGGTGAAGTTGTGCACAGGAGGCAGCCCAGGGAGTTATCTGGGGTAAGTGGGGTATCAAGCGTGAATCAGGACACGGCTCTGACTTTCTGACTCATTGTCCTTGTCGGCGAAAGACTAATGACCTAGCATGCTCCTGAAAAGCCCAGCTAAGCAAGTCTCGCAAATGAGCAACACTAATCATGATATATATTCCTCTAAATGTCTCTGGGTGGGATGGTAGCTAGGCTGAAGAATGCTGCATTGGCTTCTTAACAGAATATGTTTGTGAAACCATGAGGAAAACGCTGAGATTCGGTCACCTTTTAGAAAAAAGGCGCAGCAAGGTGCAGCGGAATCATGGTTAATACTGTTGGAGTGAGTGTGGTTAAAATAGACCACTTGACAAAATAGGGCAGTTAAATTGCAGTTAATATTCTTTACTGTGCACACAAACATAATCCCTAACCAGCGCATATGCTTTTCTAACAAGGCATCTGAAAAAGAAATTTCAGCAGCATCACAATGGTCAGAGTCTTTAACTTAACTACACATTAAATCTGTGGGTTTCAGGACATAATAAAAAAACGTCATGGTTTTTTTGGAAGATAATCTTAACAAAGAAACGCTACAATACCATCTTAAAGGACGACTTATTTTATACATTTTTTATATTTGCTGCAAATTAAATTATCAGAGGTGAACTGTGACCTTTAGATCTAGGCCTACATTCAGCATAAATATGGAAACAATCAAAAACACAAGAAAAAAACCTTCCTTTTTGATTGTGCCTATATGGGATTTCTGATATTCTGTTCAAATCTTGTTGAAACAAAGGCTTTTCTAAATTAAATATGGACATGAAGACAAGCACTAAGTGCTAATCGTGTTGCTGTATTTTTTTGTGGAGCACGTCCAGTCGGATATCTGGGAAGTGTGTCCAGCCGGTAGGCAGACCACCATAGCAAAAGTTGCTGGTGTGGACTTGTCAGTACACAGGTCACGACAAGAGCGGTGGAGGAAATGGGAATTTACTGTTCCCACCCTTTACTCTCAACTGTCAAATCCTACAGTAGAAAAAAAATGAAACTTTCTTAACATCTGGGCTTTGATGGTTTAGAGCAAAGTGGAGGTGTGTTTCACATAATAAAGCATGTACATGAAACTATGTAGAACGTTTGCAAATATTTCACTTTTTTTTTTTCACTAATGTTTGAAAAAACATTTCACTTTACCACAGGATTTATTAGAAAATGCAGTTACAAGACTTCAAAAAACCCTTCTCCAGATCACCAGAACTTCTCTGGGTCTTTTCTTTTCATCATAGAATTTCACAATTTCACAAGCTGTTCTTCACCTTAATGTAGTCTGTAGGACTAAAGTATGAAACACTTTGTGCCTCCCAATCACAATCTCGCATCTCGCCTTTCAAAAGAACTGCCCTTCCTTCCTTTTTCTGCAATTCGAATGCGTAGTCTGCAAAATTCAAAGGTCATGACACCCTCGTAAGCACGTTTCTGAGATCTCTGGTTTGTCCTGGGGATTGCAGGCATGCTTGCTTCTCTGCTTGCATAGTTTCAGGAGGCATGGATGCCAATCAAAGAGCCGAAGACATATGGTCACCATGACCTTTACTGATTCCATTCTAGCACTTTTTCAGTCTCCACATGCCAGAAGTCCTCTCGGCTACCCAAAAAGTACTGTGTTTTCATAGGAACAGAAAGACCTAAATGTTCACAAGCCTAAATGTCTACAGTGTGAGTGGCACTACTTTTCAGTCCCCCCTGCGTCCCTCCATCTGCTCTGTGATTGCGAGAGGGAGGTCACTTTAAAGGAAAAGATCAAGTTGCAAACCAAGAGACTCCAGGCCAAGACATCAGTGGGGGGCTGGAACGGAATTGCCTCAAGTCGAGAATGGAAATACACAGTTCTCAATGTGTACTTAATAGCTACCTTTTATTCCCACCAAATAATAGAACATAAATCTATTCACATCAACATTTGGTCTCTGTAGATACCATTATGAAATTACACAAGCCTTTTCATATCTCCTGCAATCTGTTGCACACAGAGAGGAGGGTTTGGCTACAGCAGCAGGAAGAAAAATGGAATTACAGCCATCGATCCCTTTGTATTTTCTTTGGTCGTACGCCAGCCAGTCAATTACTTCTCCATCATAATTTGTGGCTATTTCTGTCCAGGCAGGACTCCTTTCAGATAAACTATCTTCAGTGAAACAGTGTGTAACACAAGACGGGCAATTAGGCTTTCCACTCTCAAGGAGTACATTAATGGCCTATCAAAGGACAGTCATGCTCTTTTCAAAAGGAGCTTGCATATAGCTATTGTGTAAAATTGTTTCAATGTAGATATTTCAAAGCCCCAATTAGGGAATCATAGATGGTTTGGTTACAACAAATGTACCTTATATTGTGCCAAACAACAACAGCTTAGATAATGCATTTTAAAAGCAGGACCAATCTACTTGGTATGACAATAGTTTCATAAAGAGACCACTTAGCTTTCTGCTTTATTGGCTGTTTTGTTTTGTATTCCAAACTCTGATCAGGAAATAGGCATGGCACTTCATCGTCCAACCACGCTTCGCAAAACTCACTGGTGACTTCCATTCTGCTGTTGTGAAATCTCTGATTGTGGCTTCAAGAGCTGTTGATTTCATGAATACTTCCATGATTAGCTTCCTTTTACAAATGCCGAGGCTTCCCATGGCACCCCATTACAATACAGTGCAAAGTCTTTTATACCCAGCAAGAAGGATAATCGATGAACCAAAACATAGACCCTGTGGGATCGGAGAGAATGCCATCTTGCTCTTCAAAAGCATGCATTTAGAAAATGCCTGAGGAAATATGTGTAGAACAAAAGGGTAACATTTTGCAACTGACTGAAACTAGCTTGCTCACGCACACACAAAACCCTCCCACTGCGGGTAAGCACGCCCTCTTGTCACTTCCAGCTCCCTTTTGCCTTATCCTGAATAAAACAGCATTAGTCATATGTCCACGACCACACTTGTCAAGTTATACAGTTCCCAATCCCATTTCACAGGGAGCCCATTATGTACCCTTGTGGCACCCCACATAAAAGCAGCAGCTCGCTACCCTCGCAAACCCTTCACAATGCCATATATTCTTCTCCTTCTTTTTTCCCCTTCCGGCACTCCTTCGTTCCGCAGGCACCTGCGAGAGTAGCACGCAGCTTTTTGGGTTTCAGCCCAGCTAGCCAGGCGCCACACAGCACTGACAAATGACTCCCAAACTCGGAGAGAAAATATCAGGGAGGAAGGAAGGCCGGTGAGGGTGGAAACTAATAGGCTGTGCACTCAGGAGTAGCATGCAAACTATTCGCACTCACAGATGGCTTCGCTAAAAAAAAAAAAAGGAGGGAGTGAAAAAATGGTACAGAAAAAAAAAGCAAGCATAGCCTGTACAGTATGCAACAAAACGCAAAACAGATGTTGCTGGAGAAAGCTGTTTACTGAAATGTTCCTGTGAACTGCAGTGCTGATTTGAATGCTCTTACTCCTAGTTCCTAGATCTCCACAACTTGTGCTGCTCAACCAAGGAGATGCTTAATTGGCTTCAACTTTGTAGCATCCAGCAATGGGAACCCGTAGCTCGACTCATGGCCTGTGCACCCAAATTAATATTCAACAGCACAATAAAGTACACTAAGAGAGATCAATGTGTCCAAGGTTGAGCTGATGTTATTTGTGTACCATCTTTACCCTTGAGCATGTCGGGGATGACAGAGACTAATGGCCACTGGAATCCATTATCGTACAGAGACAGCCACTTATCAGAGCAAAATTGTAAATCCAGAATGAGGCAGCATCACCTGTGTGCCAACACCGCGGCTTATCGGGCACCGGTCTAATTGTGCTAATCTGTGGTGGCCGGCTCCTGTCTCGCAGTAATTAGTGCCCATGGAAAGTCCTGCACTGGCACAAAGCAGCCATGCAGGATTAAGTTGCATGCAGCCAGTGACATTAATCTGCTGTTATTAATCTCCCCTCTCTTCCCTCCTCTGTATCCCCTCCCCTCCTTGCGTTGGAGGGGGGGGAGAGATAAATCACCTCTGTTGGAAGGCAACATTGTGCCTGAGCATGATTACCAAACTTATAATTGGTCCGGGTTGCTCTGAAGTTGATGAATGCGGCAGTGCCCTCACTTTGCAAACAGGCCGAGCTTCATCACGCATTCTGGCTACAGCGTTGGCATTGCCAAGCCCCACAGCCTTTAATTGAGACATCTAGCATGTGTGACAAGTGAGACTAAAGCCACACAATGCTAGTTCATCAGACCCGCCGCTTTTGCCCTATGGGAGAACGTGACATGGAGCGGTTCCATATTAAAAACTGATGACTGAATGATTCGCCACATGGATTTCTTTGACGTGGCATGGCGAGGTGCTGCTCGGTCCCTTTTGCGTGAGTTGAGTGGACAATTCATCAGAAGGTCAGGGCTGTAACGCTCCCTCCACAGTATATTGGCAGCTTTGTGTTGACAGAACAATGGGCTCTGAGCACAGCTGGAGATGCTTGAAGAACTATTGATTGAAGGGGGTTATGAAGTGCCTTTGGATCTCTTGGTTTGTTATGGTTCAGTTCAGCTTTGTGTTAATCTACAGTTTCGCCATAAAGAATGAACTACACATAGCGGGCATAGAGGTGCCTGGACACTTCTGCAGAGTGAGATGTCCTAATGTACTGCAGAGAATTGAGATTACTTAATGAATCTGGGTAATCAAGATCAAAGAAGGACTTACAGGAAGCATTAAAAAACATTGTGATCTAGGACGTGCTGGATTTGATCTGTGTTTTGTTAGCTCGCAGGAACTAAAGTTTCTTGGAGTGTTATTCCTCAAAAAGCCTCTCCAGCTTAGCGGAAAGGCTTCTGTGCACAGACAGAATGAGTCGTAAAATTGACACAAGGCGAAACGCTACCTGCATCGCAAGCCTGCTCTGAGTGGATGTATTGACCAGAAAATCTCACCATACTTCACCAGGGGCCAGATATGACCTTGTGAGCTGCCAAGCTTTACTTAGCTCATAAAGATGCCTGGAAATGCAAGCACCACTTCATCACTGAATTCCATTCATGTTTATATAATGAATGTCATCCTAAAAATTGAATGACATTAATACTTAAAAAAAAATCTGAATAAAAGAAAAGGTACTGACTGTAAGGCAAACCTTGAGATCTGAAAAACGGTAAGGAATTCATACTTAAAAGTACGGTAAAATCTTTGCCTGTTTCAGACTGCAAAGGGAAGAGATACATGTTTTATCTTCACATTTTCGCACCACGTTGTGCTCCTATACAGGAGTTAAACTGGGAGTTGTTAGGTGGGGGCCACTGATGGTTTCAGGGTTGGCATTGGTATAGTAGCACAGATGACTGCTTAGTCAAATAGGGGGTTATATTTGTCAGTGAGGGAGTGGGGGGTGTTGTATTTGTTAAATACAGGGGTCTCAATGGCATTTATCAATGGTGCTGTTGTATTTCTCAGATAGAGAGGGTTGTATTTGTCGAATGTTGGGGGGCAATCAAATGTGTTGATGGGGGGGACTGTATTTGTCAGATGGGAGGAGAATATAAGTGTTGATGGGGGGTTGTATTCGTCAAATGTGCGGGGGCATTGTATTTTCAATGGAAGGATTGTATTTGCTCAAATGGGGGGATCATATTTGTTGATGGGAGGTTTGTATATCACAAGTGTGGTGAGGATGACTATATTTGCTGAAGGGGGAAAGTATTTCTGAAATGTCAGGAGGGTAATTATGTTTGCCAGCAGTGAGCTACATATGTTGAATGCTGGCATGGTCAATGGGAGAGGATAGTTTTTGTCGATGTGGCCAGGCATTGTTTTTGTTGATGGAAGAGTTGTATTTGTTGAATGTGTATGGGGAGATTTCAACTGGGGGAGGGGGGGGGGGGGTCTGTAGAAGAGCAAAGATCCAGAAAGTTCTTTAACCCGT
>JBBPCX010000088.1:8226372-8248659 GCA_037974365.1 Hydrocynus forskahlii | reverse complement strand
GGGGGGGTATGTAGAAGAGCCAAGATCCAGACAGTTATTTAACCCGTGCTCCTCAGCCAATGCTATTTTAATCTGACTTTGCATCAGTCAGTTTCCATGAATGACCCCAGTTGCACAACCAGAGGGCCCAAGCACTCACATACAATTGATTAGCGTCTGTCTTTTAAATACCAAGGCTTCCTGACAGCCTAATTGGCCTCAGGGATATAATTAAACCGAGTAAAAAATGTACAAACTTTAGCAGGCGAGGCTCCACAAATTAATATTTCAGATCCTTTAACATGCGGATATCTAGCCTAACACGAGCGCATTATCATCCGAGTGAAATTTAATTAGTCAATTGACTTGTCACTCACTGGGACTGATTAAATGTCCTTATGGTGCTGGTTTTACCATGAAACAGTGCCTAGCCCTTAGCGGATCAAAGCTTTGACGGCATATCCGCTCCAGTAACTGTTTCTCGCCTTAAGGCACAACATTCATTTTCTTATTCCTTTTTCTTTCTCCTTCGACTGTCACTGAGCTGCTGGGCCTGTCACACACTCAGTGCGTGTGTGTTTACAGACTGAGAGATAGTAGGTTTTCAGCACGTTTGGAGTTTCTGGTGACATGAAATTGGCCATTGAAACTTCTGCTCCACTTCTGTTTCGGCTTTAAATGCCACAACCAGCAGAAATGCTAGCTGGGAGTTCAAACCCCCTACAGAGATCACACTTCTAATAACTTCTGTTAGATGCTGAATTAACAATTTTTTGGGGAAAAAAAATGTGATAAACATTCTCCAGAGTGTTGCTAGCAGAAAAAGAATTTCTATGAAATTTGAACAAAAATGGATTGTTCCCAGAAGACTTTAGTTATTTGAAAATAGAAATTCAACATAGTACACTATATGACCGGATTTGTTCAAGCTTTTGATTATCCTTTTTTAAAAAATTGATTTAGACATTTTGACCTTTAAACTTAAGGCCAAAAGTTGTAAAGTTAAGGCAAACATAAATATGCCTATTTTGCAATTTATATATACATGCATAAATATATACACATATACGGTGCATATATTTTATTTATTTATTTATTTATTTTTTTATGAAATAGTGAAATGTATAGTTGGAATGCACTGATTTGGAGCTACACTCATCATTCTAATTAATAACTACTATGCATTTCCTAAGTTAAATACTCGAATGTCTGTTGTCACCACTGCCAATCATATTCTGTTGTGCTATATTGAGACCGAGGGTCTAAATAGTTTTGTTCGGATGAAGGTCAGCAGTTCTGATGCTCATAATTTCATGTGAATTGCTTCATAGGTTGGATGGTGTGGATATTGTGGAAATATGGAAAATAAAACAAAAAATTGGTGTACCTAAACTTCTGACTTTCAGTGTGCTAGTTTGAAAAGTCATCTTTTCAGAACATTTCGGGGTGCTTCCATGCGTTCTCCTCTCTCTCTGTTCCAGAAAGCGTCCTCCACTTATGAGTCTTCCCTTTGAATATCATTAGCATAATTAAGAGTCTTCATTATTTATTGAGTGCTGAGATCTGACAGACATTTCCCGTGTAGCACAGAACTAATTATTAGCCAGATACATTAAACTGATTTAATGCATTCCTTGGAAACTCTGCTAATCACTCATGAAATGTATGCTTCCGTCATTAATGTTCTCCGAGTTATTATTTTGTTCCTGGCATGATGTTAAATACTAATTAAGCCTAATAAATCATTCACAACAGTGGCTCTCCAAGGGGCAAGAGCATATCTTCTGCAAAGTTCGAGCCTGCTTGAAAGGGGAACAATTATTTTTTTGATAAATAACATTAGCATTAGTGCTAGCATATTAAATGGGGAGGGGGTCGGAAGAAAAAAAGCAATAAAATGTGAAATGGGAAGATAAATATTCATGGGAGAGCGAAAGCAAAAGCTAATTAAACTGTTCTGCTATGAAGGAAAACGGAACAAATCCTAAATCACTCCGTCTGCTAAGCATTTATTTTCATTTTGAATCGTGTCATATAAATCAAGTCCTGATTCCCCACACAGTGATTAGATACTGAGGAGCTATTTTACCTCAAACACAGATCATTATTAAATTCCCCCAAACTCTATAGGATCTGCTTGTTTATCTTTCCACTGAAAGTGTTTTCCATGATAAATTTCTTTTCTCAATTATATGGGATAGGGCTTTATTTGAATCTAACAAGCATATCATTGTCATATTCAAATTATTTGGGTGATAGCACTGCAAAATGCTCAATGCTCAAACAAGTACATTTTTTATTGTATAATCCCTTGTACAAAAGTAACTGTGCCGGTACGAAACAAGAAATCCTCTTGAAGAGCAAGAGAAACAACCACTGAATAACCAGTACTCTAGAGAAGAAACCCCCTCAGAGCAAGAGGAGGAACTACAAAGGAACCAACCAGTATTCAGGAAGATACACCGTCCAGAACATGAGAAAGAACCACTGAGGAGCCAATCCTCAAAATGTAAGAACTTCCAAAGAGAAGGAGGAGGAACCACAGAGGAATCAATCAGTACTCAAGAAGGCAAACCTTCCTAGGAGCATGAAAAAGAACCACTGAGTAACCAGTACTCAAAATGTAAAACCTCCTTAAGGAACCACTGAGGATGTTCATCTGAAAAAAAACTGTAGTGGACTTCTGTTAGAGAGGGCACTGATCTGATATCCAGTGAGGACAGAGGACAGAGGACCGATACCAATAGGAAATGCGGGGAAAGATCTAAATATCCCAGAACAAACAGAACAAGTCAGATCTGCTTTTGTAGGGAAGTCCGGCCTAAAATACCGCAAATATCAAATATATCAAAACTATATGTGCTTGTAGCTCAAAGTAAACCAGCACATACTATACTAGAATTACAATTGCTTACTTTTAAATATTTGAATTTTTAAAGCATGTAAACAAGTGATGTTTTTTTGCCTTTTTTTTCCGTTTAAAAATTGCAAAAAAGATATTATAAAGACATTACATCACTAGATCCCCTGCTGATCCCATACCTCACCCGCCTCACTCCCTGGAAGCAAGCAATCAGTCCAGAAAAACTGCACTTACTTCTCACAGGTGCAAGTGGACGAGCTGATTTAAGCAACACACATGAATCAAAATGAGGCTCTTCTGTGCAATAACACCAAACACAGGCCCTCTCCAATCATCGATATCCAGTCACATCATCACTGATTACAGTCTCACCCAAACAAGTTTACCCTGAGCAATCACAAGACTTTATCAAGAAGAAAGAAATTTGGGTCTCTGAAGAGGTACAACTGTAAGAGTTGGTCCTATTATCAGGAGATCTCGAGTTCCATCCCTGGTGACTCCACCTTGGTGAGTCCAAGAGAGCACAATTGGCTTTGCTCTTTCTGGATGGGTAGGAAGACCCTCCCTCCCCATCACATTGTATGAGGCAGTAGAATTGATGGCTAGTGTTCTCCTACAAGTGTGTTCGACCGTCTATTGCCATTCCCTACACCTATTTCTCAGAAGGGCATGCTCTAGCCTTCATCCTCCCAGTGTTGGTAGTATCATGTGACTGAGGGGGTTTTGGATAGAGTGAGGAATTGAGCATGACTACATTGGGGAGAAAATTGGGGAATGAAAATTCCTTTTATTTATTTGTTCATTTATGCAAAACAAAGTGCATTCAATACAGTTAAAAAATAAGCATCACAACCCAACTCTCCAAACTACAGGAACTGAACTGAGTCATAAATCTCTAAGCTCACCTTTAAGCAGTGCATTACTTCTGGCCTGGACTGTATAACACTTGGATGTGTCTCATAGCAGCTTAAATTTCTCCCCATAATGGAGTAGAATCTCCTTAGTATATAATTCCTCGGCCGACAGGCTTTTAAGCCCAAATTTACGGCCCGATAAATGGACGTTTAAAGTAAACCAGCAAATCATTGGCCAACATGCCCTTTGCTGTGCACTGCGTGTGATTTAATATCTCCAGGAACTCTCAGAAGAAGTGGAAAGAGAAGTGCGTGATGGCTGTGGACCTCTTCGCCGCTGGTGCCGATGCTGTAAATGCGGGAGAACATCTGAAACGTTTCACTATGTGCAAAAGCAAAATAAATAGTCGCTTCCCCTGAGGGGGTCTGGTGTCAACTGCAGGTTCGGAGCCTATCACTTAGAATCAGAAATAAAGAAGTAGGAGGCAGTGACACTGAGAGGGTTTGCGCCTTCAGGAAGTGTGTAGGTAGAAACATGATGAACTAAACTTCTCACTTGGAGAAAAACGCACTCTGCTTCACAAGACACTTTTTTATTCCAGGCTGACATTAGGTTCAGAAAAACTTAAGGTAACACACTGTGTTTGTATGCACATTTGTATACAAGAGTTTCCGTTTTTACGACTACTAGTTATGGACCATTGTGGCATGGCTGATGTTCAAATGAATGTTTTCTTGGTGCTGGTGCGACCGCTTACACAGTTGCACCACTCAAGGACCCCTGAATCGACTTCAACTTTAAATGCCCTACAGTGTAAAAAAGAAACATTTAAACATTAAAAATTACATTGTAAAAATGAAGTAAGTTATGTAACATTCAAAGTTTAAACCCAGCATGGTAGACAGAAAATTCATGGTTAGAACAACTAAGCTCAAAGTCAGCAGGCTAGAAATCTTCAAGAAATGTGTCCTTGATGTTGTATTTTTAATTTGAGGTTGGCTATGTTATTTTTAAATTAAAAGGTAAACTCTTTACTTTAACTTCAGCTTTTAGTCACTACGCAGCATGATGTTGGAACAACCTGCCCATCAGTATCACCGACTGTCTCTTTAAAAAGCTGCTAAAAACTGCACAATTCTCCTCCACCTTCTTTTAACTATCTGCACTTCTACTGCACTTAAAATCTTCTTTTAAGTGTTCTTTCATTTCTTTTATCTCCCCCAATATCTTATTCTATTTTATTCTATTTGATTTCATTTTATTCCCTATTTCTGTAAAGCACATTAAATGATCTTTTGTGCATGATAATATGCTATGTAAAAAATAAACTTAAACTTAGACATTTTCATGGTAAGTGAACTGAACCTTAAATAATAAATCAACCAACACTTTTTTAAACATTTTAACAGTTTTACAGTTTTTCTAATTATGCGTTTGTTCTTTTTACAGTGGGAATGAGAAAAAAGGGTATTTTAACTGCAAAGATCAACAAAGCTGACCTAAAATTCTGAATTCATTGAACTTAGTTTAGTTTGATCTAACCCTGAATTTTACATTGTGTGGAAGTTCTTCACACTCTTGTATTTGAATCAAATGGAGTTCTTTAGGAAAGTACATGAGTTCCGCTATAGTATCACTCAAAGACCTTTGACAGACTTCCTTATTTATGTTTGTCTTAGCATTTTACTGCAGGTTCTTATGAAGAAAATATAATTCAATCAGGAGGGCTCGACCTTTTAGCCAGCACTTTAGATATGAAAAAGCAAAATGTGCATAAACTGTGACAAGTCATATTTATATCTCTTCTCCTGCTGTGAGGCTTAGGTCATCATATTGGCTGTTCAGTTTGTAAACACTCACCGGACTTCCCCCGGGTCCTCGGTGACCAGCACGTCTGTCTTGCAGCTGGCGATGGGGTTGATGGACAGCTCGACAGGCGGAACCACAAAGCTCTTGCTGACTGGCAGCCAAAGGCCTTGGCCCAGGCTGTAGGACGACCTGCATGAAGAGCAACAACATCAGCTCATCAGGGAGGAAGCTGAGGACTCCAACCAGACAGCTGCTTATTAGCAGAACCCAGGACGACCAGAAGAAGCCGGGCATTTTTTCATCTGTTGTGAAAATCTGTTGTTTTAGCACAGACAACGGAAGGGCTTAATCTGGAATAGCTCGTGTGCCCATGGAGAAAACAGAGTCATTTTACAAAACACTGGTTCCCAGCTGAATTATTAATGCTCCACCCACAAACAACTGTTGATAGATTGGAATGAGAAACTATAGCACATGTAGTTTTGAATCATTATATATATAATATGACTTTTGAGCTGAAACTACTAACTCCTCATTCTGCTTTATGTGGTACTGATTAGGTGTTCAACTGAAAAAAAATCTTATTTAATGAGGAAAAGTATAAAAAATGATTACCTGTACTCAGAGGCAGGAGGTTTGAAAGTAGCCAATCCGAGCACGTAATTTATTTCTCTTTGCTGCTGATTGACTGCTGCGCTGTGACGCATCTGTGGCAGCTGGAGTCCAGAATTTCCCCCGTGGAGTGTCTCGTGTTCTCGTGTTTTTCATTTTGTATGTAAAGTGTAAAGGTAAACCCGTATCCGTACTGTAAAGTTTACACTGAACTGCTGTTGCGGCGCTAGAATGTAAAATACCAAAGTTACCACCATATAGACAGCACTGTAATTCATGTATGCGCGTTTTCTTTGGTATGCGCTGTTGTTTTCTTTGGTATAAGCAGGGTAAATACAATAATAAATTCATTTAATTTACAGAAATAAAAATACAGGGCTTTAAGAAGAACAAAACGAAAAACACGAGAACACTCAAGACGCTCCACAAGGGAAATTCTTGATTGCGTGTGCCAGAGACGCGCCACAGGGCAGCAGCCAATGAGCAACAAGGAGAAATAAGTAACGTTCTCGGATTGGCCACTTTCAAAGCTCCTGCCTCTGAATTCAGGTGACTGTGACATCCGGGCCTTGTCCGCCATGCCATCTTGTCTTCGTGCTGGGTTGTTTATGTTTGGGTGCGGCACTAAGAAGCGGAGGCTCATTCTGTTCAGGAGGCTCATTCCGTTCAGAGCTAAGTATCCTACCCACTAGGCCACCATCACCCCACAAATATGCAAGTGCAAGTGCATGAAAAAGTGCTCTACTTTAAAAAAAAAAGTTTTTATTAAAAATATTACTACTAATGCATCGCATCACAGCAAAACCTTCTAAAAATCACTAAATCCTTTTTTTGTCCTTTCCTTTTTTACAATAACAGGAGCTATCCTTTATACTGTGTGAAAACTGACTGATAGAAATGGTCCACAATTACTTGAAAAGCTGGTTAAGTTGGTGCACATTCAAGTTAAAGGTGCTTTTAAAGTTGTTTCCTTCCACCGAAGTTACCTTTCCAGCAAAGTGCAGTTGTGTTACGACTGCGGCATTATGGAGGTCAAGCCATGTATCTGAGCCACCTGTTTTATATAATTCCTTATATAACTGTTATTGAGGGTCTACAGTTACAAACAGGACATGAATCATCAGACGGATCACCTGGGAGTCAGTAAACTGCATTAAGTGAGACATCAACGAGGCTGTTGTATTTCCTATATTTGCTCTGTCTTTGGAACTTCCGTCTTTTCTGAGCTGAACGAACCCCCACCTGCCTGGTGGGCAGTCTGTCTGCCTTCTCAGAGGGGAACTGCTGCCCACCCTTTTGTCTTGATCAACCATCAGCAGAGTTTACTTCTCACCTACACTCCAGACAAGATCAGCCATGAAGGAGTCTTTTGCTGACCTGTCCTCCAGACCAGTATGACCACCATGGACCACTTGCTTGGGCTGCCCAGCTAAAGCTACTGCTCACAAAGACTCTGCTGGAACCTACTGCTACTAAATGCAGACAAATGTTTTTTTTTTTTTTCCGTTACAAATGAAGTGACCTGTACCCAACCCATATCTGTGCTACTCCATGGCACAGCCAAAAGCAGGCCACAGCTAACTTGACTGCTTTACTGCTTGTTGATTGGTCAAAATGTTGTCATGACTACAGATGGACTAGGAAAGATGAAAAAACAACAATGGAGATACAAATTAACAACTGGGAAGTTAATGAAGTGCAGGCATTACTGTTTGTTTGGGCTGAAGATGAATTTCAGTGTGAGTTTTCTAATGCGGCGAGAAATCTGAAGATGCACCAAGATGTTACTAACAAGTTAGCTGGGTTAGTTATTCATCACATGGGAAAAAGTAAAAAAAAAAAAAAAACTGTGAAAAATGAATGACTACAATAACAAAAGTAGCACAAACAGAAAAACTTGGTGCGCTGGTATGACTCCATGGACAAAGTTTTGATGACACGGACATAAACTGTGGGGAAGGTTTCATCCTTCAGCTTTAGGGGGATTTTCCTCATTTTAGTTGCCCTCTGTCCCCCAGGGTCTCGGATCCAGACTCTGATGTTCTTTATGACAACACCGCTGTAAATATAATAAAACAATTACATTTGACTCGATGCGCACCCTCCATGTCTTGCCATGGGCGTACCGCAATCAACTGGCTGACTGCTACTCACTTTGTGTTTACTTCCATTGAAGTTCTCCACTAACTGCTCGCTGACATTCTTGATAAAGCACTTAATGTTGTCTCCAGCGAACGGATCATTAGCCCACTGAAATTAATCTACTTACCAACGAATAAGGAATATTAAGTGGATAACCTTTGCTTGGAGTTTTACAAATCAGTCGCTGCAGATCTTTGTTTAGAAGTCACCCTGAATTTCCCCAGCTAATGACACATGGCCAATTAGCATAAAGTAGAAGAGCTCATCTGCAACATGCAAAACAAAGGGCAAAGAACGGTTGAGGGGCGGGCAAAAATAAGTAAAGTGAAAAAAAAAAAGCACCGACAGGCCATTGCATATGGAGGGCTAGGGATGACCAGGCTCCTTTCTTTAAAGGGCCCTTTAAATAGATACACAGAAGAAAAATCAATTTTATGTGTTTTACTTCTTGTTATCTTATTACATAATACATAAAGTAAAGTGGCCCCATATAGTCATGCGTGAACACACCACACAGTGTGAAAGTAAAGTGGCCGCTTATAGACACCACAGCACGCCACAGCACACAGTGTGAATAATGTGAAATTTTTCTCTGTATTTTACCCACTCACCAAGAGAAGCAGGGGGCTGCCACCAATGAGGGGCACCCGGGGAGCAATGTATGCAAACGGTATCTTGTTCAAGGGGACCTCAGTGATGACACTAGCAGTGAGTTTCAAACCCACAACCTTCTGATTACAGGGGCAAGCGCCTAACCACTAGGCCACCAGCTGCCCCCCAAAAAACAATCTGAAATGGTACCTCAATGGTGCCACTAGCAGTCTTGGGATTCAACCCCACAACCTTCTGATCACAGGGGCAATACCCTAACCACCAGGGTACCTGTTGGGCCACTACTTATTCTGAATAATAACATATTATGAAAGCTCAGTTAAGTTTAAGGCCGCCAAGTTTTTTTAACGGCGCCAGTTATTTTCCATAACACTGCTTTCAAAAAGATCCTTTACAACACGATCTACTCATTAGCTATAATTCTAAAATCAAAAGGATTCACCTGTAATGAAATATCAAAGAATTAAACATTGCAGTTTTCTTCGTTGAATGATTTGAAAATACACTACGTACACTGTGTTCAAATTTCATGAAGAACGGATCAATAGAAGCAGTCTAAAATTACCTAGAATAAAACCTTTTCACGTTCATTTACATGGAAATTAAGACAAAGACACCTATGAAGTTTTCTTTGGAAGATATGAGGTTTTGCTCTGATTTCATGTATATCATTGAAAAATGCTAAAAAATCAGTGTCAGAGGAAAAACAGGAAAAACAAATTAACAGAAAAATACACAAAAGCCTTAAGAAGTAAATACTGAATTTTGGAAGTGTTTACTAGAAGTAATGAAAAACAATCCCTGCCAATTTCTGCAGAAACAGTGAAATTTAGTCTCCTGAAAAGAGTGAAAGGGTGGACCCAGGGCCAAACGGTGGGTCCAGGGGAGGTTATTAGACTAGGGAATCTGTGTCTACCGCCCCAGTGTTTTATGAACAGTCCCCAATAATAATTATCTACATTCCAAGACATGGTTTTTAAACTGAAAACCATTCATTCTTATACTTTTTTACTTCCTAATTTTTTTATGTTTCCTGATTTTTTTATATTCTTATTGTATTCTATTCACATTGAACGGCCTTTGAGTATGATGCGCAGTGTAAATAAACTTGACTTGACGTGACTTGATAAACGTGAGTGTATAATGAGTGTATAATTTTATTATTTGCAAAGTAAGTTTCGTGTGTGTGTGTGGGGGGGGGGCACTAAATATATCTACAGTTACACCACAGTCTTGTTTTATGGAACTAAGAAAGACATTCTTTGTTATTTGTTTCCATGGAAATATCAGTGCTGACTTGAAAACTGTATTCGCAGCATAATTATATAATTAACTATGTAAAACAATAATAATAACTGTAGATTTGGGGGTCATTCAACACCCTGGCCATCACTTATCGGCGTCAGTTCTTATAGGGCTTGACCACTACGCAAACCAGGTCCCTGACCTATGATATAGACAAGTACACAGTGACTCACACTGGATCAATGCACTCTTCCACTCATAAATAACACACCCGTGGTCCAGCTCATCGTCTGACACTAGAAGGGCTCCATCGATTGGCTCCTTCTCCAAACCGTCAATCAACTGCAGGCCGACTGCATTAAATGATTGTGTCACCAGTAGGTAGAGAGTGATGACAGTCCATGTGAGTGAGGTGAGAGAGGAGAGGTGAATTTTAAGTATACTGTTTCTGGTTGGTGTTTTTTTTAGGACATTGGCTTAGCAAAGGCATTCTTTAGACTATAGGTTCCAAATCCTGGAGTCTACACTATTGACCAGCAGTTCTGTAGAAAAAGAAGCCCCAGGGTTTAGGATATATTTTCCCATTATGCAGTGGTCAATAACCAGCAAAAGTTTATGAAGGAGGAACAACAGGTGACAGGGTCATGGGCACCCAAAGCTCACAGATGCTTGTGGGGAACGAAGACTAGCCCGTCTGGTTCCACAGATGTGCTGCTGTAGGACAAACAGCTGAAAACGTTCATGCTGGCTCTGATAGATAGGGGGCAGAATACACAGTGTGACACCCCCTGCTGCATATGGGGCTGAGTAACTGCAGACCAGTCAGAGTGCCCATGCTGACCCCTGTCCGTCACCAAAAGCATCTATAAAGGGCACGTGAGCATCAGAACTGGAGCAAAGGAAGAAGTTGGCCTGGTCTGAGAATTCACATTCTTTTAGATCGTGTGAACAGTCGAGATGCAATTGGGTGAGGCTGTGGAGGCAGTGTGATGCTCTGGGTGATGTGTTGCTGGGAAATCCTGGGCTTTGCATTCATGTGGATGTTACTTTGACACGGACCACTAACCTAAACATTGATGCAGGCCAAGTTCAGCCCTTCATGGAGATGTTATTCCCTAATGGCAGTGTCCTCTTTCAGTATAATGACACCCCCCCCCCAACACTACAAACACTGTTCAGGAACAGTTTGAGGAACTCCAAATTACCAAGATCCCAATCCGATCAAGCATTTGTGGGATGTGCTGGACAAACTCATCCGATCCTCCAATCTACCAGACTTAAAATATCTGCTGTAACATCTTGGTGCAGAACAACAGACCTTCAGAGGTCTTGTGGAGTCCAGGTCTCGACTGGTCAGAGCTGTTTTAGTGGCACGAGCGGGGACTACACAAAATTAGGCAGATGGTTTTAATGTTATGGCTGACCTCATATTTACCATATACTTTATTGTGTGTTTGCGGGCGGGGGAGTAATGTCTAAGGGCCTATGTAACTGTAGAAGTTTGTGAACTACTGCTTTAGCCTTCTGCACTTTGAAAGCTCGGAAACATTTACTTCGAGCGCTTCAGAAATTTGCTAATTAAACAGTGACGGACGGTTAATTGGCAAGGCGAGAAATTATAATTACTATACGTAATGATTATGGCACGCTCCAGCCTCGGCAGTGCAATCAGTCAGAACAGACGGATTGAGCTAATTAAGCAATGCAAGTGCTTTCATAATACTTAAGTCTTCACATGAGGCCGCATTCAGACAGTATCATCCACTTATTAAACTAAATGGCCCAGTAACACCTTTATAGTCGCTTACTTATTACAGCATTAGGCCTTTTCAGACAGATTACAACCTCCCAGCTATGATCTTTCATCTTCAGGCTTCTGAAGATCTCAGCAGCATATCGGCCTATTTTGACAAGGGTTTTAAAATGTTGCTGAATTGATGACATGTCAAAAAAGCATGTTATAAATTGCAATAAAATTTAACAGATTATAGAGCGCAGATTATTATTGGATACCACTTTTCCATATCTAATGTTGATACCGATACCACAGCCTCAAGTTTTTGCTCATATACTGGTATCGATTCAGTAGCATCTTTTCCTCTCTCTTCAAGAACTAAGCTGTTAGTTGTTGGGTAGCTGCCCTGTAAAAAAAAAAAAAAAACTTTCAAAATTGTTAATTAAGATTCTACTCTGAAAAAGCAAATATACCTAATAAATGTTCAGGTAACTTCTAAACATGAGTTTAGTTCATTTTCTTCTTCTAATGTTCAAGGGAAATGATAAAGTTGCGTTAAATCGCGTTCTTTAGTTTTAGGCGACATGGTGTACATTCCGTGTACTTTTCGTCACAGCACGTGCGCGCTACCTCTCCGCCTTGGAACAACAAACAGTTCGGATGCCTAAAGGTTTCAGCGAGGATAGGCTTAAGACTGACTTCTACTTTTGTGCTATGTTCATTACTATTAATTTTTGTTTAGACAGTTTGAGGTGAAAAGATTGGTATGTAACCTTGCATTCAAAGAATAAATTCTGTAATTAATAATGCTTCGTGTCAAGACTGTTTCTGTGCTTGATAACGTTAAATAGTTAGCTTATACTAGTTATATTTGGCTTGTTTTAAGCTAAGTAACATTGGCTGTAAGTTATGCTTCCAGTTTTGCCAGCTAGCTAGCATCAGTACCAAACAAATGTTAAAGTTAGACTTTCAGTAATTTCGTGGTGTTTGCAATGTTTGCCAAATGACAATCAACCAATATGGGACTGGTTGACTACATGACTGGTTAACCACATTGGTTTTAACTGAAGTGGCCATGGTAATTTTGGTGAGAGATATATATACATATATATTACGTTCCAAGAGCACCTGCATATAGTGAAAAAACGCAAATGTTGTGATGGGGTAAAAAATGCCTAAAATGCCTAAAAATTGCACCCAACACACTTTCATTTTCATTTTAAACTCAGCTTAATACATTACCCTTAAAGAAAATGTAAAGGTAAACCCGTATTCATACTATACAGTGCACACTAAACTCCCGCAGTGCTAGAATGTAAGTACAGATTTTACCCCTGTATACACTGAACTATAATAAAAATACAGGGCTTTAAGAAGAACAAAACAAAAACACATGGGTAAATTCTGGACTGCAGTTGCATTAAAGGGCAGTGTCATGTCTGGGCCATCTCAGTAACGTCCACAATGCAGCCCAGTACTAGGGGGTACACAGCTCTGGGCACGGGTGTGTGACGTATGGTTGTGGTATGTGTGGTCATTAGGTGCCTAGGCAACCCTAGGAGAGTAATTTGGTTTTGGCGGGGTTGCTAGGTACCTAATGACAAGTCCACCTGTCCCTTATGTTCAGTAAGTGAGTTGATTATGTGTGAGTGTGTGAGTGTGTGTGGTTAAAAGCTGGCCATGCCACAGGCTCTGTGCAGGATCACTCACAATGTTCAGTGAATGGCTGGGTTGAGGGTTGAAAGCACATCAAAACCTTAATGTACACTTATCACTCTGGAGACAGTGAAAAGAGAAGTTGGTTTACTGTGGTTATCGGAGTTTGCGTCTGCATTGTTTCTCTCTCTTTTTCTCCCTGTGCTCCAAACAGACGTGAACAAGTAAATCAGAGTTTCAAGGAGCTTGGTGCATCGGGGTGGACCAAAGGAGTAAATGCACAGCGGAGTGGAAATTTGAGTTGGGATTTCAGCTCTCGGGCGAAGTGACTGAGAGACATTTGAGTTGTTCGAGTGAAGATTCTCCGACAGTTAAGTACTTTACAGAAACCTTATGTGAGATTGTGTGTGCCCACTTTTGAATTGTGCATTAAAATTTTGATTTTCTACTTTCAACCACAGTCTGCGTGTGCGTCCTTTCATATGGAAATGTAGCTGAATTTACATGAATATTTGTTACTAAATTTTCTTAATAATTTAGTGCCAAACTGCATGAAAAATTATATATTGCCTCAAAAAAAAAAAAGCTGTAACGTCCAGGCCTAGTCCGCCACGCCCCCTCGTCCTAGTGCTGGTTGTTTATGTTTGGGCGCGGTGCTAAGCAACCCAGCACAAGGACGAGGGGGCGTGACGGACGAGGCAATGGACTGAAACTGTGACTGCTGAGCCGTGTTAAAGTAAAGGTTTACTATATATGTATGTATATATATATATGTGTATATATATATATATGTGTGTATATATATATGTGTGTATACGTATATGTATATATGTATATATATGTATATGTATATATATATATATATATGTGTGTGTGTGTGTGTATATATATATATATATATATATATATATATATATATGTGTGTGTGTGTGTGTATAAATATATATATGGAAGAGTAAGTAAGTGCATAGATTTGAAAAGGCTTGGCTTTTTATGGAGTTCTCTTCACTGAATGAGTATGCACCAAATATCATTCAGATTTAGATCATCTGGAGAGGAATTGAAGACTCTTCTGCACAAAATGGATAACAGGGTAAATATCTAACATTGGGTGTTTGTATTTCTGAAAATGTTTCTAAACATGACTTTGCTCTATCCCTTGCTAATTACAAGTGTTACACACTCGAATCTGCCCTCCTGAGGAAAAATAAACCTCAGTACAGTACATATTTGAATCGCTTGTTACTTAACAGTGCCCTAGCCCTAGCATTACCTCACTACACAAGTGTAAGACTAAATCTGAATGTTCCATTCCTGCTTTGCTGCATGTTCCAGACAACCAGTGTTGCATAGGAAAACAGGCCTACCACTGTTTTTCAGGGAGAACACAGATTCAAGTCTTGCCTGGTATGTCACTCAATCATTATTTAATTGTTATGAAGTTAAAATAAGGGTATCATTGTGGTTTCAGTAAGCCAACCCCTTTGGTTATTGATAAATTGCTCATTCACAGATGGGTCAAATGCAGGGCTCACATTTCGTTGTGGTGCACATTGTGCTGTGCAGTGCTGTGCTGTGTTCACAATGACAATCACTCACTTTCTTAAAACTGTGATGATAATGGAGATTTTTCAAAACTTTGTACTCAGCATTGTGCTGGGAGGAAGTCCCTGAACATGTTGACTGTTGAAAGCTGTCAAGTTTCTTTTATCCTGAGTGGTATTTGTCTGATGTGTCCTTGCCCGGCTGGGTACTGTGGATGTGAATGGCGGCACTACTCGTGGAGTCCAGACAGGGATTTTAACTGTCATTGAGGACGATGTTGCCACCACAAAAACAGATGCAAATGTAAGGTGTTTTGCTTTGATTACTGAGGAGCAGATCGTACTTGATGATCGTACCTCCCTGACCTTCCCACTGCTTTGAACATAAAGTATCCAACGGAGCTGAAGTACATGTTCGAAGCTATTCAGAGGGCTTTCATGCACCTTGATACCGATCTTTCTGCAAGGGTGCAGTTTTGTAGAAACAAATAACCGAGGTGCTGAGGTGGAGGAATATGAACATTGGTGATATTGTATGTTGTGTGTGTCATAATGGAATGTCTCAAGGGACATTCAGGAAACTGGGAACTGCTTGGTTTGAGATTAGTTTAGTAAGCTATTTAGTACAGTTATGATTGAGGTACACATACTTATGTTGGAACATACAGCTTTTCTTTGATGGTGCATGTTTTGTTTGTTTCTTTTTTAAGGCCCCAGTTTAATATGCGTGCATGCACAATCAAGATGGACAGTGTGTGTTCTTTCAGGTCATAGGCTGTTAGTTTCACAGTGTTCAAAGAAAGATTTTCTATTTAAAGGTTCTATTCATATGGCAATCAGCTATGTTTGAGTAATCTAACCGCTTATCATATTCATGATTGTAGTATGCATTCTTACTTGGATCTGTACGACTTTGCTGGATTTCTTTATCTTTTCATAACCTTAAGAGCTTTTGTTTGTATACGTCCAATGTGAGAGGGATTTTTTTTTGTGTGACATGTTCAATGATGTAATCTTCTTTGACGTAAAAGTTCTGCTCATATGCAATCAGGCATGTTGGCCTAATAATTAGGGCACACATCCTTCTTGTGGTGCTTTGCTGAAGTGTGTGTGTGTCAGCAGTGATCTTTTAAGGTGGAGTGTGGTGCTGCAAGAGATTTTACTTTATATATTCTTCCTTAAATTTAAATTAAAAAAGGTAAATACATGTGTGTATACACAATGTTCCAAAAGGAGAGTGAAATAAAAAAAGTTGTATTCAGTGGCTAAATAATTCGTTGTCTCTGCTGTGATTGTTAAGTCGGACTCAGAGCGAGATGAACACAACACTTCATGAGTGACTTGCCTTTGCCTGTAACCGTAGTGCTCGGCGTCTTATGCGTGCTCGTGGTTCTATGCAAATTTCCCCATTGTAATGTCACGATGGGGAGGCCGTCCAAATGGCTCATAGAAGCATATGATTCCTGACACTAAAATCTTTCAACTGACTCACAGAAAACGGATGGATGTTTTTTTTTTTTGCACTTGGAGTCTTTATAGGAACAGTAGAGACCCAAATGGAAATGCAAAAGGATGTAAAAAGCGAGTTTTGCATAATATGTCCCTTTTGTCTATTTGTCTACAAATGAAATGGTTCCCTAAGGGGCGCTATGTAAGTTATAAAATTCCAGTTTCTACACATGGCTGAATCTCCAGTGGCTCTTTGTTAGACATTTTTTACATGGTCTGGGTGCAGGGGCCTGTGTTTTAAGTGCACTATATGTAGGGAGCAGGGTGCCATTTGGGACACCTTCTCATCTGTGCGTCTTTCTTTACAGCATGTTGCTATGATCATCCAGGCTTTTTTCTGATATCTGATCTAGTAATTTTGGCCTGCATTGGGTCAGCACACCACTAATTATTATTAATAGTTTACTTAACTCTAAATGTTAAGGCAGCTCCAACTTTGTATATGATTTTTTTAAATCTATAATGCCTAGTCACTGTTTTTCCTACAACATTTGAAAAAAAATACTAGAGTTTTGAGATGGACAGACTGACAGAAGTGGTCTGAAATCTCTTGGAAAATAATATCAGTGTTAACTTATTTCAGCGCTGAGAATTTATTTTTCCACTTCTCAATGAAAAGCTGCTTATTGGAATGACTTGTTAAATTGTTTAGAAACAGGTGAATTTGTTGACCTCACCCATAGGTAGAAGAGTAATATTTTAAAGTCTTTTTTACAAAGTTTCTCACTGCAGAAATCAATTCAAAACTGTTTACATTCCAAAATGGCTTCTAAGAAAAGGTGGAATGCATCCTCTTGAACACTTCAATCACTCTCACACTAAGTCTCATTTGCCTTGCAGGAGGGGAACCGTATACTGTTCAGTAAAACATTCCCCATTGACTGAGACCTGAGAACTACATACTGTGCAAAAGTCTTTAGCCACCTCGCATTTCTTCATATTGTGTTTCCAAAGATCCAGACTTTCTTGAACTTTCTCAAGACTTCTGCCCAATCCTGTATTTTATAAAATTTTCACACTATTAGACTGCTGAAAGGTTCCTGTTGATTACTGATGTGTGCAAAAATACCCAATCAAAGTCACATTATGATCTTTGCCAATCTTTACAAACGTTTTGTGGATAAATTATTTTATTAGCCACTGTTTTTATATGCCACTGCTTCATTTTTCCCAATATTGTTATTTTTATTTGGAAAATCAAGAAAACATGAGTTCCAAGATTGGTGACCCCTGGTTTGCATTTACAGACCGTGGCCCATCTGTCACCACCAAGTTTATCTCCTCCATTCTTCAATGGAATCGGAGCGACCAAGGTAGGGAATGTACCTAATAAACTGGCAACTTCAGTCTACATCAGAGTATTTTTTTAAGTTCATGCACTCCGCCCAGGTTTGGACTTCCCAAAGAATGCAGTTCCGCGAGAGGCAGAAAGGTGCTCATGAAAGAGTCCTCGGAGTTGGCGGTAAATCCTGCCTCCAGTCACTGTAGCCCTTGCCCTCCATCTGAAATGTCATGGAGGCTGGGCCCATCAAGAAGGCGAACCATCAAAAAAGGCTGGTGAAAAGCCCTGGGCCAGAACATTGCCTGAGGCTTGAGTGGTCCTGAATCCCCCCTTTCCGTTTGCCCCTGGGGCTTTTGTCGAGTCTTGTTCTGCTCAGAAAGCTATGTTTGGAAAGACACCCTGTCTACTGGGCTGAGATGTGTGTCTGGGGAACATCTCTCAACACACACCTGCTCATGCATTCGGACAAGGAGATGTGAAGTGCTCACCTGAAGATCCTCTCTGGTGCCTGCTCCCCCGTCACCAGGTCGTAACCCCTCTCCAGATTCGAGTATGGCCATGGCCTACAGGAGCCAAGCAGGGACATATACATTTATAATGTATACAAAATGAATTATGCAGCATGAGACATTGAAAATGGAAAATATTTACTGAAAAACATATTTTTGGGCCAAAACCGTTCACAGATCTGTTCCTTTGACGGTGATGTAACCCAAATTTTGGTGTTAGTCGAAACACACCCTAGCCTAAGTCACTTACCGATCCCAACATAGTTGTAAAAATCATGACCTAGAGCATAAAAACACAACTAAGCCACAGAAAAAGGAAAAGGACATGGAGGGCGCCACCTCCCTCACTCATGCCACGTTACTGTGTATTATGCGTATTATGCATATCCTGCATATACTGCATATTCTTCCGCAGTGCGCAACCAAACTAGTTGTGTCGCATGTCGAGACTGTCGTAGCCCGAGGAACCCCTGTAATAACTTTCTGAGAGGGAGCTTATAGAGGCAGACGTCTGGTTCTATTGACTACCATTGTAAACAATTCTGAGCTGAGCTTTTAATCCAAGACCCACTCTGAATGACATTGTTTACATCTTACCCATTTAATAAAACATTTTTAATGAAATGCATTCAATTTATCCCAGCTCAGTGCAGAACCATAGCCTTTAATGAAGAACCGTTGAAAAACCCTTTCTTAAAGAGCGCATTCTCAGGATCAAGCCTTTTTAACTCCTCACACACTCCTTATATAACACACCTGTCCAAATGAGGGAATCGGGTTGTTAACAAGTTATTTATTTGTCAGGCAAAATGTATATTAATAAATGTAAAGCAAATGTACTGCCGGTTGCTAAATGGTTGATTTTCTGCTTTGGTCTGTTCCCGATCTGGAATTTGATTAAAGCTGTGCTGGGAAATCAGTCATCTGTTGCTTTGTTCATGAAGTATTTTGTTCTAAATCATTTAATTTAGTGTCTGTGTAAATTTACAGTGTATCTCAAAACTGCTGCATCACTAAAAAATCTTTCATCTGTAGATCTTTCTCTCCCGCTGCTTCACCGCTCTGCCTCTCATAGCCCTGCCAGGAGGGAAGCCCATGTCTTGTGGTGGCGTTTTATTGGACGAACTGCTGCCCCGGTCAGGTTAATTAACATTCGCAGGCAGAGTCAGACGGAGGGTAGCAACACTTCACTGGGCTTACGGAGCGGTGATGAAGCTAATTGTCTGCTCTCCCTCTCTTTCTCGCCCTCTCTCTCACTCACTCGCCCCCTCTCCCTCTCTCTCACACTCTCTACATCTCTCTCTCCCTCTCTCTTTCTCTCTCTCACACTCTCTCCCTCTCTCTCCTCTTTTACACTTTCTTTTATCTTGCCTTTTTTGCTAATTCTTTCTTCTCCTCTCTCTCCTCACTCGTTTTCTCTCTTTTCTTCCCTTCGTCTCACTCTTCCTTGCTTTGCTCCCTCTCTCTTGCTTCACTCGATTTCTCTCTCTCCCTCTCCTTCTCTCTTCCTAACTCTCCCTCTCTCTTTCTGTCTCTCTACCTCTCGTTTTCTTTCTGTACTTTCTATATTTTTTTCTTTCAACTCACCTCACTCTGTTTCTCTCACTCTCGTTCGTTCATTCTTTTTCCTTCACTTCTCTCTCCCTGTATTTTCTCTTTCACCTCATACTTTCTTGTCTCTCGCTCTCTCTACCTCTCTCTCTTTCTTTCTCTCTCTCTCTCTCTCTCTCTCCTGCCAAATCTGTTTGCAGGTTGTTGATTATCCCTGACCTTTCTCTGTGTGTGTGTGTGTGAGTGTGTGTGTATGTGTATGTGTGTGTGTGAAGACTGTTTTGTGGACTTTTACCCTTCATTGCGGCCCCAGTCAGTGCGGATGCAGAGATGTTTGTGTTCTGGGTCGGGTGAGTAACCCTCCAAACAGCTGCACTCACCTGTACAGGGAGAGAGAGAGAGAGAGAGAGAGAGAGAGAGAGAGAGAGAGAGAGAGAGAGAGAGAGAGAGATCAAGCAGATAGAGCGAGAGATATAAAGAGAGAGAGAGAGAGAGAGAGAGAGAGGCAGTCATTTATCTGACTGACAAATAAATTACCGCTGTGTGTTACCCTCGGCCAACCTCTATCCTCATCTGTCACACATAGCAGTCGTGTCCAATAAACCCTCAGCGGCCCCATGTTAACCCTTTAAACACATCCAGCGCTCTCCTTCAGTCTGACCTCCTCTACTCTACTATTTCCTGGGGAAAAAAAAAAAATTAAACAGTGCTGAACATTTACATTAATGCAGAAATTGCAGAAACGAACAGTATACCATGGGTTTGGCTGCTGATAATAACAATAGCAACAGTTTGTGATAAAATATTAAGCTTAAAAAATAATTCCGTTTACTAATGGTAATCAATATGAGCAACGCATTTCATTATCAGCATGAAATGTTTGCAAACACAAAAGCTGTTATTGATGGAGTATATATATTTTTTTAATGTGATGTATAAAAAAAACTGATGTGTAACGTTTGACTGTTTTAATAGCTTTTAAGACGAGATTATTATTAGCATTATGCCCTAGCTTGTTTAAATAAGTGGAGAAATTGTGTGGAAAGCATAGGTCATCAGATATATTTCCATAACACATTTGGGTTTGTGAATGAATACATACTGGGTAGATTAAGTTAAAGAAAAGGGACCAAATATTTTACTGTGACAGGCTGCAAATTGCCTAAAGACACAAGGAGCCTAGATAAAGGAGTTCCAACCACTCAGCATTCAGCACCACCAGTATACTGATCACCGCCTGATCATCGGGAATCATCTGCACCTGTTTCTTCACTGGTTCAGGACTTTTAAATGATTAATATGTAGGTCACTGTGTGGCTCAACAAACAAAAACTGGTCAGGTTCAGGGACTGGACTGAAATTGAGAGACATTGAAAGTCCTTCAGGAAGCCTGGACAACTGTTCTTCAATACTTCATTAAAACTACAAGAAAGTCTAGATCTTCTGAAACACAATATGAAGAAATATGAGGTGGCTCAAGACTTTTGCACAGTATGTAGCTCTCAGGTCTCAGTCAATGGGGGATGCTTTACTGAACAGTGCAACAAGTCTGGATCTGGATGCAAAATATGAAGAGATGAGGGGCTCAGGGCCGTTGCAGTTCAATCACAGCAGAAAGCTTTACTGAACAGTCCACAGTTCCTCTCCTGCCAGGGAAAGTGGGATTACATGCAACTTCAGAATGACACTTAGTATGAGTGTTATTGTAGGGTTCTCATCTTAGAAGACGTTATAGAAAATGAACAGTTTTGAATGGATTTCTGCAGTGAGAGAGTGTGTAAAAGACTTTAAACGCTAAACTTTCAAATAAGGATCGGATCAGATAAAAAGGCCAAGAGCATGTCCCCAGTGTTTTGCTTCCATAATAGAAGCTCAAAATGAACAGCTTTCTCTTGAGAAACGGAAAAAAAATCTCAGCATTGAAATAAGATTACACTGAGACTGGTCTGAAAATGAGAGTCTTTGAAAGTCCTTCAGACAGCCTGGAGAACTGTTCCTTAAGACTACATAAAAATACATGAAAGGGTGAATTTTAATGAAGTCTTGTATAATTTTTTAGCATAATCAGACACAGAAAGTGGGCATGTTTCCCTCAGCCACAAACACTCCAGATGCGCAAGATTCTAGAAATATTGTCTTCAAATCATCTCATGCCACAACAACGGCAGGTGAACGCTGCTTCCTGTGAAATCGACATTCCGGAAAATCCTGGGCCGAGACCACATCGGCACAGCAATAAGATCGAGGGTCTGATGTAATATGCCTTTTTTAGTGGCTTCAGGAGAAAGGAGGACATATTCTGTCTGTTTGGCACTGCAAAACTTTAGAAAAAAAAAATCTGATACATAGGACTGGCATGAACTTGCCACAAACATCACAGCAGA
>JBBPCX010000088.1:8173694-8199701 GCA_037974365.1 Hydrocynus forskahlii | reverse complement strand
ATGTTTAATAAAGTGGCACCTGAGTGGAAGCACAAGGTAGGTGTTTCCAGTATAGTGGCCAGTCAGTGGCAGCACAAAGAAAGTGTTTCTAATAAAGAGGCCAGTAAGATTTAACAGGGTTAATACAACATGAAACACAGTCTGTCATTGTACACATTGTACATATTAGAGCATTAACGACTTCAGAATTTTTCAGATCAACTTATCCTTCAAGAAAGTTGACTAGTCGTTTGATGACGTCATCACACATGCAGCGGAGAAACACAGGTGTCCAACAATGAGCAGCTTTTATTAAAGTTTCAGGTAAATTTAAGTGCACAACAGAAAGTGGGAACAGCTTAAGCTGCGGCAGCCACTCAGCGTCCTCTGGACTGGACGACTCTCTGCAGTGCTAGCATTAGCCATGTTAGCTAGCGGCTGCAGTTTCAGATGGCCATGCAGAACACTCGTACTTTTATTGCATTTTAACACTGACTTGCAGATTGTGTAGGTCACCGTACTGTTTGTGTGTCTACAGTGAAGTATCTCCACACATGTGATGTGTGTCTGTCACCTCTGCTGCCATGTCTCTCGTCTTGTTGTGGTCTGGTGTTTATATTCCCCTCTATACACCAACGTTACCACCCTTTTTATGAAGTGACTATAATAATTGGTTAAGTCAAGGAACATGTGTCAGCATAAGCCAAAAGAGGAAGAGATTGCTTTGTGTACACAAGACTAGTCGACTTCTCTCAGGGGGCGTCGACTTGTGCCTCTGAAGTCGACTAGTTGCCCACTGAGAGAAGTCGATTTCTGTTAATGCCTTAGTACACATATGTAGAATATGTTCCTAAAAACTTTTCCCATAAGGTCAAGTACAAGATAAATGTGGGAAAAGTGGGCAGTCAGTGGAAGTACTACGTTTCGGGCTGATTTTGACTGCCAAATCTCCAAATGCTGTATTAAAAATGGTTTTTCTAACACACAATCCAATTAACTCCCAGAAGCCAGGAGTTATTTATTTGCTGCTTTATTATATATTTCACTTGCTTGAATCATTTGAATGCAATTCTTTTTAATGAGTTACTCGCTAGAAATTATTGAACAAATTGTCAGGGATGTGTACACTCATCATGACACATATCCACATGCTAGGTGTGTTGGACTGGGAATGCTAGGAGCAAAGCTGTGAATATTGCAACATTAACATAATGCCAACAAAAACAGAATTTTGCATAATGAGCACTCTGCAAGTGAATTTCAACTGAGTTACACAAGACACAGTATGGAGGAGCCCTTCATTTTTTAGCCACTGGCTAATTTTGAAGACGGAACTTGTTTAATGGGATGCTTCTTCTCAGCATACTGTGCTCTGAGTTTGTTTTCCACTTATTATAGAAGGCTCCAGCCCAACCAAGGCCAGAGGCCAGTGGCACAGACTAATTATACACTTGCTGGGGCAGGTGGAGCTATTGCACTTGGCCAGTATGGTGACACACACTCATACCAATACACAAGCACAAACAGGTATTATCCTATTCCCATCTCAAATATAACATAAGAGATGTTTGGTGTCTGACGTTTACTTTTTCAGTAAAAGACTAATAGCTATTAAATAACTGAAGTCTATCCCTGACAAATTATCCTCATGTCTAAACCATCACATACACCTCAAACCAGGTCAAGTTATTAAGCAATTACACCATAGCTGGTTCCAACCCTGAACTGAATTAGTTAAGAAGCATTCCATGAGTGCCTGTAGCTCCTGATAATGGCACTCAAATGAAACTTATTTTAGTATCACGTGACAACCGGTCATTAAAACATTACTGCCAAAACAAAGTTTATTACAACTCATGATTGTGCCAAAAAGGAAGACAAGTGAGCCCCAATGACAAACCCATCCCGAAGACATCCATTAAGATTTTTCTCAGTTTTGGCACCTAAGTGGTGGAATAAACTTCACCTGACCATTAGAACTGCTGAGACACTCACTGTCTTCCAAGTCAAGACAACTGTGACTTAATTGCACTCCGAGCACTTTTTGACATTTGGCACACTCCTATCTCCCTCGTACTAGTAAAACTAGATGTAACTTATGAGCTGCTAGGAGACTAAGGTTCTTCCAAAGCTGAAGTTTGGACCCTTGGAAGCTTTTTGTCAGTCATGCTTGTTTAGGATATGAAAAATACAGTTGTTATCCCAAGTGCTCTTTGAAGAGGTGGTTCTTAACCAAAGCATAAAACCATGTACATTTCAATGGCAGAGCTCATGAGAATACATTCATGAAAAAAAGTAGGATGCTGAACAGCTGAATGTGGTTTGAAAGTATTCAGGCATGCAGTTAGCATGATAGTCTCAAAGGCTAGTTCTCATTATTTCTTAGTTGCCTTTGGTCTTGTAGCTCCAGTTTAAAAGCAAAGAAGCAAAATTTGGACACAGTAGACACACACACACACACACACACACACACACACACAAAAGCCTGTAAATCAGCAGAGTGGAGCTTGTCACAGGCTACCTCAGGCTGCTTGAACTGTAATCAGAGCATTTTCTCTGGGAAGAAGATTGAAGGCTGCTGGAGGTGCAGCCAAGCAGGAGAAAGTTTCTACAGCCTGTTTATAACACACACTCAGTAGGAGCTGCACAGTGGATCGCTTGTAAATCGGCATCACAATGTTGGACTTTTGTAGTTTCAATATCTCAGGAGGTTGTAATGAGCCTGGTAAACAATTAGTGTGCTGAGTCCCAGACCAATCACAGTGTATTACTGCTTACAGCAAAGTTAATGAAAGTCATAGGTTACATGATGGTCCCATTAAATGGGAAAATTCTGGACAACAAGCTATTTGGAGTGGATGCTACAGCTAAGTGAAATGTGTATGGCAACAACATTAATGTTACAAGCATCAACTTCTGAAGTGCAACTTCTGAGGATAAATGCGGCTTCGTAATTACTGTACATCGAGCTGCTGTAGTTGAAGCCTCTGTCCATAAATTTTAGTCAGATAAAGAAATCCAAAACCATCACCTGTAGAAGTCTGAGCATGATAGCTGACTTTTAGAGGCTTGTCTTAAAAGAGGTTATTATCTTAAAAACAGGATGATATTTGAAGATGAAATATCGGATCAGTACTGCCGACAGTCTTAGAACGTTTTGCGTTTGAGAAGGTCCTGGATCTGGGAGTTCTTAGGGTTGGAGTTTGCATGTTCTACTCATGTCTATGTGGGTTTCCACCAGGTTCTCCAGTTTCCACCCACAGTCCAAAAACAAGTCAAGTTAAGTGGGTTTACCATCATTTCAGCCAAATACACAGTACACAGTGTCAAGGCCAATGGAGCAACACAAAAACAAAAACAGACCCATAAAGAACAAAAATAGAAACACCACAAGTGCAAACAGGACAAAATACAAAGTGCAAATAAAGCAGAGGAGGGTGCAATACAAATAAAACAACAGCATATGACAACATTTATTGCAATTGGCATTTGAATGAATACAGTATTATGACAGATACTGTATTTAGATATATACATGTCAGATGGACTGGTGATGCTAAATTCTCAACAAATGTGAATTTGTATGTGATGGATTGGTGACCTGTCTAGGGTGTGTCTCCACCTTTCACCCTATGAGCGGTAGGATAGGCTCCTGCTTAGGATAAGATTAGGATAAGCATCTCAGATAATGGGTGGATGATATTGTTCCAGGAACAGAATCACAATACGATATTTTCTTCCAAATCATGTAGCCCTGACCCACACAAATACACACACACACCATCCAAATTACTTTCATCTGCAAACTTCAAACACATCTAATTAATACTGAAGTAGAAAAATAATGGTAGCGCGGGGCAATCTCCTCTTAGAGAGCCTCCGAGATAAATTAGATGGATGAAAACAGTTTCAGCGGAGCAATGAGGTGCCGCTCAAACCCTATTAGGCTCCACACATAAGAGAGAGAGACGCATGCCGAACAAAAGAGCTAGAAAACTTAGCATGGTTATGGGCAATTAGAAGAAGAGGGGCAAGCATCAAAGTGTAGCAGCATGTCAAAAAGCTGAAGATAGATGCTAATTTAGCCCCTCGTCTGAATCGAGTGCATGTTTGAAGCGGCCGAGGTGGGTTTTGATGCAAGTTTATCCACTAAGACATTTCACGAATGACAAATAGACAAAGTTTGCAAGTGACAAATAGCATCATTTTGGCTTTAAATCTATTTTCAGATGGCTGCTAAGAACCTGGCATTTGCTTTTCAACATGCTTCTTTCAGTGCACAAGAGCTCTTTTTCTGTTTGTGTATGTAATATATTTCAGTCCCTTCACTACTGTGGAGTTACATTTCAGCCTCACATAAAGTACAGACGCAGTCAACATACTGCACAGATTTCTATCAGCTTCAGCACCATGGACAGAGATTTACAGCAAGAGGAACTGGAAGAGGGACCCTGTGTTTTATGCTTAACCTTGCAGACGCCTCACAAACCTGGTTCTGTAAAGGCCAAATAAGATTCTTTGAGCTATAACAGTATCTGGCAACTGGTTGCCTTATGGTTAAGGCATTCGCCCTGCGATCAGGAAGTCATGGGTTTGATTCCCAAGACTGCTAAGCACCTATGAGGTACCCTGAGCAAGGTACCATCCCCACACACCGCTCCGTGGGTGCTGTGTTCCTGGCTGCCCGCTGCTTCACTTGGTGAATGGGTTAAATGCAGAAGAATTTTGTGCTGTTCACACTGTGTGCTGTGGTGTGTTCATGTATGACAGAATGGTCACTTTCCCCAGAGCCTGTTTACAGCCATATAGAACCATTTTAAGAAGGTCCATTAAAGAACCATTGACTTGAAAATGGAAAACTTTCATGCAGCCACACGTGAACCTACATTGTGGTTTTCCACTGGTACAAGGAACCATGAACAGCTGTTTTCCATTACAGACAAAGTTCCCCGAACCCTAGCTGCACCAAAAGCGACCAAGCTTTTTCGTCGCTGCTTTTTGATTAGTCCAAATGACAACAAACCGACTTGAAAAGAAGCCATGGAGATACAAACTAATAACTGGGAAGTCACCTAAGTACAATCACTACTATCTATGTGGGCTGAGGATACATTTCAGTGCAGTGGGAGTTTTTTGGTTTTACATCACCATTACACTGCCAGTGCATCAGAAACACTGTGACTGGGCTGAGATATACTGGAAAATCAGTGTCTTACAACTTCCGTGCCATCGCAGTACAGTTTAGTTACAGCACGATTCCTGTACACCTGTGGAAAAGTGCCTATAGTCATTATATCCACCGCCAAGTACTGGCTAGAGGGCCAAATGTGTTCTCTAAAGTGACAAACACCTATGCAAAACCTTTAGGATGAGTTGGAGTGATGCTTGTGATCTAGAGCAAATCATCCAACATCGGCAGTTGACCTCACCGGTTCTCTCACGGCTATCAAATCCTCACGGCAATGTTCAGACAGCTACAGCCTTCCAAGAAGAGTAGCAGCTGTTACTACAGCAAAGGGGGGGAACTCTTCTGTTAATACCCTTGATTTCAGAAGAAACACTGGATGAGCAAGTGTGCCATTCAGTTATAGGTTTTAACAAATTCTTCAGAAACTCTACATACGCTCAGAAGTCTCGAGCAGCCGCCCCCCGATCCCTCATTCTGCCTGTCAGTGATGTGGGAGTAATTAGCGTGCTAAAGGTGCCCAGCAGTGGAGGACCCTTTCACTCCCCTCACAGACGGTGGTCAGCTTTCCCTTCTGTCCAATCCTCCAGCAGATGCTGCCACCGCAGGGCAGGTCACATCAGCATAGCTTATCACTGTCAAGTGCATATGGGGTTCTACAGTACCCATGGAAAGGAAGAAAGCTTAGGGCAGCAGCTTGAGACCCCCTCCCCACTTGTAATTAGGGTAAAGTAGGCTAATATTAGTTAAAGAGGAATTCCATTAATTTTTCAAAATGTCAGCATAATTAAAAGGTTCAGATGTAAACAGACTGGGGTTTGAAGTAAAATGCTTCATTCTAGAGAAAATTATAGAGTCACAGTTGTTCACAGTGTTGGCAAATGGACGTCTGCCTCTAAAAACTCCCTCACAGAAAGTTATTGCATAAAATGGATATGAACGTGCTGCTTGATGCTTTAGATTTTACCAGAGTTTTGAGAAGAATTTGGCCCAAAATCCTTTTGAATTCCCTTTATTTATATGCTTTTGAATTCCATTTACGGTGGGGGGATCAGTGTAGGATAGCCTTGTGAGGAAAAATAGTCCCTCTCAAAAACTTTTTTTCTGTTTAGATTTTCCACTATTTTATCATCAACATTTCATCCAAATAAAACAGATGTCAGTTCATTCTTGGTTTTGGATCATAAATAAATTGGCTATACTTGTGTGAGAGACATATGGTTCCATTCGCTACCAGGGTAAAACAAATTCTTTAAAATGTTCCATTTCACCATTCCCACTCTGAATGACTTTGCTTACACCTCAAACACTGCACTGTAAGGAAATGGTATATTAGGCAGAAATAAAAAAAAAAAAAATGGATAGACGTCCCCTTTAATTATGCACTGAAAAACACGTTTAACTGATACTAAACACTCACATAAAAAGTAATTGGTCAAAATGGCAAAAATGTAATGATTAGATAAACGCTGGACTCATTTAAATAACATAACCTTCTGCAGCATTAGGATTGCAAAGGCCAATATTGGCGTAATTATTAACAAATGATATACAGTCCAGGGGCAGCAGTATAGGGGTCAGTAGTTCATAATTAATGGACCCCTCAGTGTAGTTAAGCTTGCATGAAAACACATGTAAAAATATGGTGCTACATGAGTGGAGAGTGGGAGCTATAAGGAGCCAAAAGCACTGCCTCCAGTGGGCCAGTAAATAAGACTTTGCTGACCCGGGTGGCCACCTGCACATTTCATCTCTAATTTCACTGAGCATTCATTTAAGTTTTATGATTTATTAATTTTTTTCTCTCTCTCCATTGGCGGAATCTCTTCAAGAGGACCCGATGAGGCGCTTTCTTCCGCCTCGTTTAATTGAGTTCCAGTTCCATAACCCGTATGGCTCGTCCCGTTGGCTTGTTTGTTATCCTCCATGGACCCAAAGACAGTTTTGTGCTGAAGTTGCAGTTTTTTTCACAGACAGTAATTAAAGGTCCTGAGAAGAATTTAGAGGCCGGATGTAGCTGGTGGGAGGAGTGTGTGTGTGTGTGTGTGTGTGAGTGAGAGAGAGAGAGGGAGAGAGAGAGAGCGAGAGAGAGAGAGAGAGAGAGAGAGAGAGAGAGAACAATAAAGAGAAAGAGAAAATAAAGAGGTGGACAGAAAAAGAAAGACAGAAAAAGAAAAAGAAAACCAAGACACAAGGGTGATGAAAGAATAAAAACAAGAAAATATATAAAGTGGGAGAAAGAAAGAAAAAGAGGAGAGAAATAGGTGTAAATAGAGCATAGAGAATGAAACAGACAAAATGGTGAGAGATAAATATGTAGGAGAGAGAGAGAGAGAGAGAGAGAGAGAGAGAAAGAAATAAAGGGAGAGAGAATCAGAGAGGGAGAGAGAAAAATAAAAAACAGGATAGTTGAGAAAGAGAGAGAGAAAGAGAGTGGGAGAAAGAGAGCGAGAGAGAGAAAGCGAGCGAGACAGAGAGAGAGAAAGAAAGAAAGTCAGGGCTTTAAAATAGAGGCTAATATGGATTCTCTCCACACGTTTGCTGTGAAGGTGCAGACGAGTCGCTCAGCAGCTGAATGGTGTGCTTTAATTTCAGCCTGGAGGAGGTGCAGCACTAAATTGTGCCTGAACGGAGGGAATAATGGAGAGAATGTTATCAGGCTCCTTCATGTTGGCGTCACTCGCAGGCCTGGTCAGAATTAGCCTGGATTCTAGCAGCCGTATCTACCTGAGAACACTTAAAGGGCTGCTCAATGGACCAACAGCTGAAGTGTGTCAACACACAGCTGGAACTCGCGATACTCTCCATAACGAGTGGACTGACGAGTGGTGGTGTTGTGTTCCTAAAAATAAGTTCTTAGGTTCTCTGTATCTGGTCATCTGTGGTTCTGTGGTCAGAAACTGTGTGAAGATACACCTATACAGAGGATTTAAAAGGTGTTTCTGATACAATGGCCGACTTCCTCACCTCGAGTGTGACTCGGCCCTCGTTTTCGTCCAGTGGAGGAGCTGTGTGTAACGTTTTGGAAGTGTGTGATCTCCATGGTGGTGTTGGTACGAAAACTGTCTTTAAACCTCTGCATCAGCGCCTCCACTGTCTCCTGCTTTGGGTCCATCACTGCGGGACACACACAAACACACACAAACATATGAGGCTGGCCCTCATTTCAGATCATAGTGTAAGAGAAAAGGAAAGCAATGTTTGGAGTTTCATTATATCGCATCACAAGAGGTCATCAGTTGTGTTTACATTTAAAATGTTGGCCATTTTGACTTTTTAGTAGTTCGTGTTCATCAAATTGACTTTTAGCAAGAAAATACTTTGGTCATGGTTGGTTTAAGTGTCCAAAATGATTGACATAATTCCGTAATTCTATAATGTCATGTTTTTCCCAATTTGTGCTCCTTCGGCTTCCATGACTTCCCCATAATCTACTAATGAGGCTGTTTTATTTATTCATCTATCTACGTAATTCTTTTTTTTATTTAAAATTTTGATTGTGAGCATTTTGAGCACTTTCTTTTCCAGAAGTAAGGACACTTCTATTGTAGCCTCTTCTGGACATCTCTCTCTGTAAATATCCGGATTTTCTGATGTTTTTCACCTTCAATGGTGGTTTAAAGGTCATGATAAGTCATAGGTCCCTGAAAAGATCATTCACTGTAGAATCGTCCTAGAACATCCAAAAAGTCAATTTCCTTTGTCTTAAGGATCACATTCATACAAATAGTGCATGTCACCTGAGATCTCATGGAGTTCTGAGAATTGTTGTTAAACAGTATTTCTCAAAAAAACTGCTTTTCTCCACTTTCAGAACCAAAATTCTGCATGTATATTGTACAGTATAATACAATAAAACAGTGAGGTTTCAGTACACCTTTGAGTAAAATTGTGTCTCCTGAGTTTGTCCTTACAATGAGATAAATATTTTAATTCTAACATCATCCAAAGGCTGGATTTTCACACATTTTCACAAAACTATGCAAACATATGCAAAGTAGATAACATCTCATTTGTGTATCTACATGTCATCTTTCACAAAACAATACAATTGAAATTTATAAGAATATTAATGATCAGTTGGCAAAGATTTACTGTTTTATCTTTTAAAAAATGACTTTATTCACATGAAGAGACATCTCTTCACCCCGCTCTTTATGTTAGTTTTCTGCCATTCATGAAAGCGAACCGTTACGACACATCAAATGTATACATAAATGTGTAATTTTTCCCCTCCCAAATAACATTGTAGGTTTTTGCATAATTTCAAGCATCTGCAAACATACATTTTTGTGTGCATAAAGTTCAGAAAATATTCATCATATTTTTCAGCCACTGTGAACAAACCTTTGAAGTATGTAAAGATTCTTCCATTAAAGACCCTCACAATACAGAAGTAGCAACAGTGTTATGTCATACACCCCTTTCCATTTCAGTGAAAAATGGTCTAATTTGTTAATATTTTACCATCTTTATCACAGAAGCTGTACAATTTCTACTTGTTTTGGAGGTTTCTGAAAAATGCTATAATATACATTTCAATGGAATATGTATGGCCAGCCAATTAGACTTTTGTCTTCACTAGAAGCAAGTAAGCAAGTCACTTCTTAAAAAAGCATGTTTAAGTGTTGTTATGGCAGTTTTTCTTTTCATTCTGACTCTGCCTTTTTCACCCCTCATTGCTTGCTAGCAGCTTAACACGCTCACCTTTCCCATACAAAGAGCCTCCGGGTTAACAGTGTTACAGGTGAAAATATCCAAGTCCTTTTCCATCCTGCAGACAGAATGGCCACTAGGGAATCTTTGAAAAAAGGCCACGTCTCTAAATGGTTTATAATGGGTAAGGACTATCTATGACCATAAACATATAATATGCAGTATATTATTTGCAACATTTCAGTTCATGTTATGTTTCTCAAAAATAAAACACACAATGTACTTACAGTAAAACAAAATGTATGATGTTAGACAATGTACATCTGTAATACAAATAACAACAAGTGTAGTTTGACTTACACATGTGTGACACGTTTTCATTAACACGCTGACACTTAGTCTGGAAGGGCACTGTATGATGTACAATTTGGAAAAGATGCTGACCACATGGAAACACAGTATAAATGCATGGAACGAAGGACAAAGGAGGACAATATGTTTTGTGCTGCTGGGAAATGAACTACTCAGCAGTGTTCTTGAATGAGCAACATAGAAACAGTTACAGGGCACACTGCATGAAGTTCTTGTTCAGTCATCTCTTGCTCTCTCTGTGTGTTTATGGAAATAGTGAGTTGTATGACACTGATCTGAAATCTCTGTATTAGTGTTTAGCCAACATCAGCAGACAATGTTCCAAATCTGGATGGAAATCTGTCCTGAAATAACACATATTGCTGCTGCTAATGCTAAAGGCTACACATTATGCTGGAATTGCCATTACTTTATTGTAAATATGCTAATTTTGCAATCCAAGCCTTTTGTTGTTTATTATTCCTGTAGTGTAGTAAGTGTAGTTGCCTATTTGAGGAGCACAGTACGTTTAGATGGCCAACTTAGGTGAAGGGCTTCAGATTAAAATATCTCATTTTAAAGCTTAAAAGTATTAAGGGAAAAAGAGTCTGATCAATACAAAAGGTTTCAGTGTGCATCCACTACCTAAATTAAAATGAGGGCAAAATGTTTTTTTTTTCTCTTTTTTTTGAGGAATGCCATTAAGGAACCACAGTTGGTTTTCAGTTTGAGTTCTGGGGACATACGGTTTCTCATGGGGAGCTTGCTATTTGTTATGAGCTGGATCAGGAATGTTAAAGTTTGGGGCAGGAAAGTGGGTTACCAGGAAGGGAGTTGCTCTAAAGAACCAACCTTCTGCACCATCTCATATTGCAAAAGGTCTATACCAATCATAAGGTGTTTATCTGTAACATTTTGAAATAAGACTATCATTATAAATGTTTTATAAATGATTTATAATCAGATTGATTATAAATCATGTTTAAAGTAGTCTTATTGTAAAGTGGTACCATTATCTTGAACCTTTACATCAAGGCTACCTAATCCTGGTCCTTGAGATCTACCGCCCTGCAGAGTGGTACATCTCCAGACCCTGGACTTGGCACCTTTGCCTTACATTATGAGGAGGTTCTTTAAACTTTCAAAAGGTTCCTCATGTTCATTTATAATTTACAAGCATGGTTCTACAAAGAATCCTTCCTTTAAAGGTAATGATATTGTCTGCCAAAAAAATCCTTTTTGTTATGAAACATGAAAGTGGAATGCCTTTGCCATTGGCTTGCATAAATACAGAGCAGGAGAAGATAAGGACGTAGCAATTCACTTCCAAGCAATCTCTTCTTGCTTGAGACAAGTCTGTTCCTGCCCCTGCCAAAGAGAGAGTCCCACCATAATTATTTTTTTCCTGTAAAGCTAAGGCTCTGCAGAGGCACATGAGCTATGCCTTGTTCTCCCACACCTCACCACCTCTCAGAGTCTCACTTGTGGGTGCCTGGTCTCCACCTTTGAACATAAAACACTTCTGTAGCTGTCAAGCCTTAGAGGACAGCACAGAGAGCAGCTTCAGAAAGTCTCAAATGACAACCTTGGAAGCCTCAACCTCACTCTCAATGGACCTGTTCATGCTCTGCTCAAAAATTCATGTTTGCATTTACATTTGTTAATTTAGCAGAAGCTTTTATCTACAAATCTACAAATTCGGCCAGGATGTATGTCGTAAACAGTAATGTCACGAGTGGGCAGTGCCCATTCAAGAAGGATAAGGCACAGGCATGGATTCCCATGATGTTACATTTATTAAACATAAAACAAGAAGGGCATGAGGGCCAATACTCAAACAAAGGCAAGAATCCCGAACAGACACTGAGGGTAAAGTGAGGGTGGACAGACAACTAGAATTAAAACAGAAGCACTTTTATACTTATGTGCATAAACCAAAACCCAATCTGAACACTAACTCAATCATTCCTTAATCCCTAGCTGGCCGAGGAGCCTTATTCCTAAAGACAACCAGGGAAGAGACCACACCTAGTGTTAGAACAAAAGTCCCCGTCAGTCCAGTCCGATGGCAGGCCCTAGCGGCCGCTGACTGGGGACATTACAAGCAAGAGACCTTTAACTTGATCTTAAGCTAATAAAACTGTAGATATTAAGTACAGGGCAGCTTTTTGTTGTTTTTGTAAATAAGTAATAAACACAAATGTTAAGTGTGGATGTTCCCTTAAAGGGAACATATTATGCAAAACTCACTTTTTGCAACCATTTGTATTTCCATTTGGGTCTCTACTGCTCCTATAAAAAAAAATATATATACCATCCATCCATTTTCTCTGAGTCAATTTAAAGATTTAGGGGATCATATGCTTCTATGAGCCATTTGGACGGCTCTTATATCCTGACAGGCCGCCACCCACTAGATTAGTTAAAGAGCCACCATTTTTGTCTGCTGGTATTTCGAGCACGCATAAGACGCCGAGCGCTATGGCTACAGGCAAAGGCAAGTCACACGTGAAGTGCTGTGTTCATCTTGCTCTGGGTCCGACTCGGGGTTGAACATATAGGCCTGGATAGCGCCTCTGTTTTCTGCCATTTTCACGTGTGGTAAACGCGCAGTGTGAGCATGGGAATGGTGGGGCATGGCCAGCAACAGCTTATTTGCATAAAAGTGACAGAGCCCTTAAACGGCTCATTTTGAAAGGGACAGAACCTATCAAGAATAGAGCTGGTGAGATGCCTTTATGTGAGATTGATTTTGTGCAAAGAACTTCATGAACATTTTTTGTATAGCCCATAGACCTATTACAACTTGTTTAAAAAGAGATATAATGTGTCCCCTTTAAAAGTGTGAATGAGTGCAAAATGGCATTTTCCTATGTACTGTGGAAGACAACAGCAGAAGGAACAGGGAGAATTAGCAGTGCAGACTTGAAGGGTCCATCACTGAGGGGTAAGGATATTGAAGCAGAAAGACATTCCCTGTTAGAAAAGCTAGGCAGGCTTAAGAAGTTCTTAGTCAACCTAGCCCAATGTATATTTAAGAACCAAGGCCCAGAACAAGTGTAAATGAGAGCACTTTGAAGCCTGAAATTCCAGAGTTAGGTATCTTATTCATGCCACCACAGGCATCAAGTGAAGTGATCTTAGCAGAGGTTCCACCAGGGACAATTTCAAGAGGTTATGGACCAGACGAAGTGCATCATTCTGAATGATTTGTCAAGCAAAACTGATATAAGAGCTAAGTAGGGAATAACAATCATTAAATGCTGATATAGCTTGAGCTTCAAAAACAAGAATGTCAAGAAGAGTTGAACTATTCTGCTATTATGAAGTAAGAATGTGCTGGTATATTCAGCAGTAACAGAGGGTGCTGAGAAGACCTTTTCTATAAAGTTTGAGAAGTGGTTTAAGTGAACAGTTCAGCTGTGAAAGTGAGTGAGTGAGAGTGACCACTCTGTCATATGTTAACACGCCACAGCACACAGTGTGAACAGCACAAAATTCTTCCGCTGTATTTAACTCATTAACCAAGCAGTGTGAGGGGACGGTACCTTACTCAAGGGTACCTGAGAGGTGCTTAGCAGTCTTGGGAATCGAACCCACGACTTCCTGATCGCCCTAACCACTAGGCCACCACTAGCTGTGTGGTGTCTGTTCATGTTTTTTTCATGACTCTGTCTGCAAATAGAACAAAAGTGGACCTAGGACTAATCCCTGAGGGACTACTTTTGTCCCAGCAAAAGGTAAAGAAATACCAATTTCACCCTCTTTTTGTTGCCAAGACACGAATTGTAGCCTATGATGATAACTAGGCTAGATAGCACAGTCAAAAACAGCTAAAGTTAGCAAAATTCATGCTTAGCCTATAAATCAAATGCCTATCCCTCTTACCCTAAAAACCCTTGATTATGTGAAAATACACCTGTTCTAATTTCTTCTTTTTCTTCTGTTTTTTTTGACAAACTGAACTGTGTAGTGCAGTTACTCACTAGGCTGAACTGTGGTTTTTGCCAGCTTTTCAAACCAGCAGCTACAAAACTGTACTTTAGTGGGCGAGGTACGGATTGGTCAGTCAGGCCCACATGAAGCATCTAGTGTTACCAGTCAGCTAGTCATCAGATATATGACATTATGAGCTCATGCGAGGACAGCAGCACTGCATGAATCAAGCACCCCTCCCCTCCTGACCCAGCTGAAAAACAATAAGGCCCATCTCCTGGACAGGACTGGAGACAGACGAGGGAGATAGAGGGACGGCGCCGCTTGTGTTTTATTTCCATCCGGCAGAAAATCACAACGCCCCAGGGGACTCTTCTGACCCATCTGAACATGTTCTGCCCCATTTGCGGCACCGAAGAGCCATAAAATATATAAATAAACCTCCGTTTCTCATTGTCTCACAGAGCAGGAGGAAAAGAGTGAAAGGGGAGGGGAAAAACAGCAACACAGAAAAGAGACAGCTAAAAAAAAAAAGTTAGACACAAACTATTTATCTACCGCTTCCATTACCAGGTCCTGCCACTACTCCCTAAGGTTGGTGATGCATCACAAGTTCAATTAATGTGAGAGATGTAGAGGGCTTTGCCTCCCTCCGGAGCTATAATAGGTCTGGACAGTGCTGTTTCCTCTCTACACTGGGTAGCCAATGCTGGGCTGACCAAGGCCTTCTCATCCAGGCCATCTTTATTTCAATTAGCTTTGTCCCACAGGTATTTTGCCATTATAGCAGATTACAGTGTGTTTTACACTGGATGAGTAAGAGCACCACGGTGCCTAAGATTGCCCATGTGGCTTCCCATTGCCATAGTTTAAAGGTTATGAGTATATATAAACTGTGAACATCTGGACTATAGTGGTACTATCTGGGCAATAGAATAAATACGTTAACTCTATTCTTGTAGGAATTACTTCTTGTTCATAGTTCGCTGACAGACGAAACATTTCTGAAGAAGGTACAAATTTAAGACTTGCTTTTCATGCCATATTTGATCAGTATTTGAATTACTGTTGTGCCTCTGGACATATGGCAGAAAGAAGAAACGTCATTTACATTTTTACCACAGTTTTGGCATAGAAACAAAATGAAAAAGGCTGAAGAGACTGGAAGTTGTCCAAACAAAAGTTTCCAAACACTATAATTGCATGTATACTTATATACACAAAAATGTAAGGGTGGCATGGTGGCACCATGGGTAGTACTGCTGCCTCACTGCAAAAAGGTCCTGGGTTTCATTCCCAGCTTTTCTTTTGGGTTCTCCGGTTTCCTCCCACATGCATGTCAGGTAAACTGGGAGATGCAAAATTGCTCCAAAGTGTGAATGTCAATGTGTTTGTCCACCTTGCTCTGGAATGGTGACCGGTCCAGGGTGGGACAGGTTGCTGGAATGGGCTCCCCATTCCCTGTGATCCTATTTAGGATCAAGCCGCTCAGTTAACAGATGGATGGATTACTGTGGACTTGTAAGAGATGATCTGATTCATTAATACATGTTTTATTGGCCACTTTACACTTATTTCTCATTATTTTATTGGTGTAAGAATAGTATGAGATGATCCACCTTATTTCTAGAAGTGCTTACATACTGAATCTAAAGCAAATGTCTTCATTTTTTAGGTTTAATTGGTTCAAAGCATACTGATAATGATAATGACACTTAACTCACTTTTATTTACTTACATACTTTACAATTCACTTTTCTTTTCTTTTTTATTTATTTTTTCCCAAATAAAAACATTAACCTAACCAGAACATTCACCCTAAAACTAACCCCATTTAAACTCTAACCCTGACCTTAAAACTCTAGAGAATCACTCAATACTTGCTATGTAATTAGGCAAATATTTATGCAAATCCACATATCCAGTTATGTAATGTAAATAGATTATACAGTGGAGTTACTTGCACTGGTTAAAGGCTGCCAACACAGACAGAGCTCAAGCTCTGGGATGTCCATTAACCTGGACCTTCAGGTAAAGCACAGCTCATCTAGCAAGTCACAACAAAGCCAGCTGCCCAAAAACGCTCTTGACTTAGCATGAATGTGCTCTGTCAGTGCTGACGCCTCTGTTGTTTTCCAACGCTGCCAAATATCGCAGAGGAACCTTGCTATTGTACTATTGTGGAAATGCTAATTTCGCGACCTTCATTGCTATTCACGCTTAATGCATTCAGCAAACCAAATGAGACTCGTGAGAGTTTGTGCGAAGTGGAGGAGCTGAGAGACAGCTCCAAACAAAAACAGGGCGAGAAAAGTTGTTTCAATCGTTAAGGGCCTCTATTGGTCACCTATTATTGAGGACAAATTGGTAGTGATGGTGAGGCAGGCTTATCTCTTTCCATAAATAAGGCCCTTATCTTGTTATGAAATGTCGCTCATACTTTTCGGATGGCTCTCCTCATCTATGGTTGCTCTTGTGAATCTCTGTTGATCGGGATAAGAAGTAGGCTATTAAGTTTAGGTTCAAGTCTAAGACTGAGGCAAAGGTTATAGTTAGACTGTTGAATATACAATGGTGCAGAATAGATTACTGGTGGTAGTGACAAGTCCCTACCAATATCCAGTGACTACTGAATTGTCCCTAGCAATCATTCTTAATAATAACATTCAAATAAAACTGCTGTTTCTTGTCAGTGTTAGGAACACAAACGGTGAACAGTTCTGTTTTTCTACTACTAGTCGCGCCTTCTTAACCCAGTATCGTTATCTGATTGGCTGTGCTGTTTCTTGCAAACATGATTAGCTGAAGCTCTATCTGCTTTAAGAACTGCCAAAAGTCCAGTGGTTTATGTGGATGTAGGAGAGGAGGGCATCTTTAGACTAACAATTCTGTGTTTAAAAATTATGGAATGCACCACGTTTGGTGTTGATTCTGTAGCATTGCCCAGTATACCAATACTCAAAAAGTACCACAATACCCGTTCTTGTACTTATGATGCTGATATAGTTAACAGTATTTTTTATGTTCAGATGGAATGGGTTGTACAGGCAACAGTACCTGCCTTTAAAAGTGTTTGTCAGAATTTCTTGTGTTCTGTGATTATGGTACTGTGTGGACAGCAGCACCAGCCTGTAGATTCCCCCATATGTACTATGCACGTGTACTTTGTTGTTAATATATGAAAGATCAAACCAACACCCTTGGAAATATAAGAGGCGCCACTACAAAGCAAGTAAGTGTGAAGAACCGCTTTAAAGACCTTCCACATGAACTTTGGAAAATATCCAATGCAAAAAAGCAAGGGAAAATGTCTTAAATCTCAACAGTATATGCCTTATTTCTCATCATGATTTTGTTGTAAGATGATTCGCCTAATGCCTACATGTGTCTGCTTATTAACTTTAATGTAATTGCTCATGGCCTAGTAGTTAGGGTGTTCGCCCTGTGATCAGAAAGTCATGGGTTTGATTCCCAAGATTGCTAAGCACCTCTGAGATACCCTTGAGTAAGGTACAATCCCCACACACTGCTCTCCGGGCACTGTGTTCCTGGCTGCTGGCTGCTTCACTTGGTGAATGGGGTAAATGCAGAGCACTGTGTGCTGTGGTGTGATAACATATGACAATGGTCACTTCCATTTTGATCGATGTGATTGGTTCAAATCATAATGCCAATGATAATAACATTTAACCCACATTCAGTTAAATATTTATTAAATTCACTTTTTATTCTTTTTTTTCAGTTTCCTCAGACAAAAATGTGCATCTAACCAGAACCTGGTCCTAAAGCTAATCCTGACCTTTAAACTGCTTAGGATCACCAGATACTTTATGAACTTCTTTCCTGTCTGTAGAATAGCTATGGTTCTAGAATCGGGGTGAGAGTACTGTCCAAATAGAAGCTCAATACAGAAGATCTAATATGTTTTTATTTTTTAACTTGCTAAATTTATGCCAAAAAATCCAGGAGCAGATAAAACAGTATTATATTCTAAGAGCAATTTGAAAATAAGAAATAATACATATATTGTTGGGATATAAGATTACTTCTCGTACTTGTATTTTTGCCTAAACACACTCACTTGGCAAATAATAGGGCTCCATTTCGAAAAATCTTCAAAAACTCGATCTTGAGAATGTTCATTAATTGGTGAGTATTTCTGGAAATCCTTCTGAAATAATGCACAAAATAAATGTGCTCATAATTTAATGTCTTATACAATCTACTTGTTATTTAATAAAGCACTTCTCTATTTGAATTTTGCTCGCAAAATTTTGCACCAGAAAGCAAGAGGTAAAGACAACAACTGTCTGGGTTCCCCATGACTCCCACATGAAGGCAGGCACTGTGGCAGACTTCCATTTTAAATAATTTTATTTTAATAACCAAAACAAAACTGGCACGAGGGCCAGAAACAGGACTCAAGCTGAAACTTTAAACAAAAGAAGACAGGAGAAATACCAACCCAGAATGACAGTGGACCGACACTGAGGTCCACCACAAACAAACTTAAATAGCCCCAAACAAAACCACAAACCCCAATCAAAACACAAGCATTCCTTCTCCAGAGCACATTGGCAGCTGAAACACATAATAAAACTAACTCAAACCCGGTGTGCTCAGGAATACCCCCAACAAAAGACCCGGGCAGCCTCTAGCGGCCGCCAACCCTCACAATAACACGACATGACAGCAACAACAAGAACAACAATAATAAACAATAACAATAACAATAATAATAATTGTGAGTTATGTATACAGTACCCCTTTATGTAAATAAAATAGTGAAAATAACTATGCAATGAATGGACAAAAAAAGACATTTAGATAATTTGAAATGATAAAATTGATAAACGTCTTTTTGTAAAGTTGTTTTCAATGTAAACCTTTAGTTTTGGGAAAAATACAAAAATTACTCAAAGTTTAAACTTTAGTAGGCACCTATGGAAATCACAAAACTGTTTGGGACTTTGACGCCCCCCAGGTCAGAACTTGAAGACCCCTTTTCTATACTAATAAGAAGTTTTTTATTAGTATAGAATATAAAATATTTTTTCTTGAAAACATTTATGTTTCAAGACTGGAGGTCCAAGATTCAAGATTCTTCATTTGTCACATACACAGTTAAACACGTACAGCATGTAGTAAAATCTAAATGAACCCTTAGAGTGTATTAGTAACATTTAATTTCAACAAACACAAATGGTGTAAAACAGTCCAAAACCTGTGTTTTCTCAACTACATGCTCACTCTTTGCTGCTCTTTTGCTCGGCCGCTCTCCGGACCCCCCTTCCCTCTGCAGCTTTTCCCCACCCACTTGTGGGCAGAGACCATCTTGAAAGTTCTCCCGGGTTCAAAAATCTTGTGCTTTTTTTCTGTTTGTTTCTAAGACAAGAAATAAAATAAATTCACAGCAAAAAAATGACCTTCATGGTGTGATAGATCTGCAAAGGTGCAGGTCCTTCACCTTCGCTGTGGGCTGGACGTCCAACACAGTCGGCTCAGGAAATGCAGGGTAATACTGGCTATGCTAGCACATGGGCCTACCTGTGCCTTCGGCAGAGCTCATGGCTAATCCAGCCGCAGTCTGCTGCACAAACACCGGCTCACAGCTCCCACTTAAGCCTTGACCTGCCTGAGAAAGTGCCCGGCGGTGCTCTGAGGTTAACTGCTCCATGCATATTTCATGACTGCCGAGTCCTTTTGTTCTGCTGAGAGCCTGGGAAAGAGTGTGTGGTTATTCTCCCCAGGCACATGTTCTCTAAACACTGATCTTCTGCGAGTGTTTGGAGGGCTGGCAGTCATCCGCCTGTCATCGTTTATTGATTTGTGCTATTATGAAGGTAATCATTCAGCTTCAGAATGCCGTTCAGTTACCTGTGTTTACAAAAAGCTGGACAGTCATTTTTGTATAGTTGACACTGTGTAAAGAAGCCCACCCCAGGTTTTTTAAATGAAACACCCCCATATAGCATTGCTAAGAAAATGTTTCATATCTAAGGTGAGAGAAGGGACATTATGAGAAAGGAGTTCCTAATTTAATACATCTCCACTTTTATTTTTTTTTGCATCTCTTGAAAACACCAGCTGCCCTTTATAACATGTAAAAAAATAGTCTTGAGGAGTGGACCAATAGAAATGCACTAAACTGAAATAGGTGAAGTGAGGGCTGCCGGTGGACCGACACACAAACATGAACCAAAACCCTTTAAATACATATAAGACAAAACCCCACTACCAATGAACAAACACAATCTCTTAATCTCAACACAAACCAGTTGTGCCTACATTCATGAAATTAGACCCTGTAAACATTGTCAAATTAAAAGTCCCCAACATACACCTGACACAATGACAGGCTCTAGCGGCTGCGGACTGGGACGTCACAAGTTGTTTAAAAAAAACACACAAAAAAAAATCATGGTATTTCATTTAAAACCATTTATTCCTTAATGATTAATTTACAGTTATTTTGGCGTGTTACCTGCCTTGATATTTAATGAGCACTTTTGAATTGCAAGGCACTCTAGACAATAATTTACAGCATTTTCAGTGATTATGGAATCATCTGCAGTTCTTGTTTATCATTATGGACTTTTTAAATGATTTTTTTTCTGATTTATTATTAATTTTCTAAAGCAGTAAAATTGCACAAGACTACCATATTATACCTGGTGTTTCCACAACCAAATATATTTTTATATTACCAAAAAATATTGATTCCAATCTTTTGAACAATATAGTACAATTACTGTTATAATTATTGTATGCGAAACTTTCATGAGCACTTTTTCCCAACTGTAATGCTGTAACTTTCTCACACAGTTGTGAGAGAGCAGACCGAGATTCAGCCACATGCAGCACTCTGATGAATAACTCTTAATACTTTCTGTATGAAGAAGTCAGAAATCCAACCAGGTCTTGAACCCACCACGTGTGCTGTGAGAAGGAAGCTCAACCTCTTTTGAAAGTCTCTGTTGAGGTTTGATCTCACAGTTGAACTTATAGTTTTGCAGCACCAGTAGTGAGGTCAGGGTGATGCTAATGCTTGAGCCAAGCTTTCGGTTGGATGCCCATTTCCTCAGGCCCACCATCAAGCTCGCTCTTCAAATGGTAATTGCTGTGGAACTTCTCACCATGCGAGAGAATGTGTGATACAGATGAATCGATCATCCTCAGGGCAGTTCATGAAGTCATTTATATGAAAAAGAAAAAAAACGCACAGGCCTCCAAATATCCAGATCAAATCAGGGACGTAGTGGAAAAAAATCCACAACATATATTTCATTATTCATTTAATTTTTAAATAAAGTGGATCATATTTAACTTGCTTGTAGCCAACTGTGAGCAGCTCCTTTAACTGCAAGTGTGTGTTTTGCATACCTGAGCACCTCAAGAGACTGTTGTCGCTTTGAATAGACTAAACAAAGTAGGCAAGAGAGTCTGTGGTGAGTTCTGAGGTCAGCGGAGAATCAATATTTCCAGCTGGGTAATCTTAGGATGCATAGAATGCACCTGCATTACCAGGACATCCTTTTTTCTTCCATTCCCTAGCTACAGGGGAAAGTCTCCCTGGAGCAACTTGGGGTTAAGGGTCTCACTCAGGAACCCAGTAGTGATATGCTGAAGGTAGGACTTGAATCCATGACCTCTTGGTCCAGAGGCAAGTATCCTACCCACTAGGCCACCACCACCCCATTATCATGATGTGAACCAAACCCTTGTCCAAAGTAATGAAGAGGAGTAGAAGGAACACAAAAGCATGGTGGAATATGGGAAAATGGTGGAGGAGGGAAAATGGAAGCGATCATGGTGACACGGCATTTCCAAAGGGACCTTTTATGAAAAATGAAGGAGATTAATAATTCTAGCAGCTTCAGAGACAATGACTCAGTCCACGAATGTTTGGTGGCTGCCCTTTGCAATGGATTTAGTCCACTGATACATTAAGCCAGACGTATAGCGGGCAAATCTTTTTCCTTGGCAACAAATCGCACGACATGTCTGAATCATCCAAAGCGAACAATGGAAGCCATGTATTATCAGGTTGAAAAGAAATGGCTCAGCTGACATGCCGCAAAGGGATCATCCTTTTGGACAGTTCTGCCATTGATCCTGTCCATGCTCCTCCCACCAGTGTCTTCTTTCATAGTTATGGTTGATAAGATCAGATTAGCTTTCGACCGGTGTTTCCCATGTCTGCTCCTGAGATTCTGACTCCTTGTTCTTCTAACACCTTTTAGAGTTTTCCATGCTCCCTGCACACCTGACTAATTAATTAATCAGCTAATTCATAAACCCTTTCAAAGTTAAAGCAGAGAACACACTAAAAGTGTAGGGCAGGGGAGTATCCAGGAAAGGCAAGCTAAAAATGCTAGCAAAAATTCAATTTGAAGCAATATTTGCAAAATTTGCAACACATCACTGATGAAAGTTACACTGTCAAGCTGCCTTGTGTTGTTTTAAGTAACCGAAAACTGGGCAGGTTAGAAACAGCCTTGAATTTGCTATGCTATGCTAATGTTTGCATGATTATAATGCAATGTCTGACCTGTATAGAAATTAAACATCATTAGACAGTAGGTACACAATCTGAATTTCTGTATTAAGGCATAGTTACACTGTAGCCCAGAGGGCTTTCGGCCCATTTACTCGGAAGCGACCTCACCAGTCCCCCTCCTTTCCTAATTTCTGACCTTTGATGGCAGTAAAAATGATTCAAAATGTCATTTTATCTATTAAAATATGGGCTGAACTTAAAGGTGCTGAGTTATTGCATCCTTGCACCTTTTTTCTCAAAAAAATATTTGCACTTCCATAACACTTTCAATACCTTCATTATTGTTCTTTGCATTCTTGTATTTCTTTTTCCTCTTTTATTCTATTTTACTTCCTACTACTTCTATGCTGCCTGATTTATTTATATTGAATGACCTTCGTGTTCAGTACTGGGCTACAAAAATAAACTTGACTTAGCTTGACTTGACCCGACAAAAAATGAGTACTGGCTTCATTGGTAAAACTCCAGACTGAGTTACACACATTAGTTACACAATCTGAATTTCTGTATTAAGGCATAGTTACAGTGTGGTTTGGGGGGGCTAGGCCCATTTACTTGGAAGGCTGCTCCCAAGTCTCTCTCCCTCCCTAATTTCTGACCAAAATTAAGTAATTTGATGGCAGTGAAACTGATACAATATGTCATTTGATCTACTACTGACCCGTATAGAACTCTCTGACCTGTTCAGAAAACGAATTTCATTTGACATTAGTTACACAATCTCAATTTCTTTATTAAGGCATTGTTACACTGTAGCCCAGAGAGAATTAGGCCCATTTATTTGGAAGCCAGCCCCCCAGTCCCCCTCCCTCCCTAATTTCTGACCTTTGATGGCAGAAAAAAGATACAAATTGTCATTTTATCTATTACAAAATGGGATGAACCGACATGCGCTGAGTTATTGCATCCTTGCCCCTTTTTAAAATAAGAACGACAACTGGCTTTATGGCTTGCTCACCCAGACAGATCTTTGGGAGCAGGGGAAACTGCTTTAAGTGTTTGGGTTTAAGATTGGAGGAATAGAAGTGGACATATTAAATGCTAATAGATATGATATTATATTTAGTGTTAAATAGCCCATGCTGTAATTTATAGATGATGGCCCCAGCCAAGACTTTAAATTTCCTAAAAAAACAGCAGAAGGCTAATTGGGCATCGCTAACCCCGTTCAAAAGATCACTCAAATCAGGTTTACAAAAAGGGGCTCAGACTGTATGTCTATACAGGCCTGCACTCGTGCTCGTTTGGTTCGGCTCCACATGTGTTAGGGAAGCGTCACTCAACGGCCTGTGGTCAAATATATTACAGCTTTGATTTCTGTTGCCAAAGGCATCCTCCAGGCTTTGCCCACCTACTTCCACATCAATGAGGATTCCACGTCATGGCTCCAGCTCTTGTTGCATAACCCTCACCATATAGGCTGCTATAAGCCATGATTCTGTCAGACTTTCAGGAACATCAGGTGTGATCGTCGTGTTTAACCTTTAGAAATTTTTATACGAGTGATTTCTTACTTGAAGCTGCACTGAATCTTGCAGAGGAACAGTTGAAATCTTGCAGAGGAACGGTCGAAAGTGAACTTTTTCTGAACTTTTAAAAAAAGTAGAACAGGTTCTTTCATTTTTACCACTTTTGTGTCTAATGTAGACAAAGAAATAAGCAGAAAGCTTTTTTGATGCATACAATTTATTAATTATAGACACTACTACTAAAGCATTTAAAATCAGCTGTCTTCTATGAGTAGTTGTGTTGCAGCTACATATATAACATGATTCTACATTCTAGAAATCCAACATAGTTAATTAGTTACTATAATACCGATAAGTTACTATAATCAATAGCTAATTACACCAAATAATTCCCAGCAGTTCAGTGTAAAATGCTCCATTCTTGATGCCTTTATATACTCCCTTACAGACAATTATTAAAGGAAATGGTAATGAAAGCATTGCCTGCATGCCTGACACAATGTTTTACCTGAGTTTTGTCAAGGTTTTGGCCAAAACCTTCATTCATGGTGGAGGGGCTCAGGAAGGACAGTGTGAGGCAAAATACTGAAGAAACTGAAGAAAACGAATTTAGTTCTGATTTGTCACTATTTTACCATAATTAACATCCATATAAACACTCAGAAAACATGTGTAGCTTCACTGGTGGGTTTGGAGAGTAAGTAAAATAGCTGTATTTGTGTTGGAGACATCTGGTTCCATTCACCATCACTGTAAAGAAATTCAAGTCAGTGAGTTTCTCTGCTGTGAGCTGTTTCACACCAAACCCAAACCACTAAATTATAGGTGAATCTTGAGAATTGGTGCAGTTTGTCAGAAGATTCCTTCTGGTAAGAGTACTTCAGTGTACTTCAGACTACATAAGTTATTCCTTGAAAAAAACCTCCGCAAAATGACAATATTTTACATTCAAAGGTTGAACGTGGCAGCAAATCATTGACTATCATCTTAATTGCTTCCATGAGGTTTGAAAAAGTTGGTATGAATTCAACAAAGGAAGACAAAATCTTAATTTAGCTGGATCTGCTCCGTCCTTATAGCCCTGAAGTGACCAGACTTGACGAGGATGGCGACAAAACATCACATTATTTGCTTGAAATGTACTCTTTATTTTCAGTGACTCCAACAAAACATCTTTCACAACGTGTCCTGCGGGCTGGCTTGTCATCATTTCATGAGCAATTTCCCCCCTGCTTTTGATTTGGCCTGGTTTATAAACGATGTCACGCTGTAAAAGACAGCAATTTTGAAAAGCAATTATTAGAAAAACTGTCAGGGGATTCAGCAATAATGTGGAAATGTTCACCTGCCACATCCACTGGTGAATAGATTTCCGGCCATACCAAACTCGTCCCGTCGTGAACTGTCGTATTTTGACACACGGGTGATTTACGTGATGTGCGTTGCTGACCGGAATGAAAGCTTGACCCCAGCACTTGGGGGAGGGGGGGGCCACCTACTCATCTCATCTTTCACAATCATCTGAGGCCCAACGTCCTTTTTTTCTCCTTCGGCCTCCTCTTATCTCCCCTGGTGGCTCCCTTATCTGCAGTGGCAGTGGGTTAACAGTGTCTTCACAGCACTGGATGGAGCCAATAGCCGAGAGGCGAGTGGATCTCAGCGGTGAGCTCCTGCAGATAATCCAGCGGGCAGACACAGAGAACTCCCTTGGGGGGGGGTGTACAAGGGGCTCGTGGGTGGAGAGAGGACGAAGTCTGGGTTTCATGTTTGCAAGCACACACACTGTAGGCACCCCAAGAGGTACTGCATGCCAAGTAATGAGGATCTTTATTTATTTATTTCTTCATGTATGTATTCATCTATTTCTTACA
>JBBPCX010000088.1:8163694-8168694 GCA_037974365.1 Hydrocynus forskahlii | reverse complement strand
GTGCAGCTTTAGAAAAACCATCATCAATAATGTCACATCTGGTGGACCATCAGATTTGACAGTGAGTGCACACGGTGCTTAAAACTGCAGCAGCTCTGTTCCACTCTGTGCAACAGACTCTCTCTCTCTCTCACTCTCTCTCTCTCTCTCTCACACACACAAACACACACACACACACATCAATGTCAGTGCTGCGCCAAGAATGATCCACAACCAAAGAATATCTGCTTACTGGTGGTCCTGTGGGGGTCCTGACTGAAGCAAAAGGGGTCTAACAAATTATGCAGTAATTAGTTCAACAGTGAATTATAAGTCACAGAACATAAGTAGTTCTGCATTTCTTCTTCCGCTGGATATTTTAGCTGTGATACTCCTGGAAGCATGTTTTCTTTTTGGTCATGCAGAGGAACATCTTACATTTGGTGCACCTCATGTGTGTCTTGCCATTGCAGTCCTTGTTCCCAGCACGCAAACCCATCACATGACACATCGCTGGAAAGCCCAGGATGTCCTCTACAGAATAGTATTGGGCTTGATGGGGTAACTCCAAATACTTAAGGAAGATACAGGTGAACAAAATGTCTACTATAAAGGACATAAATGAATGGGCCGGGTCTCAGGAGGCTATATATAGTTCAGTCTATATACATATATATCAGTGAACTCCTTAATGAGACCCCCACTAGACCCCTGCTCCACCATAAACTTCTTCAGTTATTAGAGGAGAGAAAAGAACGTAGCATAAAATTAAACTTCAATTTCTCTACACAACTCGAGAAAGCATGAAATATCTCTTTTCCTCTCATTCCTGCACTGATGATAAAACCCCACGCGGAATTAAATTTGGGCTCCGGAGGCCAAAAAAAAAAAAGGCTTGACAAAACCTGAACAATATTTTATCCAATTTGTAAGCGATTCACTCCATCGTCGTGCCAATAAACTGCGCCGCTTTTCCGGAGTGCGCATGGATGCTGGCTCGGTGCCCCCTGCTCCGCCGCAATCAGTGTCCATCACTGCTCTGCCAAGTCAATCCATAACAGTGCTCTACAGAGGCTGTCAATAAGATCACAGATAATAACACAATTAGGAGGCATTTTTGGGCCACTTTTTTGTCACCGGAGTGGGAGCTATGGCAACACGAGGCTCCTTTTGCACACTCGACCTCTATAAAGTCTAAATTTGGGTCGCCGTTAAAAATAATTGGACTCGTCACCATCCGAGCCCATTGCTGAACCATAAATATGGCCGCGGAGTGATGAGTGATGTGGGCAGCTTCTTTGTTTAGAGCTGGCATGGCCTGCTTTTCTTTTTTCTCTGGTTCTCTTTGGGTAGTTGGCTCTTTTTTGCTCTTTTCCTTCCCGTTTAATGGCCTGGCTGAATGTAGGAGCCGTGATCTATTCGCCAGCTGAAAGCGCACGGACATACATCTTCGCAAAGTGTGTTACCTAGGGGAAAGAAGAGTAAATAAAAACACCACGACCTGATGCCGCTGCACTCTTCTGCTCTTAAAAAGATCTGTCCCCAAGGCCTGCCATGCTTTCTCCACTTCTAAGACTCTGCTCCATCCGTCACAAGGGCCTAATGGGTTTTTTTCTTTAAGCAAAGTTGCTCTGGTCTCGGCATCTCACTGTGATTCTCATAGAGACAAATAACCTCTGCTCTGAATAGCTTGTTCAAAATGGAGCCTGGCTGGAAACACTCCTTACAACTTCAACCCCAGCTACATACAGAGGCACAATATGTAAATGACCTCTGTTCTGATTGGCTATGCTGGATCGGGCCTTGTTCAATAAGGAGCCTGGCGGGAAACACTCCTTATAACTTCAAGGGGCGGACAGCAGGTTAAACACTCGGCAACTGAAGGAAAACCTTGGAGCATATGGGCACAAGCCTAACTTTGTGTGTTAGCTTTTTTTTTCCTGCTCTTTTTTCTGTCCTTTGTGCTGGCAAGAGACACAGACTGAGTTCATTAAAAGCATTTCTCAAACACACTTCAGTCAGACAAATGCATTGCGGCTGTCCTGAAATATAACGAATATAAGAAAGGGAGACAAAAGTCTATTAGGTTCCCTCATTGGGTTTTTTTTTCAACTATTTGTGACATTTGTTTGGGTTACTGCACCAAAAACTGTTAATTTTTCACACACATTTTTTTTTGTTGTTACTGGCCCTTTAAAACCAACGTATCAGCATCGTCTGGCTCTGCCGTCCCTATGCAAGGCAAATCCAGTCCAGACTCTTTTCTTTTGCGGTTCTCCACTGGTGGAAAGAGCTGCCTAAACCAGCCAGAGGAGCAGAATCCCTCTCTAGCTTCAAAAACCTCCTGAAGACTGAGGCAGAGAGTATCTCCTCCTCTAATGCACTTGCGCCACTCTTTCATAAAGATTTAGCACTTAGTACTCTCCTCTGGCTCTGAAGCTTGAATATGCCCTCATATTGTTAGTTGCTATGGATAAAAGCGTCTGCCAAATGATGGTAATGTCATAGGATGTTCAGGAAGGGGCCTGGCTGGAAATACTCCTTATAATTTAAAAGGGTGGAGCTAAATGGCTCTAGGGTGGAAGACTGTATGGTTGCTGTATAGTTTCTTTGTCATAGGATGGAAGAAATATGAATGTGGCTGAAGCTCGCTAGCTTGATCTCGCTCAGTGTCGGTGGGGGAGGAGGCACTAATGCTAATGCTAAGCCACTCTCCATGCTGCAACCCCCTGTGGCTGTGCTACATTTATTTACTTTAATGAATAGAGCCGCAGCTCCAGCCAGCAGAACACACTTACACTCTTATTTATGCTAATACCAAAGTATCAGCTCTGGAAGAAAGTAACCAAACAGCTCACGGTTGCTGCTCGAATGGAAGTGGGGTGGAAGTTAAACCTATTAGTATTTACTCGAGCTGCAAACGAGCCTCCAGCCAATCACAGCGTTTCTCGCTACAAATAGTGGGTGTCCTCACCGGCGCACAGGTCCAGATGTGTGTTTCTGTGGGATTGTTGATGAATGAAGGTATTTATGTAATCCAACAAATGTGAATATTAGTAGATAAACTAATGTTTAATACCATGTTCATGTGACAGATTAACAACTTTAATGCAGTCAAGACTTTAATTCAGTCAGAGCTCAACTTTTATTCAATCAGGTAGCTGCATGTTTGCAGCCTCCTTGTCCAAGTACAGCTTTTAACGTATATAAATGGCGGCTGACTTGTGTTTTCCACTCATGTAAAACACTCTTTATTAAAAAAACACCACCTAACCACATGACTACATGTATGAATGATGACCAGTACCAAGTGTATGCAGCTTCAGAAGAATGAAAATGTAATCTTTCGTTATTCCACACACACACACACACACACACACACACACATTCTATATATATATATATATATATATATATATATATATACAGTAAGCCCCCGTTTACTGTACATGGATCAGGAGTCGCGGATTCAGTCACACTCAGATTTTTTCTGAGAACCTTTTTTTGCTTTTTTCGTGGCAATACGTTTTTTACGCATTTTATGTCTAAATTATGAAGAAAAATTTACTAATTTTGAATATGAACGTAAATTCAGCTACATTTCCATTTAAAATATAACTGTATAAATGTTTTTGTACTGTCGTGAGAACACAAAGAAAATGCTTTTGGGAGTTATATATGCTGTACTCAGAGCAGGGGCGGACTGGGAGCTCTGCCTGCGTCTCGGCCGAGAGAGACAGTCCGACGGCCGCCGTGCATTGGACAGCCGGTCTTTTCCAGAATGCACAGATTGCCAGTCCGCCCCTGACTCATCTTGAATGTTTCTTTTGTTTTTTGTTTTGTTCTTCTTAAAGCCCTGTATTTTTATTAGTGTAAATTAAATTAAAAGAGGCTGTTGAGCTCAGTCGCCGTCCAATGTTTGCTTTAACCGGCGGGTCTCTACAATACAGTCCTCCTGAAGAACCCTGAATAAGACGCACCGCTGATGAACAGTAAATTATTGCTGTAAAAATTATTGGTGATAACCCCTGCATTTTACTGTATTTTTATTACTAAAATTACACTAATGTATTACTGTATTTACCTGTTTATACCAAAGAAAACGACAGCGGATACCAGTGCATGAATTACAGTACCAGTCTGTATGGGCTTAGCTTTATATTTTCATTAAGGGTAATGTATTAAACTGAGTTTAAGATGAAATTAAAGTGTTTTGGGAGCATGTTTGGGGCATATTTAGGGTTTACACTATGAAAATAGGCATTTTAGGCCTATTTTTTACCAAAACACAACAACGCAGTTTTTCACTATATGCAGGAGCGTAAATATATATATATGTATATATATGTATATATATATATATAACAGAGGGCAATTGTCAGGGGTTGAGGCAGAATACAAGTGCACATCAACAGTGAATCCACAAAGACAAGCTGAAACACAGGGGTAGATTCACAGACTGAGACACAAGGACCACATGGGCAGGGGCGGAGACAGGAACAAGACACAGGTGGAAACTAAGGATGAGGTGGAACTAGGGTGGAGAATGACATCAAAACAACAACAGGCTCACATGGCAGACAGACACATGGCAGGGCAAACAACAACATAGACAAAAAACAGACACAGCAGGTGCCCAAGTTCCAGGATTATGCATGATTAATTACTATCAGTTGTGCTTTTTAATAAATCACATACATTTTTTAACGAAGCTTGTGTTCGTAATTCTTAACATTATCCCACATAGTTTCACAATCTCTTAACCGCTAAAATAACTAAAATAATATGAATGATCAAAAATATATAAAATCTTAAAATATATAAAATCTGTATGTATGAAATTCTGTTCGGTATTAAAAACTGAGAAAATTTTTTAAAATGTTCTTCAAACAAGAATGTTTCAGTACAGGGTATGTTGATTATGCTGACCTTCTAAACCCCAGCCAAACACACACACACACACAAACACACAAACACACACACGTATATATATATATATATATATATGTATATATATATAT
>JBBPCX010000088.1:8136776-8150338 GCA_037974365.1 Hydrocynus forskahlii | reverse complement strand
TGTAATTAAAGTGTACTGAGTATTTAAACGGCTGTGTGCGTCCTCCCCTTCCCTCTCCTGCCCTCTCCCTAACAAAAATTATTACTGGCAGACTGTCAAAACTACACATTGCAGATTCATACTGGATTAAAACCCCTCCACAACTACTACTGTCAAATTGTAAAAAAACTACACACACTGCAGATTCATACTGGATTAAAATCACTTCAAAAGTAATACTGTCGGATTGTAAAAACTACACACACGACAGATTAATACTGGATTAAAATCACTCCACAACAATCACTGTCAGATAGTAAAAACTACACACGCTGTGTTGTTTCTAGGAAAATCTGATAAACACAACTATACAACAGAAAATGAAATAGACAGTTACCTTTATTTTGCCAAATCAGGCAGCAGTCGGTAAATCCACCCCCTGACGCTGTTAACCCCAGATAATGGCCAGATAACCAGGCCTATTTACCCATTCTGCCATCCAATACCATTGCAGAACAGAACAATAGGACCTATTAGCAATGGAAATGTGGTTTTAAAAAGAAAAAAAAGGGGAAGGTTTATTTTTGAAGAGTTAAATGTGATGTAATATTACAACAGTGGGTCTCTGGGGGTTAAGAGCTCCCCTTTACACTCCTGGGTGTAAACTCCTACAGTCATGAAACCTGAGGTCCAACAAATCTCCCATTTTAGAGATTCACGGTTTTCTCACGGCAGTGACAAAATATTGCTCATAAGAATCTAGAGCTCAAGAGCATCCAAAGTGAAACACCTTCTGTCCCAGCAGAGAATTTTCGCTGTCGAAAACCAAAATCCCCTGATCTTTAACTCTGCAGCGCCAGCCTTACTTATTGTTTGGGGGAAAATACCGAACAGCTAGTGATTAGAAGAGGCACGAGTTTGTAAAAGCTGAGATAGAGCCATTCTCTCCTCACCTCAAGGGACTGCAAGCTGAATTAACCTTCAACCTGCCTTTTTGTTGCATGATGAAATTAAATTTTTCGCCTGTTTATAGATAGTCCCGGGCCGTGAAGGCCCTTTAGACCCCTTTTATTTCACTCAGGTTCGAAGCAAAGGCCGTTTAATCCATTGCACAATCTTTGTTTTGTTTTTTTAATCATTAAAGACGAAAGCTTGGGCTGCATTATATTGTCCAAATGCTAGCAATACGATTACATTGTCATAATAGTGAGATGCTTTGCAATGTATTAAAAGGTCCATATCCTACATTTTTCTTGTAGTTTCATTATTTCCCTTCATGCTTGATATTTGTGTGGAATCTTGTACTTAAAATATTTTGAATGACAATTTTTGACCTCTCCATAATTTGACAGAGTGCTGTTGTGGTACATTTAAGACTGGAATATGTAAATGAGCTCTGTTCTGATTGGCTGCACTGTACTGGGCCTCGTTCATGAAGCAGCACAGACTAAAACACTCCTGACTTGATTGTAAATGGGCAGGGCTAAACTTTTGTACATGTTATTGATTTTGTGACCACAACTAGATTATGGACTGTATGGATTAAAAAGGAAATGTTACGTTTAGCTTGTTTAACACAAAGCACTTTAACAGTGTTTGCGTACTGTTAAGTAGGGGTCTTTCAATCTAATACTCAGTATTAGTACTGATTCAGTTATGAGCCAAAATAACTGGATCAGATGTCAGAACAACCCTGAATGATCACATAAATGATTAACTCTGAGCAACACTCCGTAAAGAGAGACACATGGATGAGGACACAGACATGCAGCGGGGTGTCCCAAACGGCTCCCTGCTCCCTACATAGTGCACTTAAAATATAGACTCTTGCACCAAAACAGTGTATAATATGTCAAACAAACAGCTGTTGGAGATCCAGCCATGTGTGAAGAACAAACTGTACACTACATGGTTGTAGAAACTGGTGCTGGTTCTGAAATCGTGCACTTACATGAGTGCACTGGAATGTAGTGCCTAGTGCACACTGAGCACTTCCTTCTGTAGTGCACACTGTCGTGGGTAAGTATTGTCCCAAATGGAACACTGACGTTTTGCACTTAGCGGAAGTGACGGACTAACATGTGATCACGATTCTCCAGCCCGCCAACATACAACATAGAACATTTATAACATGTATAAGCTATCTACAACCACCTAACCGGCTAAAAAAACTGCTAACATTTACGTGTACAAACTCTTCTAAGTCGGTATAATCACAAACTCAAACAAATGATCCATAACTGTCGTCAGTTATTAACATTACTTACATTTATATGAAGCCATTGCCTCCGCTTAGCCTTGCACCGGCATTTCACTTTTGGCCACCATTATTCAACTCTGAAAACTTGTCGAAAGTCCCTCCCCTTCTGCTACGTGGTCAAAATGGCGTCCGTTTAGTGTGAGTAGTGTCCATCATTTCACACTGAGGTTTTTGCCCGTTATGAATGCACCATCTGGTACTTTCAGAGTTTTAGCTTGGTTGTTAGTGCTATGCACTGAACGTAGTGTTTGAAGTGTGCAAGTGCGCGATTTCAGACACAGCCTGGAATTTTATAACATATATAGCGCCCTCTAGAAGTAGCAGGAAGCCATTTCGAATTCAAAATGCAGACAAATGTAATATCAACAGCTTTAGTAGTTAAAGAGAGGGAAAAAATAAAGTCTTGGATTGGTATCTGTATCGGCAGATACCCGGGCTTGTGGTATCAGTATTGATGTCATGCAAGCTCTATGATTACTTCAACTTATTTATTTTTACGATAAACAGTTTTTTAACAGTTTTCAGTGTTAAAGACTCTTTGAAGTGGGTGAAACAATAGTAGGACCTGGTCTGAAAATATTTTACATAAAAAAAAAGAGGGACTGTGATTGGTCAGGATGCTCGCCGCACACTGCGATTGGTTAAAGGTTCATTCGCAAAATCCACCCTTCTGTAAATGTCTGCAGCTGCAAAGGCCAATACTGCAATACCAATGGGGAAAAGACACACAGTGCAGCCCTCAATGCGAATGACGTCCGCAAAGCTATTTTCAAGGATATCTTCCAAACCAAAGTGCATGAAGAAAAAAAAAAGAGTCTTTTTACGAACTGGTGATCCGATTACTCCTCCAGATTAAAAGATAAGGTGCACGCAAGGTCACAATGCAAATATTCTGCTGTGTGAATTAATTGGAGCGATAATGAGCGCGTGCCGGCCTGAGCAGGAGCAGGCAGGATGCCAGGAGAATACGCTTAATGATTTATTCAAGCCCCAACCTCGGCTGTTTGTCCACATCACTTAGAGGGATTTTCATCCTTCATCCATGGGATAAAGGCCGATGTTATCTCTGCAGTCTGCAGACTTCAACAACAGCTGGTTAAACTGTGTTTCGTACTTAATGTGAGTAAACAACAGTCTTTATCAGTCCCAGCACTGCACCATGAGACATTTTTTTTAGATTTTGACCCAAAGCAATGCTAAAGGCACCGTACTGCAGGTACATTGTATAATGGCCTTGTCTTGAATGTTCAATTCTATGGACGACCCCAAAGGAACTTATGTCTTGTGGAGGTTCTATTTTTAGAGTTTGAAATGGTTCTTTACATTCTCTTTTACAAAACTGTATTTTAAAGGACGGTAATAGAAAACTTCTTCGAGGAACATAGGTGGTCCTTCTGGTGAATCACTATAAACAATCTTATTCTGGCACATCTATTTTTAAATGTATAATCTGGGGAAAACTGAAATTCAACCAATTTAGATGAACTCCACATCAGCCAAGACAAGTTGGAAGTCCAAATTTCAACTGGAGCTGCGAGATCAACGCCGCTAACACTAGAAGTCAATAGTCCTTAGACTATTTGTTCTGTTAACACATTCCCAAATTTCTCTGAAGTTGCTCAAGTTGACTTGTGGATGTGGTTTAGGGCACAGTATGACTTACCTTTAATCATAAAAATGGCCTAAACTTCACCACTACATGTTTCAGCCAACATCAGGACTGGTACTCCCAAAGCAGTCATAAGGAGAACTGATCTCGGATAAGATTCCTCTATATATATGATCGTCGTTGTCCTAAAACATGATTCTAGATCAGCACACCTCCTGCGGTACGTAAGAACAGACCACAAAATTCAGCAACTAAGTTTAGTTCATTTTTACAGCTCACAGTAAGTCCAACTGCGTTCTAAAGTGCGTCCACAAGCCTGGTCCACTTTATTAAAGAGCTGGATGTGGTCTGAGCAGGCTGAGAGAAGTTTTGAAGATGTATTTATGGACAATTTTGGTTGACACTGCTTTTAGGGTTAGGGACGCATACATGACTCAATTCGACAAGTACATGAAGCTTTTAAAACGTCAGTTTCATGTTTCATGTATGAGTCTGAAGGAGTAGCGTTTTAGACGGACATTCAGTTCATTTTATTATCCACTCTAATGGGCCTCTACAGAGAACAGAAGTGAACAGAAATGATTAAAGCCACTCATCATCCTTTCTTATCCCTCGGATATTAAACAGCCAATGAGATGGTTCAAAGAATATTTGATTCAGCGCGTGTCGGTGTGTGTGTAGGAAAGAGTGCACACATCTTAATTCCCTATTTGAACTCTAGCTCATGTCTCCAGTTACATGCTGAAATCTCACACGGTTCAAATGGCTGAAAATCCGCCAGAGAACATTTCCACCTTAAGGAGAGGAGCACGGCCCCCGACAGATAAATAATTCAGGTGGGGTTACACGGCGGCAAAACAAACACTACGCAATTAAAGAACCTCCAGTGATATCCCAGCGTCTGTTCCTATCCCGTGCACATCTCCAGCCCAGGGGTGTCACCGGGGTCACCCAGGATGAGTCGACTAAATTGCTTTTTCGGAATGCTAAGTACAGGGGTCACAGGGGGCGTCCACAGGAGAGGGGAGCGGTTAACTTTTGCTCATGCATAATTCAGCAGGACACAAAGAGATTTCTTAGCCATAACACTCCCTCCCCTCAAAAAAAAAAAAAAAAAAAAAAAAAATCATAAATGGCCAGCAAATTATCAAAGTCAAATTCTGGCAGCAGAGCTTGTGATGTCAGCTGAGGTGCCGTGTAAGCCGGGGTCATTAATATGACCTTTGTATTACTTTGATCCCAGCTGAAATTAAGTCTGGCTGCAGGCCCAATTTGATGCTTCCAGCACTTTTGTTCCGCCATTGACTTGAAAAAGTCCTCAGAGGCTAAATCTATGATGAATGGGAGAGGGGTACCTTTGCTTCAAGAAGCATTTCATGGTCAACTACCTCACTGTCCCTTCTTTTTCCTGATCACGATAAGATCACTTTACTGATTGGCGACATGACACCTATATAAGCCTTCCAGACAACTGACATCTTTCTACATTTATAAAAGTTTTTTTCAGCGAGTATCAGTTGTCATAACACTTTGTGGGATGGAATGATATCAAAGTCGAATAAAGCAGCCCATAGCTGACAGTGGCTGGAACAGGGCTTTCTAAATCGTAATATTCTCATGTCACATTCATTGAAAGGTTTGTACAGGCGTCATGTAGCCTTATGAATGGTTTTCAAGACCCCTGAACATCTCAGTTTGAGACAAGTGTGCAGCCGTGTAGGCACGCTAATTTGTGAAATGTTTCCGTTTTTTGCCTTGTAGCTCAAAGGTAAAATGCTGTGACTGGTTGGCTACAGTGTAATGTTCAAACAAAAAAGACAAATATAACTACCACATCCAGTACGGCCCCTCATGTCCCTTTGCGGGGAAGTCTACCGTCCACTCTTGTACGTGTAAAGAAAGTGGAAGATGGTGTTAGCATAGTAGCAGCAGTTAAACAAAGGCTTTTTATCAATACTGAGCCGCTATCCTGAAGTCCTCCGCATGAACTGGCTGGCCTTCGCGGACTCCGGTGGGAAACATCTAAAGCAACTCATCAGCGACGAGTCGATGGCCCACTCTCTCTTGAGCCATCTACTCTGCCCGCGTCTCGCTGCAAATTCGGGTCAATGGCTATAATTAGCCTCCGCTTGGCAGGTGACTTCAAATCCAAGCCCCCAGACGCGCTCAGACATACCACGTAGGTGTCACTTTAAAGGGTAAGAGAGAAATGCCACTGTTTCCAGTGATGCTAGCTTTAGTTAAGTGTCACGATTGGGATGATGGAGTACATGGCTGTTGAGATGGTGTTGGCAGTTGCTTTTGTGGATGCGGGACACATGTGTGATACTGATGGCTCACGGGGACATGTCAACCCATATTTCCAAGGGGGCCAAGCTAGACTTTGCTGAGCTTGTCTTATCTTGATATTTCAGGATGCGTCAATTTCACCAACATCCAAGCCCATAAAAGTCCCAGTGTACGTACTGATAAACACCCTAAGTCAATGATAACTTCTAGCATACACTGTTCCTCAACACGTTTCAGAATACATAGCTTTCCAAACTGTTTGTAATCTGAACAAGCATGTTTTCTATGTCTGTTTGTGTTGTCTTGATCATGATTATCGTGTGATATTTTGCATCAACATTAACACATTAAGTAAAGAATTATGAATAGGGAAATGCTTCCTACTTCAGTGGTTTGTAACTGTTACTATATTAAAACAATCAATAATCAGGGTTTCTGTGCTGATACGAAATGTATTCTGAATAGAGTTCTCTCTCAGAGACTATCAGAGCACACCCAACAATATGGGCAGCACGGAGCTTATTTTATTCAGGTTTAAGGGGACAAAAGCAAACCCTCTTAATGTACCACTGATGATACATAAAGCAGGACCAAAAGTTCTCTTTAAGACCCAAGCAAGGCCAGCGGCTCTCACCTCTGTTTTCCAGGATGCGATATTAAAGACCGAAAATTCAATAAGAAGGGAAGGTGTCTCCGAAGTTGTATCATGCAGCACATATCTTGTGGTCATACAAACTTTAATTCATGTCCAAATATCCATTAAAACCTGCCAAACCAAACCATTAAACACAACTGAGAAGCTACTTCAAAGACCTAGGGTTGATCAGCATCTCCCCATTCAAATAGACTGTTACTAAGATCTTTTACACGTTCCATTTATGAAAGAGAACACTTTCCAGCATCTTTAAGGCCATGGATGTGTTTGAGCAGGACAGACATGTAGGGCATACATATAGGACCAAACATACATTCTTTTAGTGCTAGGTCTTACTCCAGTGTAGAACCATGTACAGCAGCTTTTCTATTATTAAGAAAACGTTTACAGCCATTGCCTCTACCAAGGACCCTTGAAACAATTGAAGTGTGGACGCAAATACAGACCCTTACTACTTACTACTGTGTTTCTGTTTTTTTTTTTTTAAATGAAGCAGCCTTCAATCTAAAAATGTGAAAATATTTTTGCATCACAGTTATATACAAAGAATCCTTAATGTAAAAAATACGTGTAATGGTTACCATGTGAAAACAATCAATACTAAAGGCTTCCATGGTGACAAAATTACATTCTCTCTCAGAAACGATCAGAGCACATCCAACAATAAGGGCAGCATGGAGCTTCATTTAATCAGGTTAAAGTGGACAAAACAAACTGAATGTACCAGTGATGAAACAAAGTACAACCGAACATTCCCCAATCAAGCCCGTCGGCTCTCACCTCTGTTGTCCAGGCTGTGTTTATGATTGATCTCTCCTCCTCCTTTCCCCAGGCTGTCCACACTGCGCGTGCCCTGACTGCTGAAGTCCTCCTCCAGATGAGCCTTACCATCCAGCAGCTGCCCTGGCTGATCGTCATCCTCACAGTCGCAGTCGTCCAGGATGGGGGTCTCGCGGATGGGCATGCCAATCACAGAGGTGTGTTGATGGGGCCTTGGACCCCTGAAGCCGTCCCGGGCCTGAGGGGGACCCAGCAATACAGAGGGGATGTAGTGGATCTCGTGAGTAGCCTCTGTGCTGGCACTTTTCTGTGGAGCCCGGCGGCGCCGACACCAGCGCTGACGAGTGTACAGCACCAGGGTGAAGAGGAGGATGAGGAGGAGGAGTGCGATCAGGCCACCCTGAGAGAGATAGCAAACGAGAGAGAGAGAGAGAGAGAGAGAGGGAAGAGAATGAGAGAGGTCCACCCATTACAGCCATATTTTTCAGTTCTTCATGTCAATGCTTATTATTTTGCAATGAATACATGCTCATATTTATAAGAATTACATAATACATGTAAGAAATTTTGTGAGAAGTTCAACCTTTTGACACCTTTTTTATGACCACTGGGATAGGCAATCGATCTCCCCCGGGTTATGGATAAGGAGTTTATATAATGGATGGATGGATGATCCTCTTGATTCACTAAAACATCACCGTTACTTTAGTGATCTCTATAGCTGATGAGTTTTTCATGTTGAAGGTAACGTCTCACTGGTCACCAGCTACACTGAGTGTGAGGTACCGGGTACCAAAACGCAAGTGGTGTCAAATAGAGTCGAACCAAGTCTGCATCATCCAGGAGAACATTCAATGTACAGCACAGTGGAGCACTGAAACAGAATTCAGGTAATTCAGGTAACGGCGGCAGCTCAGCCTCTCCGATTTTCGAACTGGACCTCTCTGAGAATTATTAGTTATACTGTCAAGATTTAGAGTGCATTCTCTTGTCGAGATGCCATTTCTCGCCATGGCTGACACTGAAACCAAAACAATGCTCACATTTCCCTGACTCTTGACGTGTAAAGTTGAACACAGTCGGTTCTTCAGCTCATGTCCTTGACTCGAGGGCTCGCTAAGTCTCTGATGCAGCGCAGGATTCATTGCTCCATGGTTTGTCCCATTTCATGGCACGTCAGAGACATCAAAGAGCGGCGCTCGCACAAGCCGCTCATGCATAATACTCTTAAATCAGGAATCAATTGTCAGTGCGGGAAGGAGAAGCGGTGGGTGAGGAGACACTGCGGGCTACAAAACCGTCTTTCAATCTTTTTTCAACCGCAATGCTCCTCCTACTACTAAGGTTTAGGAGAAGAAACCCTTAATTGAAAAATTAAATGACTTTAAAATGAATAAATAAGTAAAATGGGTCGTGATGGACCATAAAAGTGCAGGTCTTCTTTGTGGTTCTGAAATAACTGAACATGCTGAGGATGAACTCAGTAGAGATCAGGCACACTGATTACAGATGGACTATCAGGTTGGCTGAGTGCTATGAAAGTGCTGAAAGTGCTGATTTTAAACAGCTGCAAATGATATAACACTTCACAAAAAAAGTTTTAGGCAAGTTGAGAAACTCGTTTTACTCAAAGAGCTGACATGTTCTAAAAGTTAAGTTCTTTTGAAGTGATCTTACATACAAAAACTGTTATTACATTAGCATGTTATTATTAAAGTATTATTATTATTAATATTTATTATCTAAAATATTTAAGCTAATGCAGCGTAAATATCATAACCATGACTGACATGTTTTCAAATTTCTTTATAATATTTTGTCCCATTGCTTAGTCACATTTGTGACTTATACAGTACTGTGCAAAAGTCATAAGCCACCCCTCATGTTTTAATATATTGCTTCCGAAGATCCAGACCTTTGTGTATTTTCAATGCAGTTCTCCAGGCTTCCCGAAGGACTTTTAAAGGCTCTCATTTTCAGCCCAGTCCCTGAATCTGACCAGTTTCAGAGGAATGTTTTTGTTTGTTAAGACACACAGTGACCTACATATGAATCATTCAAGCAGAACAAAGCATATCTAACTTAAGTCCTGAACCAGTGAAAAAACAGGCCCAGATGGTCAGGCGGTGATCAGTATACTGGTGGTGCTGAATGCTGAGTTGTTGGAACACTTTTATCTAGGCACTTTGCAGGATGTTACAGTGAAAACATTTATACCATTTTATTTGTGCCTAAAATGGTCAATTTAGCCTGTAAATGTATTTAAAATGTCTCCTATCAGCTTACATATGTAGTTTAAAAACTCTAAATAACAGTTACTTAATCTCAGATAGGTGTTTTGGAGTGGAGATCAAAAACCACAAATGTTTTGATGGACCTAAGCTTTATTCCGTTAAAAAAAACACTGAATGGGTTTTCACCAGATTTAAAAGCAAGCGACCCCCATCAGTGACCATCGACAGTCCAGAGCTGCAGCCAGGGATTCACTTTAATATGGAACATTGAACACACATGAAGTAAATTATGAATGTATTTTATAAACTTCAATTTTGCCTTCATCTGAATCTTTTATTCTCATTCTAGTGATGTTTTGGATTGTCTCTATTTAAAGCTGATCACCTGAGACAGATTTGGCCTTTTAGTTTTTGTGCAACAGCTATGCTTAATGTTGCTAACAAGTAATTAGCATGGTGCTAATTGACTAAAGCATTTAGTTGGAGTTGTCTATTTTGTTTCTAAAACTCTCTCTTCCTCACTTTTTCTATTTCTTTTCTATCCCTGTTTCTCTTTCTTTCTCTTTCTTCTCTCTGGCTCACTCTCTCTTTTGTCTGGCTCTTTTTCCATCTTTACTCTCAATTTTTTTCTCTCTATATTCTCTCTCTCTCCCTCTCTACAAAAGGCTAGGGTGGGCTTATTAATCACGGAATTTAAAAATTCCATCTTCATGAACAAAAAACAAACCCATCTCAAATTACACACCACGCGCTGCCGGCTGTCCATAAATCATGTGCTACTGGACAGGCATTCTCCGACAGGCGCATTTCACCCTGACCGAATGCGTTCATTAATCTCCTACTGCAAGCACCACCGTTGAAAATCAACTTCTCGCAAAGTTAAACGCAGAAAAACGAGGGCAGGAAGAGTAATTCCAAAGTTTAAACACTGGAATTCTCCTCCCAAAGATCACTGGGATCAAAACGCCTGATTTAATAGTGAAACGAACCTGAACAGATCATACCAGACCTTAAATCCTTCAAGTCCTGTAATGCCTGGTGTACATTGTGTGATTTTGGACTGTTCCCAGACGAAGGACAACATTTGTGAAGCAATCATTTGGTCATGGCTCCTGAATGGTGGTCCTACGTCATACGGTGAGAGAGGTTAAAGAAGGCCGTCATTACGGTGACTAAAGCCAAATCATCATCTACTAACCAGCCTAATCAGCATGAAATGAAGTATTTAGCAATGCAACATAATCCAAAAACCAGAACGAAGTGCATGAACAAAGTGCATTCAGAACAAGTGCTTTAAAAACTGTTGAAAGATATAACAACATTCTCTGTAGGTCTATAACAAAACAGTGTATCAAAACAAAGACTGAAACAGCCCATATATTAACTGGATGTGCCCGAAAGGTCTTGCCTCTTCTGTGCTCGATCAGGATGTTTTGATTTTATATGATAATTAATCCCGGCGTTGAGAAAGTCTTTGTGGATGCACCCCCTCTAGAAATTTCGGCATTCCACGCTTTACAAACGGCTTTCCGTGTGTCTTTCTTAGAAATATCGAAATGCGCCCACACAGCAGGCATGCTGACTCTAATCCAGTCTGGCGTGTGCAGGCTGCGCTTGTTGATTGGTCGTGTTAAAAAAAAAAAATTCGGGCAAAACTGAAAATGCTTTTTTTGCCATTTTCGGCCGAAAATTTTCAGTGGCCAAATATTCAGTGCATTGCTAATAATAATAATAATAATAAGAAGAAGAAGAAGAAGAAGAAGAAGAAGAAGAATGTTATTAATAAGTAGTCATCATTGTCATCACTATTGTCATTATTATTTTTAAATTCCATTTGTATTTCGTGAATAACACCAATGTTAAAAAATTTTCCTTGGTTAAATTTAAATGTAGGTACTTTTTTGTTTTTACCTCTACTCAACTGCATTACCCATCTTTTCGTTTAAAACATTTCAAAGCTATTTAAACAAAATTACATCATTGTGTAAGCAATTCCACAGTTACTTAGTCTACTTCAATTCTCACTTTAGCTCAATTCACATACTGCAGCTCATACTTCATTTGATTTTAAAAAAATTGCAAGACTGTACATACACGAATAACTCTCCATCAAATTCAGATAATAATATCTACTCTTCTACTTGCAAACACTACTGTAGCACACATTAAAAGCTGCCAAAAATCACAACATTCTTTTGTTATGTTCAGGATAATGGTTAAAGATCTAAAGATCCTTCTTCTTTCCTGCTAAGGAGTAACGGTCAAAGTGCAAGCCAAAAAAACTGAAAGAGCTGAAGTGAAGACCAGAAAGCAGTGAGTGCTTTTGTTTAGTTGTGGAGATGATTCAATCCGTCTTTTCCACCAGTCAGTGTGCTTTGCTGTCACTCACCCAACGCTATGGGCAACCACATGGCAATATTAAGACACATGGCAATATTCTCTTGATGTTTAAAAGATAATTAAGAATAAACAAGCAGCCGAACCACAGCAGACTTCTGAGACCATCTGGTGTGGCAGGTTTTCAAGCCGTGCCATCACAGACCGTACTGATGAATCAACACAACCCTGACAACCACACAAATAAGAAACAAGACACATCTTAAGTGCTAAATGATAGAGTTTAACTGCATACATGAAGACCTAAAGCTGATGGAACAATTTCATTGCTTTCCAAGTGTGGAATAAATTAATATAGAGAGGTCATGTTTTTATACCTTTGAATGCAAAAATATGCACATACCCCCCCCCACCCCCACTGGCCACAGTTTAAGCCAATAAACTGTAATTCTACATTTAAATGTTCAATGTGACCAAGGATGGCCACACTTCTGCATGCTACACACATGCATATGCAAAAATCATACCCTCCAGGACAGACACTACTTCTTATTTATCTCAGGTTTCAAGACGCTTTGCAGAGGAATATGACCAGCATGTCGTTTCAGTTTGGCTGTTAGTCCGTGTTTGTGTCAAAGTGTGAGAAAATAGCAAGAAGGCTAGGATTAGCTAAGAGAAGTAATTTCCAAACTGTTTCTTAAGGAAACCATTCCTTCAGAACATGGTCAGGGATCAACATGTAAAATTTGATGGACGCAGGAGGCATAGAAGGTGATGTATTTTGTTCTGAATTAAGATACAAATTGGTTTTGAGGAATTTTTTGATTTTGCATCATCCTCTTAGCGACGCCTTCTTTAAAGTTGCTAAATGTTTGACTAGATGACAATAGATCAGTCTGAAAAACATTGGTAAAACTGTTGGGACAGCTCCACATTTGTATTTAGGAAGGCAGGAGCCTGAACTGGTGCTCCGTTTTCCATTTTGTTCGCCTCATCTGCCTGCCCACTCAAAGCTTAATAGTCTATGCCTTAGGACAAACTGCGGGGATAAAAATGACAAAACACAGTCAAACCCATCACAGCACCTGCTCTGCTGCGCCCCGCTCCACCATCTGTGCTCTGGGTGAAGCAGCTCATGGGCCTGCCAGAGCACACGGATGAATTAAAAAATGCAGCGTATGTTAATCTTTCTGGGAGGAAGAAAAAAAAAACTTCTGAAATGAAGTTTGACACTGTTGTGCACATAAACACTCACTAATGCACACACATGCATATGGCAGCCTGCAGACACATTAACATCTGCTCAGTATGGGAGCCCGGAGGGAGGCGAAGTGTGTGTGTTTCTGTGTGTGTGTGTGTGTGTGTGTGTGTGTGTGTGTGTGTGTGTGTGTGTATGTGTGTGTGTGTGTGTGTGTGTGT
>JBBPCX010000088.1:8122075-8136676 GCA_037974365.1 Hydrocynus forskahlii | reverse complement strand
TGCATTCAGAACAAGTGCTTTAAAAACTGATGAAAGATATACAACGTTCTCTGTAGGCTTATAACAAAATAGTGTATCAAAACAAAGACTGACATATATTAACTGTAATCACTGGAAAACTATCTTTCCTTTTCAAAAGCACAGACAGAAAGTGACCATTCTGTCATACGTGAACAGCACAAAATTCTACCCATTCACCAAGTGAAGCAGCAGGCAGCCAGGAACACAGCGCCCGGGGAGCAGTGTGTGGGGACAGTACCTTGCTCAGGGTACCCCAGAGGTGCCTAGCTGTCTTGGGAATCGAACCCACAACTCCCTGATCACAGGGCGAGCACTCTAACCACTAGGCCACCAGCTGAGTGAGTGTGCTCAAGGGGCCTCTTATGTGCTTCATATTATGCATGTCGATCGGGATGATTTTTGATTTTACATGATAAATCAATCCCGAAATTGAGACAAATGGCTTTCCGCGTGTCTTTCTTAGAAATTTAGAAATGTGCCCACACGGCAGACATGCTGACTTATCCAATCTGGTGCATGCAGGCTGTGGTTGCGTCATCTGAATCGTCATTGCGTCATCTCTGTTTCTGTTGCGAAAAAAAAAAATTCGTCCGAAACCGAAAATGCATTGTTTGCCATTTTCGGCCTGAACATTTCGGTGGCCAAATTTTCGGTGCATTCCTCTAAATTGTGTATATATATTTCTCAGTGCTTTAGATTTAGCTTTGAATTTTTAGATTTTGCTAAGAATTTTGCCTTGATGATGCACAAAAAACTATTTTATGCCTGTAACATTGTCTTATCTTTGGCAAATTGAGTTACTATGTCACTAAGTGGCTTATAAAATGAAAATCCTTCCTCTGAAACTGGTCAGGTCCAGGGATTGAATTGAAAATGAGAGCCTTTGAAAGTCCTTTAGGTGAACTATTAAGACTACATTAAAAATTCAAGAATGTCAGGTGCTATGAAGAAATGAGTTGTGGCTCAAGACTTTTGTACAGTACTTTGTATCTATTTTTTTAAACAGCATTGCACATTGGCATGTAGTCCTGGAAAAAGAACGAAGCAGAATTTTATAACTGCTAATGCTTCTCCTGGCTCCCTCGTCAACGGTAAACACCGTTTGCGCGCAATTCTGGAGGGCAATATAATACGAGACAAAATAAATAAATAATCATAAGTAATGGAATAAGCAAAAGGTACACGGTAAATAATCATGGCCAAGGGCAAGGACCTTTACACATAATTACATTACAGACGGGGCTGCAAGTCAATAGGAGAAAGATTATTTTCTCCGCGGAGCTGAACTCCAGGGAGGAATGTTTCCCATTGCTTTGCATGAGGCAACTCAGGTGCGGGGCGATGGTGCCTTCTCCTCCTTCTCTTCCCCTCAGACGCAAAAACATGCATTTCTAAAGCGTTTGCCATGGGTTATGATGCTCAGTGGATGTGTCCTGATATATACTCTTTAACACTTAGAACTCAGAGTGTATTAGGAAAATCTGATTTTGACAAATAAAACTGGTGTAAAACAGTCTAAAACCGGTGTTTGTTCTCCTACATGCTCATTGTTCGCTCTCCACGCTGCCGCTCGGCTGCTCTCTGGGCACCCTCCTTCTGTGGGTTTTCCCCACCCACTTGAGGTCAGAGATTATCCTAAATGTTCTCCAGGTTTCAAAGATCTTGTTTTTTTTATTTCTTTCTAAGACCTAAAATAAACAAAATTTGGCCATTTTTGTCATTTTTAAAACCTCAGTAGCAGTTATTATTTTGGTTCTGCGTGACACAGGAACACCAAGCAAAGCTCAGCATGACGTCTGACACCTCGAGCATCAACACAAGCTTCCACATAAGGAGTTTTTTGCCGAATGATCACGATTTACCATTTGTTGCGCTGCCGGTACGGATCAGCGCCGCTCACATTCTGAGGGTTAAGAAAAGGTGTAGAAAGTGTGCAGAAGACATTGCCCGTTATTCCAGGGCAGATGCGGCAAGCATGCAAAATCAAGCCATTTCAACAGCAGTAGTTGATATCGGAGGGGTGGTTAAAATCAGTCTGTTCCATCTGTACTAGTTACTGTTACAGAGAGAAATTCGTACTTTTACTAAGGCATTTTTACTAGATTTCCAGACAGCTGGCCACATGGGCAGACATACATCCTATTTCACCCCAGTAAACTTGTCCAGCCGATGCAAATGCATCATGAAAACGCAAAAAGGTGCTTAAAAAGCGTGTCAACAGCTTGGCACGTGCAAAACAATTTAGCATTAATTACCCAAAAAAGTCCATTAGGCTTTGATTGATCTGGCTCACAGTTTGTTAGACTGGGGGTCTCGCAGTAAATTCTGGTGATGATTCAAGGCATGAGAACCAGTCAAACATGACAGAGTGGAAAGGCAACTGAACGACAAAATGCATTCTCAAAGGGGTCAGGAATGAAGGGCTCTTTATTGATGGTTCTCAGTTTCCCTCAAAGTGATTGTTCAACTCAAAATTGAGAGGTAATCCCCCCTTTTTCAATAACCCACCCGCCTACTTCAAATGCAGTCGATTCACACATTAGTTTAGTGACTCTTTTGAGTTCCTTCCACTTGACATCAAAGGCCATTTATAACGGATGGTGCCTACTGGAAGAGGTAACACTTCAGGGCATCATTCATAAAGCTGCATGACACCAACATAAGTCTTTTATGACAGCAGACATAAACCTACATTAATATTTATAAAGGTTTATTCCCACCAGCCAAAAAAGCTCAGTTTCTTTCCAGAAAGTGTAACAGCAGTGGACATTTGTTGTAATAAGCCTATGTAGATTAATGTCAGGATATATATAAAAGGATCAAGTAGATGTCAAGCTTATGAATGCTACCATACAAGAAACTGAAATATTTTTCATATTGGTCATATAGACTTTAGGAGAACACTAAGGCTTCAGAGCAGCACAACAGTTTAAGCGTTAGGGCTTTCATCAGGTGATCATGATACCTGGTGATACCATAGCCCAAGACAATGTAATTGGTGTCATTCTTTATCTGGTTGGTAGACTGGCCGACTTTCTCCTTGCTCGTCAATGAAGGCTAGCCGATGTGACAGAATGGGTGGTATGTGTTCTTCTCCAAGCGTGTTAAGCTCTTCAAATATGTTGAGTTATAATCACTTTGAAAAGATTAATTAGTACATCAGATGACTTGGGGGAAGTACTTGCTTGCCTACATCTTTTTTTGAACTGGTAGTATCCTGTGACTAGCTAGCAAATGGTCTAAACTAAGGAGAAAGTGGGGAAAGAGAACCACCAACCCGAGGCACTTCATATCTGACCACTATTAGGAAAAATACTAAAAATATATTGGGACATATACATTTTAGGACAAGATTTAACTTTAGGATGTGATTTTAAAGGGCCATATCATAAAAAACAAAGAAAAAAAATCCTATTTAAAAATGAAATCACAGGAAACACTGTGACTTCATTTACTCCTACAGTCAAAAGCCCATTTTAAAGTAATCAATTTGTGATGTCACAAATATGAACACATTTCCATCTAACACAACCACCTATTGTGTATAAGGAAGTTTGGCTCATTCCGATATAAGGAATGTTTTAATCTGGAGGCAATATTCAAGGTGACCAAATCAGAAACCTATAACATATATCAGCTTTAAAGGCACAGCAACAAACACAGTCTGTTTGGATAAGGAGGTCCTGCAAAAATGAATTATCTGTTTTTGGTACACAATCCCACACAAAGGGGATACACGTAAGTGTCAAATTTAGGAGATGGGCCACCCTGTTGTGCCCAAAGCTCTAACACTGTCTGGGACATGGATACCGTTTTGCCATCAAATTAATTACTGTGTAAAAGGTTTAATGATCACTGAGGCCAACAGGATTTATCATTAAAATAAACTGTCTCAGTCCTGCCAGTAAAGTCTATTTACTACCACAGCAATCGCAAGACTAATTCGCTCATCAATTGGAATTACATACTGAAGTGATTCCATATTTCCAAGTGACAAGTATGCTGTAAACACAGAGACGCTCTTTTCAAAGGTGTATTGCAACAGGCTTGCCCTCTTTTGCCCTTGAAAGACCATTTAGAGTCAAATATTACATTTTCCTTCTTAAGAAACTGATCACAATCAGGTAAATGGCTGTCTGTCCTTCTTTCCCTGGGAGTTGGAAAAGAGTCAGGAGCTGAAATAGAAAGTAAATCTCCATAGCTTGGTTGCATTAGGACAAGAGCATAAGCTGAGACCTGGGAAATGAGGAAACTTTTCTTAAGAGCTGCTGCAAATTGCCATTTTCCAGAAAATCCCAACCTGCTGGGTGTAGTTTCTACAAGATTATACTGTCTATTCAGGATGCAGCCTCCGATGAAAATGGCACTATTTATTAGGTTTATTCAGTTTTTCTTTTTTTAATTCTCTTAAGCACGCCCAGCGTGTTCGGTGGTTGGGAACTCACTGCGAGGCCAGAAAGGTCAGTTTTGAAAATGCAGAAATCGATAGTGGGCTCATTATGGGGCTAGCCTGAAAGTAGCTGATAATGATAAAATCAATTTCAATCCTAAAGTTCATATTGGTCTGATGCATTTCTTGGATATTATTGAGTCATTGCTAAGTGGCTGAACACTCCTTGTTTAGCGCACACACACCGAGTCACAGCGGATTTAAACACACTCACTCTGAATGGAGTTACTGAATCACACCAATCAGAAACACACACTCGAGCAGTAATGAAGGCTGGCAAATGAGGAACACTGAGTACAATGGCTAGAGGAAAATCTTCTGCTAAGTGGCCATGATAGCTTGGATTGTGTTCTACTGATACAATCAAACCAAAAACAAATGGAAGTCTTTCTGAGCACAAAATGGGCTGCAAGCAACAAGTGTGTAAAGTTTTAGAAAGAAAAGTGTAAAGGAAGCATGAAAGAAGAAAAAATGGGAATATTTGACATAAAATGACCCCAATTTCTGTTTAAAGCTGAAGAAAGACACGTTTTTATAGAGACACAAATGAAAGCATAACTGCACGGCCTGAAAAAAATATTGGGACCCTTAATCAAGTTGGCAAAAATTGATCAAAAATTAAAACTGAAACTGAAAAAAATGGAGACCTTACAATGCACTTGTGCTAAATTAGTTGAATCTGAAAATTCTGAAAATATGAAAGAAATTCCTGTAAGTGAAGTCAACTGTAAGAAATGATAACAAAAACCTTTATCAAGATTACTGTCATGCTTAGAATGTCTTGTGAACAAAAAGTAACTGAAGCTTTCCATTTCTATGTTACCTTTTTATTTTATTTTTCCTCTTAAGTGGTAAACTAAGACTCTTGTTTCACTGGGACATAAATACGTGGTGACACAAAAGCCAACTTACACTAGTCATTCATCATTTTACACCAGTTCTAAAATCTAAACTTTAAAATTAGAATTAACCTTTAAAACTTTGCAAACAGGTTTTGAATTTCCATCCTCCCCATTCTTTAGTTCATCAAGGCCTTGCTGGCCAGATGTGTTACAAGAACCAGAAAGAAACCCAGTTAGACACTCTATCATTTTAATAAATAGATGATCAAATATTAAACAAATTATGGAGTAAAGAATGTGGTTTGTGTTAGCATACCATTATATTATACTATATCACACTCAATTGAACTAAACTGATATATAATGAAACTGAACTGATGTATATGTAGGTGTATGCTGCAAGACTTGATTTTCAGTGCAAGCGAGGAATCTTTCTGAGAAGTTCAGATAATTGGACCTCCATAATTCACTGCTTCTGCATGCATAACACTCATTCAATTGTCAGATCGGGTTATGAATTCAGAGAGCGCCTGACCCTAACGGCACTGTTGCAACTCAACATATGCATTCAAATCAGTTTGGACAAATGTATTTTGAGGAGCCTGAGAGAATCTCTTCTGTAAAGTTTCAGTCTATTACCGAAATAGAAACAATGCCAGGGATGTGGGCACATCTCACGGTCTTCTTCAAATTGAAATCGTCTCACTGCCCTGTACTACATGCTAATATATATAAACATATACATACACACAAAAACAGTACTGTGCAAAATTGCCATTTGAGTCATCTAGTTAATGCAAAAATACTGTTCCATGTGTGTCAAACTGTCTTATCTTTGGCATCTTGACTAGATTAAATTAAATAAATGGGAACAAATGTTTTACTGTTTATTGTAAGTCACTTCAGATAAAACATCTGTCAAATTAATGTAATGTCATGTAATGTAATTTCTATGGTTATTTGTTCATCCAGTGTTTGCATCTACAGTGGACTATCCCAACTATTTGACCTCTTGACCGCTCTCACGCTCAGAGGCCGTTGGACAGTGGTCCCAGTGGCCTGGGCAGCTGGAAATAGAAATATATATTTGCAGAGTGAAAAGAGGAGGAGCTATAGACATGATCCTCCTTTCAGACATGCGGTGTTTAATGACACCATCTAAAACCACACATTGAAACAGTCTTGTCCCAAAGTTGGTTCTAACATCACGGAAAAGGGATGAAACAGACTTTGGCTTTGTTGCCAACTGTTACTCAGATATCTACATGTGATTTTAAAAAATTCCAAATAAACCTAAAAGAAAGCTTTATAATGTTCAGTTACTGCAGAGAAATTATGTAAGTTTGGAATGGCAAGAGTACTGTATGCTCTCACATCACAAATAATAAGCACAGAAAAACACTGTAAACGTGAAACCCGGTGAGTGCCATGTGCGACAGGACAGGGTTAGTGAAAGCCTCATCAGGTCAGCTTGATTGCGAGGAGTTAATTAATTTGGGAGCTGAGGAAGGCCGCCGCATGATTAATGGAACGTGTGGCGGAGGCGTGCGGAGCGAAGCTAGCCAGGCCTGCAAACGGAGGAGATAAATCACTACCACGCTGTCGCACGACACTCAGGTCCTAAATGTGCCTCAGACCTACCCAGGCTTTGATGAGATGGAGTGGACTCACTATCATTTCTGAGTGAATGACGGGTAGATGGGCTATAAAACTGCAACAAGGAGAGAAACAGAAAGAATTTACTCTAATCAGATGTGAACATTGTACTGTTTTTATAACTGCATGCCCTTTACTTTGTGTGAACACTCCCAAAGAAATATCCTAAAAGGATTAACTCACGGTTCATTCTAAGATCCCATTTCCTACAGTCTTATACACTATTTCTCCCACAAGGTCAAGTTATTGTCCAGTTCTATGTTCAAAAAACACTCAGAATTCATTTTTACCTGATCTCTCTTCATCCTTTAAACAAGCTGTTGTCCTTACTGCCCCTTTAGGACCGACACAGGTCAGTGATTTTTCTTCTGATTGGCTGGCCTGAATGGTACCTTGTTCACAAAGTAGTCTGGATTACTAATGAAGGTAATGTCAATGAGCAAGGTAATATCTTAATAGTAAGGTGATATTATAAGTATTATAAGTACTGGCATGACACACACCCACACACACACACACACACACACACACACATACACATATATAAATATATATGGAGAGAGAGAAAGAGAACATTTCTGTGATAACAGGGTTGATTTACATTTTATTCATATGCTAATTATGTAAACAAACTTTTGGTACATTGAAAAAGCAGAAAAACAACTGGAAAATCGTGTTTGGTGTACTCTTCTGCATTGTTAACTGAATAAGAAGATTGTGGCCTTAAATGAAGCCACATCATGGACATCATACACTTGAGAGCAGCAATCTCATAAACCGATAATGCAGCAAAATTCAGCAAAACCAATTATGTTAAGCATTTCAAGGATAGGTCCATTGGTGCAGGCATGCTGGCTTCAAATGAGAAGCGAAATGACAAACTTCCCTTTCAAGGCTTCATATATGAATGTATGGAGGTCATTCTCTTCCTAAAACACCTTTTCATTCTGTGAAAATTGGCATAAGCTATTCATAAATATTATTTATGGGAATGTGTTATGAGCTCCCTGTGAAAACTTCAAGTGAAACGAATTGTAATCAGTATATGCAGTTGTGAGAATCAATGTGAGGTTTGTGAATGGCATTTTTTGCGAGAGTTTTTAATGCTCCCGGTGGAAACCCCATCCAGCCATGAGAAAAAAACGGCAGTTGAGCACCATGCACTGTCCTAAAGGCATGACTGAAACTTTATGAAGCGTGTTTAAAACGCAAGCAGCTGCCATTGTACGAGCATGTGTGTGTGCGTGTTAGTGAGTGTGTCACTCACTCGACAGCCAGGGAGAGACGGGTTTGCCATTTCAGGCAAGACAAAAGCGAATTACAACTTCTTTTTTTCGTCACACAATATAAGCAGCATGTCAAGGGACTGTCCAAAAACAAAAAAAAGAAAAAAAAAGAGTCTCATCAAAGCCTTCTAGTGATAGCAAAGCAAAAGCAGTAAAGATTTAGTCTGGAGGCAGCTCGGCTTCTACCGTCATGCTTACTGTGTCAGCACTGAAATATATATGAAGTCGCGGCGTCTTGATTAAAATATGCATGAAGGAATGATGGCCTAGGACTGAATATCTTCATTATGCCACAGCTCTACCATAAACCTCGACAGCAGTGGCTCAGGGGAGCAAAAAGAAGACCCCCATATGCATGATGAACACCAGAGAGCCTAAAGATAGCATAGTGTGAACAGCAAGCCTATTTCAGTTCGGCCAAAAAATCTAATTTGGTCAACCACACTGGTGCGGCTACATTGAGGCTAATCTAAACAGGAACAGTAAGTATTCCATCCCAACAGTAACTAGATTGCATTTCTGCAAGAAAATGCAAATTGTTGCCTGTTGCCTACACTGCACTTGGGCCTAAAGTTTAATCAGCCTTATATAAGTTTCAGATTATCGATTTTCACAATTCTCCCTTTACCACTGTGGTCAACCAGTCAAGATGTATCTGAATGACATCTGAATGGTCGGACATGTACAGTTTTAGTGATTTAGCGATGCAGTGCCGTTTAATCCATTTTCATGGATAAAAGTGTCTGACACAGTCTCAGAAGCCATATAAGCAAGTCCATTATAGACAACGGCATGGTTTGAATTGGGCCAGTGACGAATGAGGCCTGCAGTTTGCATCAAGCTAATCAATGGCTATAACCCTCCACTGCTTGCTAGCAAGTACTTGTTAGCCTTGTAACTCCAGTGCAAAACTAAAGCAGCAAATTTAAAACATATGTCTTGGCTGTTTGACTCCAGTAAAGGAGGGAAACTGTGTAAAATTTACGGCGACACTGCACTGCACTGTGGAGAGGGATCAGTCTTTGCCCATTGATGTTTAACTGAGTTGTGATGGTGACAACATTTCAAGCCCGGACAATAAGCCTCCAAGTATGTTTTAGGATATTCTCAAACCACAGACATCGAACTAAATGTCTTCGTCTCTCAGGAAAAACCATCAGCCTCACCTCTCGTACATCAGGCCAGTAAAAGAATAGCATTAGGTTAACAATAAGTCCCCATGTATGTTTTAAGATATTTCCAAAACCACAGACATTAAAACTAAATGTCTTCGGCTCTCAGGATGAACGACATCAGCCTTAGCTCTCAGCTATCAGGCCAGTAAAAGAATAACATTAGGTTAAGCTAGGTGGCTACAGACTCCACAACGTCGGCTGGTTGGGGTGTACGATACAGTATCAGACACCATATAAGCAAATCAATTAGAGATAGCAGCTTGGTTCGAATCGGGTCCGTGACAATGAGGCCTGCAGTTTGCCTCATGCTAATCGGGGGCTATAACCTTCCACTACTTGAGAGCAAGTACTTGTTAGCCTCTTAGCTCCAGTGCAAAACCAAAGCAGCGAGCTAATGTCTTGGCTGGTTGACTCCAGTAAAGGAGGAAAGCTGTGTAAAATTAATGGTGACACTGCACTGCACTGTGGAGAGGGATCAGTCTAGGCCTTTGCCCATTGCTGTTTTACTGAGTTGTCATGGTGACAAAATATCAAGCCTGGACAATAAGCCCCCCATGTATGCTTTAGGATATTCTCAATCCACAGACATCAAACAAAAAACTGACAACAGCCTCAGCTCTCGTACATCAGGCCAGTAAAAGAATCAAATTTGATTAATCTACGTGGCTACAGACACCACAACCTCCAAGAGTTAGGGTGACATGCTCAGTTATGTTCACCATCACTGTTGCTTCTGCAAAACTACATGAAGGAAATGGGTCTGAAAGTTTTGTGGATAAAAAAAATTAAAAGACAAAGCCACTTTCCCACATTGTTAAACGAATAAGAAGATTGAGGCCTAGAACAGCCTTAAACAAAGTCATATCATGGACATCATACACTCAAGAGAGGCAATCTCATAACCCGATAACGCAGATTCAGCAAAACCAATTACATTAAGCATTTCAAGGATGGGTCCATTCGTGCAGGAATGCTGCTCTCAAATGAGAACCGAAAAGACAATGGCATTCACCTTCTTGCTCTCCTTCTCTCCACGTTTTAAAGGCATAAAATACTGAAAGTTTCAAACCTACAGACCAATGAATCCATTGTCTATTTAACCTCCAGTTGTACTCTTTAAATCTATATTGGATTTGCTTGCTGCAGGGTGATGGGGGGCTACCTTTATTTATTTATGAATAGCTTCCGCAGCAACTATTGCTTATTGGTTCCCTTTCAACTTGAAGAGGGACTGACTTTGCAAGATTCATATTAGACCATTGCTTCACAACTTTCAATTTTCAACTGAACATTAAATACCATAAATGTCAAATATTGAATAAACAGAGTAACACCCTCCCAGTTTTCAGCTTGTAGCTATTCTTCTTCTTCTTAATCTATTGTTTTGTTAGGACTAAGAGTGGACCTACAATAAATCCCATTTTTAAAACCCCAGTAGTGGTTATTATTATTACATGTTTTATAAAATAACAATAACTTTGCTTCTATGTAACATAGGAACACTGAACAAAGCTCAGCGCAACGTCTGACACCTTGCGCATCAACACAAACTGGAGCAACTTCCACATAAGGAGTTGTTTTGACGTATGATGACAATTTACCATTTGTTGCACTTCTGGCATGGATATGTTCTAAGGCTTTATGACAAATGATCTAATGCGACTCTAACATTTATAAATAAAATTAAGTAAAAGTGAATCTCCTCCTACCTGGATCTCACCTGGAAACACCCACTTAGAGCTCCATTACAGTCCAATTATTATCATCTGCAATCAGAACTGGCCGGTTTCTGACCACAGGGCTTCTGCTGACCAGTATTTGGGTCATAGACGGTTCTCAGTACAGTGGTGGCCTGGAAGCGGTATGAAAATGTGTGTGGTGGGGTTTGTACACACTGCTAGGTTGAGAGTGGTCCAACACCCAAAAATATCCAGGCCTGAGGGACTCTGGAAGAATGGAGGGTCAGAGACTGGATAACACGAACTGCGGACAGACTCAGACAGTGTCAGGTCATGTATTATAATGCTTATAATAAAAATATCATCTCTGTTTATTTGAGAATTATATTATTTGCAATTTTTTATGACAATATCATACTTTATATTATTTGCTAATCAATGCAATGTGGAATGTAATGTGTGTCAATGAAGAACACTTTCAGACGCACAAACACTTTGATGCTGTGTGTATTTGTGGGAAACGTCTCTCTCACATCTCCTCTTGACTTTTCTTTTTTTCCGAAGAAACCATGCTCGCTCTACACTGCTCCACCTAAGCTGTTTGGTGCATCATTTCTTGTTCGCTGCTGTCAGACATAATAAATTCACTGAAATCCCAGCGCGCCCTCCACAGCACTCGCTAATTAGCATCTCTTGCTTTCCTGCTTGCTGGTGGATGCGTCGACTCTGAATAATTACTGACATTATGCGTGTTACTTTCATTAAACTTTCAGAGGTTGGGATAACTCGAAATCCCTGTGAAAAATGTTCCTCTTCATTATAAATGGTGATCGTTTATTGTATCAGAAGTGATTTTTGAGTTCCTTATCAGCATTATGTATTAACAAATGGTGAGCATTAACTGATGATTGTTTTTTTGTCTCTTTTCTATGCAAATGGTACTTTTCATAGACAATGTAATAAACATGATTGTTTTTTAGTTGCTTATAACAATTGTCAGTAAGTGGTCATTATTACAGTATTAATACTACCGCTACTACTACTAATAATAATGTAATTAATAATCATTAATAATCATTCTTTAGTTAATTAATAATTCGTAGTAGTTACTGATTAATACACAGTAAATGTTAAATGACCCATAGTAGTTGAATACTTCATAAAAATGTTGAATGATTCATAAAAAAATAATGAATAATTTATAGTAGTTACTGAATAATACATATTAATTCCTGATCAATTTAAAGTAATTCATAATAGATAATGAATGATTACACGTAGTTACTGAAAGACACAGTAATTGCTGAAATATTCATATTAAATATTGAGTAGATGATGAATAATTCAGAGTAGATACTGAATAATTAAATGTAGTTATTGGTGAATGCATAGTAAATCCTTAATCATTCAAGTTTCTTCTTTCTGAATGATAGCTTATATTAACTTTTATATAAAACTCAGTTACACCATTAATAATGAAATAGCCATAGAGTTGAGGCCCATAAATAGTAAGACTGTATATAGCATAACAATTTCTGTGTTGCACTTCTGTACACTTGATCCTGAAGCTGGTCATGATAAATTTAGGGGTAAAGTTTTAAGGGCCATGCTCATTATTACTTCCAACTACGAAGCCTCAGTCTTCATCAAATATTGACCACTGGGCCCAGGGGATCCCACAGTTTCAAAAGTTCAGAGCAAGTTCATATTGAACGTTGACTTTACGCAAATAAAGCCCTGGCTGTGAAATGTAAATGCTAGGCTATTGACCAGGCCTGAGGAGCCTTTGGAAGTGAAGCTCACTCTTTTTGCACGTGCAATTGGTTGGTGAGGACAAATGTGGCTCAGGAAGACACTGCAGGAACAGAACCCTGCTGTTCAGATCTATAACCCTCCAGGTAGCAGCATATCCAAGGTACTGGGTATGACTGAAGTTAAATGTTACCATGCCAACTTTAAGCTTGAAATGGTAATTTGGCCAAACATTAGGTTGATACATCACATATCTACCCCTTACCCCAAATACACTATACAAAAGTATTGGGACACACCTCTGTATTATTGAATAAAGAAGTGGTGGCTCCTTACTTCCAGTGAAGGGCAATCTTTATGCTTCAGCATACCAAGACATTCTGGACAGTGGCATGCCTCCAACTTTGAGGACACAGTTTGGGGAAGAACCTTTTCTATTCCTGCACAAAGCATGCTCCATAAAAACATTGTTGGAAGAGTTCGGTGTGGAAGAACATGACTGACCCGCACAGAGTCCTGACCTCAACACCATCCAGCACCTTTGGGATGAACTGGAACGAAGATTACGAGCCAGGCCTTCTCATCCAACATCAGTGTCTGACCTTATAAATGCTCTACAGAATGAATGGGGCACAAATTCCCACAGAAACTCTTAAATCTTGTGGAAAGCCTTCCAAGAAGAGTGGAAGCTGTTATAGCTGCAAAGGGGGACCAACTCCATATTAAAGTCTATGCATTTGAATGCTATGTCATCCAAGTCCCTAATGGTATAATGGTCAGGTGTCCCAATACTTTTGTCCGTACAGTGTATATTCAATGGACGAGGACAAGCTTGGTGACTATAGTTTACTTTTTCAGTTTTTGCAAAACAAAGGCTTATGTAACCAACAAATAATGGAAGATTATGATCACTAGTTAAACAGACTTGCTTATGAGGTTTCTGACACTGTAGGACTCGCCAAACAGGGACAAACAACAATACATGCAAGTCTCTAAAGTTTCGTTTTTGAGATTTTGCATGAGCATTTTGCTAATGTGACCAACAAATAATGGAAGATTATAGCCAGCAGCTTAGCTTTTGCTTTGGTGGTTTTGGACACTAGACGACATACTTTTATGAATAAACATGGGCAAACAGCTGACAAGTTTGGTGTCTAAATTTCCCTTTTTCATCATGTGCACATACAAAGCTTAATGTTGCTAACAAATAATGGAAGATTATAGCCACAAGCCTAGCATATAGACTTATGTGGTTTTGGAAACTGTACGACTCACCATTATCAATGAACATGGACAAACAAGAGTACTTACAAGTTTGGTGTCTAAAGTTTCTTTTTTTCAGTTTCAGTTTGTATTTACAGGCACAGCTTTAAAGTATGCTAATACATATTTTACTACTGGTCAAAAGTTCTAGAACACCCCAGTTTTTCAAGCTTTTTTAAATTGAAATTCAAACAGTCCAAGTCCAGTGAATAGCATAAAATGGTACAAAGGACAGTGCTGAACTGCGAGAGGTTTAAAAATGATGTGGTTACCCAGAAGTGGGAAATAATTCTGTAGCTCCATGCTGTACCCTCTGGTATGTGCCGAGTTGGTCGGGTTCGTCCTACAGCAAGATAGAGACCCAAAACATAAGTCCAAGCTCTACCAGAACTACCTTAGAAAAAAAGAACAAGATGGTGAGCTGGAAAACATGGAGTGGCCAGAAGTCTCCAGACTTAAACCCCATCTAGCTGCTTT
>JBBPCX010000088.1:8105331-8121975 GCA_037974365.1 Hydrocynus forskahlii | reverse complement strand
AGAGAGAGAGAGAGAGAGAGAGAGAGAGATAGATAGACAGACAGATAGATAGATAGATAGATAGATAGATAGATAGATAGATAGATAGACAGACAGAAATATGAAAAAGGTGGAGGTATTTTTTTTATATGTAAGATACATTTCTTATATTTCAAAATACAGTGTTCCATTTCACTATAGTGTTAAAATACGTATGTTTCAGCATTCAGCATTAGTCCCTTGCTCTGTAATGTGCCCCTTTGTGTCATGTTTCTAGCTGCCTCTTTCATGAATGACCAGTTCTGACAATAGGGCAGGTGTTGTCTGGATGTTGTTTGCATATAAATGCACGAAACATGTACGAGTGTTTAAGAGCTAAAGATGAGTTTGATGTGGCGAAGTGAATGTAGTCTGTGTTGTACATAATGAGAGGAGTTAGAGGAGCAAGACATTAAAATTCTGTCCTTATCAAGTAAACAAACCCATGTTCTCTCCTTGAATTCACACACTTCACCCCTCAGGCTCAAACCCACCTAGTTAGAAAGCGTCGTCTCCAGGGTGTGACTGAATAAGCAGAATCGGAGTTGTACTAATGAAGGTGCCACTCAGTGTTTCAGTTGTGGCTATATTTGTAAACATTTGCATAAAGTGTATTTGCATATGCATTTTAAATGTAAAGCACTCAGGTAACGAAGGCCCTTTAGTCAAAGCCCAAGCTGACATGGCTGAGAGTAGGTGTATGTAATATAACAGGTGTGTCCTGAGTGTGCATGTGCTTATGTGTGTGTTTACAAATCATTTCAGGATCAAAATCCTGAATTCATAAACTGCTGTATGGGTTACATTTATTATATTACATCTAGACATCTAGACATATATTTTATATATGGGGATATTATTATTGCACATAGATGAATATCAATAATATAAATAATCACAGTCCTCCCAGTGGATTAAAATCTGGAATGCAGGGCATGTAGTGTGTTTGTGTGTGTGTGTGTGTGTGTGTGTGTGTGTGTGTGTGTGTGTGTGTGTGTGTGTGTGTGTGTGGTGGTCGGATTTGTCTTTGAACGAGAAGCTGATACCAGAGCTCCACAGGCTGAAGATTAGTTTTGTTTGAACGCTGTTTACAGTGTTGTAATTACCACTGTTTGTGTCAACGGATAAGAAATAAAGCGATTTTATTGCCTGATTGCTGTAAACAAATTAACGCCTGCATATATGCAAATGGAACTCCTAAACTAAACGAGCACAAATCTGTATGTAAATGCCTTGTTGGAGATGTGAGACTGAAAAAGAGAAATTAAAAACAACATCCAGATGCTCAAGCCGAAGAAACATGATGGACTTGTTGAAGTGGTGGAAATGTTTATGCTCTTTTCAGTCCTTTCATTCATTCTACCATTGTGACACTCCAACGGTCACTGGTGCTTAATCTGAGACATCTTTTAGGAGACGAAGAGCTGAAATACCTGTTTTCTCAACTTGATCTAAGACTATGAACTCAAATCAACAGCCAACATGTAAATACTGTACAACTGGCAACCACGAAATGCTGAAGCAGCTGATGTTTCTCATTTGTACCGAATAGTGTCTAAAACAATTTACATACATACATACATACATACATAGATTGACTGATAGATCACTAATGATACATACACAGATTGATTGATAAATCACTAATAATGCGCTTATACCTATAAGCTGTTTCATTTATGCGGAAATAAACTCACACTATATATAAACACTGACAAAAAATATTTAAATACATTGAACAAACACACATCAACACAAATGCTTTCAGTTTATTTTGTCTACTGTTAAGAATCAATTTGAAACAAATATAATATTTTTGTTTTAGGAGTAACCATCCATTTGAATTCAAAACACAATTTCTTTCACTGTTGCTCCTTTTATATTACTTAAACAAATGTCACTACCCACTAGGAACAATAAATAAAAAGCCAAATTTTACCAAACTAGGTTAGGTAAAATCATGGTTAAAACAGTAAAAGTTTGTATAAATGTACCCAATACCTCACCTAAAAGGTAAAATAACCTAAATTAGCCTAAAATGGGGACATCTTACCATATAAAATGTTACATTAAAAAATGATAAAGAAAAGATACTACATTCTCCACAGAGAATCATACGTGTTTTTTTTTTTTTTTTTAATATCACGATAAGAAATTTGTCAATTGACAGTCATGACATATCACTCGGTAAAGCTCATTTAAGTTTGACTAAACTATTCAGTAAGTTTCATTTTCGAGCATATAAAATTGGAACCAAATATTTAGCCACTTAAAATCAGCACTGGTGTTAAAAATATTCAGCGCAAAATAGGTCAGACTCTGATTTGAACTGTGGATTAAAGCTTCCGTCAACAGCCGCGTGTCACGTTATTGTTTCCTCACAAAGCACGCTTTATTGACCATTTCAGCCAGCGAAGAAACATCCATGTCTCATTCAGCCGGCCGGTAAAGGAACAAAGGCGGGTATTCTTGGAGGACGTGTGAAGTTCATTCACGTTTAACAAACGATGGCGGAGACCCTCTGGAATGTAAAGACCACAACAATACGCACACACACTGCAGCATTGTTACTGCTCATGGGATCCATTCAAAAGTCTTCTGGAGACTGAATCACATGGAAGAGAGATGAAAGCACTTCTGCTCTCTATGGGCCTCTACGCCACTCTGCTTGGTCAGGGTTTTGGACAATGGCAGGCGTGTATCCTTTGGGCCCGGTCAGGTATAAATGCAAGGGTTTGGCCAGAGCAGAGTGTGTCAGTCACCAGTTGGAAACAGCTCAGTTGGAAACAACAACCAAAGCCGCCAAAATGATGGGCAAGGTAAGCAGCATACATCAGCCTGGGCTTCATTTTGGAATGTTTCTGAGCAGAGATTTAACCATGTGTGTCCTCTTTGACAGATCATCTTCTACGAGGACAGGAACTTCATGGGACGTTCCTGGGAATGCAGCAGCGACTGCTCCGACATGTCCTCCTACATCAGCCGCTGCCACTCCTGCAGGGTGGAGAGCGGCTGCTGGATGGTCTACGACCGTCCCAACTACATGGGCAACGGCTACTTCATCAGGAGGGGCGACTACAGCGACTACATGAGCATGTGGGGAATGAGCAGCTGGATCAGGTCTTGCCGCATGATCCCCAGGGTATGCTTGCTTGATATTTTAATCGCAATTCTTAGATTCAGTACAATTATGATAGGACACGACTTGATGCACTTAAATTTCTCCATGATTTGACCTCATTACGCCCACCTAGGTCAACTCCTAATAAGTGTGCAACCTCGCACTGACCCCAATTATTCCCGACATGGTTTAATGCATCGTGAAACCTAAAAAAAAAAATCAATTTTCCAACAAGTAACATCATCCTTTCTTTCCGCTAACAGCACAGCGGATCCTACAGGATGAGGGTGTATGAGAGGGATAACTACATGGGCCAGATGATGGAGATGACTGACGACTGCGAGTCCTTCATGGACCGCTACCACTGGTCCCACGGCTGCATGTCCTGCCACGTGATGGACGGCCACTGGCTCTTCTACGACCAGCCCAACTACAGAGGCAGGATGTGGTACTTCGGACCTGGACACTACAGGAGCTTCAGGGACTGGGGCAACATGAGGTTCATGAGCATGAGGCGCATCATGGACTCCTGGTACTAAGCAGTAAAGCTCAGAAATGTGTAAAAACTCAACCTGTCAATAAAACGCTCAATAACTGAATATACCTGAGGACTGTTTTTTGTATTCTTTTTAAAAATATATGCACCATACCATTCAAGTGTTAAAATATTTAAATTTATAAATTCAATTTAAGTTTGTTTTGGCTGAACATCGAATACATCTTAATTTCACACTTGATATATTTGTGCTACACCCACTAATACATTCTTTTATACTGAATAATATATTAGGTTAAATGTCATTAAAAAATGTCACCAAAAAAGAAAAAAAAAAAACAGCAGAAAATGGAATTGAACGCTTTTGTCATCAGATCTTAATTTGTAATGCATTATTGATTTCAAATGATATATTTATTTTTCATGTGATAAATAGGGTAAACTGTTAGAACACTTTTGTGTTTTCAGACAGGCGAAATTACCATTTACATTGTGAAAAATTCCTTTTCCAATGTTTGATTACCTACAACACAGTCCAGCAGAGTAAAACAGCATATTCAACATCATGTAGCAGCTCCAAACCAATACTGTAACACCTGAACTGGAATAATTTACATAATTAAAAAAATACATTTAAAGTAAATTTAAAAAACAAAGATCACACTTTATTTTGATGGCTGATTATTTACAAATTAAATGTGATGGTCCCCTCTAGATGATCTACAGGCACTTCAATTGGTAACAAGCTATCTGGTGAAACTGTGGACTATCAGCAGAATTAGTTTTAGAATTAGATTTAAGGTTTGTGTTGAGGTAAAGATATTAGGACTAGATTTAAGTTTTAGGTAAAGATCATGGTTAAGGTTAGGTTTAGGTTTAAGATTAGGATGAAGATTTAAGCTTAGATTGAATAGAATCTAAGATTCAGTTATATTTAATAGACATTAAGTTTAACATTAAATCCAAACGGAGCATCCAAAAAACACCATCCGAATAAAGAGGTACCATTTTTTTTACTAAAGGTTGTCCAGACTCAAATCTGCTGTCAAGAAAAATGACTTTTTTGGGTGGACAGATCAGTTGAATCCATGTTTTAAAGTGTTTAATGTGTATTGTTCTGGTTAAGGGTTGATATAAGCGTTAGATTTGAGTTTTAGGTTGATATCAAGGCTACGATTAGGTTTAGTTTTTTTTTTTTGTTTGTTTTTTTTTATCAAGGTTTAGGATAGGTTAGGTTAGGTTTCAAGTCAATAGAATCTTAAGATTCAGTTATATTTAAGAGAAAAACAGACTGAGCATCCTCAAAACTTGTGCAGCAGACCAGAACAACCAATAAATGAAAAAAAAAAAAGATTTTTTAAACTAAATGTTGTCTGATCTCTAAACTGCAGGCATTTTGTGGGTGAACAGGTCAATGGAATCCATGTTTTATTATATATTATGCTTATTACCATGTTCATTATACATTTTCAAATAACTGGTTACTTTTTATTGTTTTGTTGTTTTTTTCCCCCCTAACAATGCATTGCCCCTTTTTATTGCCAAATGACAACATGTGCAGTTTCTGCAGTTTCACCTCTTTCCATAATGATTTCTGCCTCTGGCCTGCTGTTGACTGGTTACCTTCTGCACTGTGGACCATTCCAGATGCTGAGCGCTCTGTTGAGCTTTGAAAACCCCTCCTTAAGCCAGAGCACCTGGCACCTCCTATCATACCCCTGCTCGAAGGCGCCTGAACATTCTTCCTGCTGCGTCTCCCTCACATACACAATCCAAAGCTCAGGAGCCCTGAGCTTCACTTTTTGTCAACACTGAGCAAAACACATTAAGCTTGAAGCTCTAGATCAGTCCAGATGTGCTGGGTATAAGCCAGAATGAAAAAAAAACAGCACCAACCAATGTGACGGACAATGGTTTTGCTTTTCAAACAAACATCACATTGAGTCATCTTCGGAAATCTGATGGCTGAAATTACAGATTTGGTCCTGGGTGGCTGTGGAGTTTTGGCCTGCAATCAAGCTAAAAACACACTCCTCCAGCGAGCGCCGGAGCCTTCGACGCCGCTCACGGCTCGTTATCACACCCAGCTTTGATGAGGTTTGCAGCTAAGAGCAGACAAATGAACAGGAAAAAGCAGGAGGAAAAAGTGTCAGAGGCTTGTCAGCTTTAAAAACATGAAACAGATTCAAACACACTGAAAATGCCACTGTAGTGTCTGACTGGGGTAAATGTTTAATGGTCAATATTTGTATTCCTGTCAAAGAGAATTCCACAGGAACTGGAAGAATATCAGTACAAGACACACAGAAAAGTGCACTGAAAATATACAGCTCCAGACAAAAATAAGATGCCACTGCAAAAATGGTTCTCAGGTTTTATCTTTCAGAGATGCAAGAATTGTACTGAACAGCTTTTAAGAACTGCTGACAATATTTCTGCTAATTTCCAAATAAAAATATCGTTCTTTAAAACACAATTTTAGAGGAAACGACAAATCATCAAAATAAGAGAAATGATGCAATGTTTACAGAACTTGAATAATTCATATTTTTCATACTTTTCCTCATTATATATTGATTCAGGTGATCACTAATCAGTCCCTCATAAAGCAGAATGAGGTGCTTGTGTAAGAGTTTAACAGACGCTGGCAGGGAATGATTGTCATACTCATAGAGATGCTTGCAGTCAAGCTTGTTTTACGTTTGAGTGATTTAAAAGAAGCACATTTCTATGATGTAACTTTGCTCCACTGATTCAAATTATATTTAAAGTATTGAAAATTAGGGTGTATCTTCATAAAAGAAATAGTATCAGCCAAATGTTGTTCTTATTAAAAGGCTGTACTGAATCAAACAGAAAAACGTACAAAGTTGCCAGCAAATTCACTTATTTAAGAAAAATATTAATAGTTTTTAAGATAGTTTTCAGAAATGTGTTGTCTTTAAAATCCAACATTTATAGACTTGAAATTAATTTGTAAATGTAACTTTCTTTTATTACATAAAAGGTAATCGTGTGCCAATGTTTTAAAATAAACTCAATTTGTTACAGTATGTAACAATGAAAAAAAAAAAGAAACTGACAAAAATTTGCCTTTACAATGTCAGTGACAGAAACCAGTTGTCACAATGTTAACAACACAATAAACGGTAATTCAGGCAAATACTGAAGTAGATTTTCACATATAATACTGATGATGCTAATATGGGGGGAAATTTTGTTCATTATTATTATTATTTTTAGCATGGTTTTGTATTAGTGTAAAATCCTTTTTTTAATGTGATAACGTTTTTATTCTTTTTTACTCTTATGTAACAGCCTCTAAGATGTCAGGCAACACATTTGTATTGTGTGTGTGTGTGTGTGTGTGTGTGTGTGTGTGTGTGTGTAAATACATATATTTCTTTGGTATATTTGTATTTTGTATATGAGGCTTTGGATTCCTATTCATGCCTTTTTGCTGCCAACTTTGCTCCAATTAATAATCTGAATTACTTTTTCAATAGGTTAATTATGCTAAATGTTTAAAAAAAATCATTTGAAATTCATTCCACTTATTAACGTATATTTTTACTTCCTTCGCAGATCTGTTGGCAGGTCCAGGCTTCTGGTATTTACTCCTAGAGCCTAATAAATGAATCAATTTGCATTGCTAGCCCTAATCCACAGTCTCCTGAATGTCTGTGGGTTAAAGACATCATAAAGATGCTCCATGAAGTGCGAAAGGCTGAAAGTGTCCCCAGTGCATGGCACCCATCCACAGTATGTCCGCTGATCCAACAGGCTATAAATCTTGTGCGTCCTTATGACAAGAATCAATACACAAAAGCTTGACCACATATCCCCAAGGCGAGTCTATTATGTCACTGCAGTACAGTACAGGCCCGTGTGGGCTCCTGTCAGACTTTGCGTCTATTTGTGTGTGTGTGTGTGTGTGCATGATAGAATATTTCTGAGCTCCTTTGTCTTTTGTAATATCATACTGAGTGTGTGAAAATATGGGTTACAGTAACAGTAACCCATAACTGTGGACACTAATTTCAGTATGATAAAAGAATGAATAATTCTTCTTGTGCTGACAGGAAAACACAATCCGCAACCCACACAACCGGGGATTCATTTATATGAAATTTCAGGGCCAATAAAGATGACTGATATCTCACACTGTGCTGTGGCTGAAACTGAACCCAATAACTGATCGCTTGCTTCTTACATTTTAAGATGAGTTTTTGTTATAACCCCAGACAGTAATAGAAGAATGGCAAGCTAGCTGCAAAGCTATAAGTCTGTATAGCCTCATATAGTACACACACACACACACACACACACACACACACAAGCTGGCATTAATATATATGTGACGACATTCCAATAACTCAGTAATATGACACGTACACCTAAACCTGACCCTGACCTTCACCTCAATAACCATGCAGCTCTTTAAAGTTTTCGTAAAAAATGTTGGATTTATTTCCTTGTGAGGGCCAGCAAAACATCCCCATTCCTGTAGTGTTTTTTAGTATTCATATCTTTACGAGGACATTTGGCTCTTACAAAGAGATACACACACACACACACACACACACACACACACACAGATATGGGGAGTCCATTAGAAACATGCTCACCTAAAACATTATTACATCATTATACCACATTTCTGACAAATTTCTACAGCTGCAACACAAATCTGCATCAAACACACACACACACACACACACTCACACACACACACACACACACACATATGGTGCGTCAAACTTCGGGCAAGTCCTCAGAACGTAATAGCAGCTGTGCTACAATGAGCTCAGTGTCCCATTCTCCAGCATCCCAACAATTTGGAGAATGGAGTGAATTTCTTTTCTTAAACCTAAAACACTGGAGGATGGACATTTTCTAGACTAAACAGTGTTCTTGACTACATCACCAGTTAACCCATACACAATGCAAGGTATGTGGTTATCAGGTACGGCATTTATATAATATTTATTTGACGTATACCTAAGGTATATTTGACATAAACTCTAAGGGTTGAACAATAAGAAAATATTCTCAAAACTCACGGATATCTTTAATTCACCATGAGAGCAGCCTGTCTGTGGGCCGAATCTCTGGCTTGTAAGTACTGAAGTTGTGTTAGAGAGAGCAGTAATGATGGAGAGAGTGTCTGGTTGTAAACAGCAGTTATCAGAGCTCTCTTTAACCTTCAGCATGCGAGATGGCCAGTGGCCACATGCAGACCGGCGGCTTCCAGGGCAATGTGTTCATAGCTGATAGCGCAGACGGGCAACGCGTGGTGCAGAGCCTGGCCAGGGGGGACCGGACTATCTTCCGCAGAAGACACAGCAGATAAAAACTAATGCAAAGCCAAAGACAACAAAGGGCTCGCTTGGAAGGTACATAATGACAGCAAACAGTGGTAAACAGGCAGTGTGGAGACGAGCCTCGGTCCACTTGGCCAAAAGAGAGGAATGGCTCGGTCAGACGTCTGCAGCAAAATTTCAGCAACATTCCATCATTGTCAAAGGAAAATATATTCATAACTTCCTAACCAGGTTTGATTTTCCAAGCTCATAAAAGCTGCCCTCAGGGAACGACACCCCTAGGTTCTGTATCCTAAAGATTATTTGAAAGGCAAATTATTTTGACCATCTTTGACCAGCACTTGGCCTCTCCAGTAACTTGCCTTTCAGATATGTTTCTTCATGAACAACTGACGGCATTTTGTCAGTGCATGTTGGGTTGTGTCCATTTACAAGTTTTAAGCACAACTTAAAAAAAGAATATATGAAAAACCAATCCAAGGTGTTGAGATTATGGTGAAACCAAAGGAAACACTTTCAGGGGAACAAAGTTCCAACCAAAACTCAAATTACAGAGTCTAGGCACTCACAGAGCTCCTAATGAATGTTAAATAAAGGAGCAGATTGTACATTTCTCTCTCACACACACACTCTCACACACTCTCACTCCAGGCTCACAGGTTTAAAACTGAAATCCTGTGAAAGAAAGGGAGAGTATGGTGAGAAGGAAATGACAAAGACAGAATACAAAGAAGAAGAAACAGAAAATCATGGTGGCCAATGGGAAGAAGAAGAAGAAGAAGAAGAAGAAGAAGAAGAAGAAGAAAAAGAAGAAGAAGTAGAAGAAGAAGGAGAAGAAGAAGAAAAAGAAGACAAATAATAATAATAACAATAAGAAGAAGAAGAAGAAGAAGAAGAAAAAGAAGAAGACGGAAAGGCAGAAGTATAAGACAATGAAGAAGAAATGAACATTAAAATAAAGATTGAAATAGAAGAAGCAGAAGATAATGAATACCAAGCAGAAAACAAATAAAGGAAGAAGAACAAGAACAAGATGAAAACCTTCCAAAGCTTTATTTATGTTTCATACCAAACTGGTCACCTTCCACAAAGCACCTAAACATCTTCTTGTCAACACGCCGAGATAAGAAGGCCTTGTCAGCTGCTGTGACAACCACAGCAATATCATTATCAATATTTAATAAAGGGCTTTGGCTAATCCCCTTCCTTGCTCTTTTTCAAACAATTCTGAGAATATGAGTGGATGGGAGCTGCCCAAGTCACGCGCTGAGCTCAAGGACCAAATCCCAAATCCCACTGTCAGATTAGCTTTTGGAATAAAGACTCAGTCCTCCCTCTCTCAACTGGACCACACACGAGAAAGGGGAATTCATCAAACTCTTCAGCTAGCTCTCTGCTAGCACCCGTGACTGTACAGGATTTGGAAGTGACATTAGGCTGGTTGCCATCTGTGCATGGATTGGGTGATGCAACTGAATTGGGTGGTGCTGCTCTAAGAAATATTCTACAATTTGTCAGCAATAAGCAAACACATCATGGCGTTGGACAGACTGTGTGATTTTAAACACACAACAAGCACTTGATGGAACAAGCTGTTGACCCATTAAAAAGCCTTAATTCTCACAGACGCTCTGGTAGTTGCATAGATATCTCTAGCAAAAGAGCGAGCTCCTGTATGTACATGTAATTGGAAAATATGATGCCAGCTCTCAGAACAAACAGCAAAAGCATAACAGCCTAAGCTACAATTGATCCGGTCGTGTCCAGACCCACCTTGGCCATTTTAGTCTCTGAGTTGAAAGCAGCAAACACACATCAGAAAGGAAATTTGACCGTTTGGAAGAGAAAAAGCTAATTAGAAGATAAAAACCAATACCTTGTGAATTCAATTTCAAACTGCACACGTGCAAACACTGATTGCTTTTCGGCCAAAAAAAAGCTTGATCACAGAACGAGTGGCTTAAAATTGAATTACACTTCGGCCATGCTTTCTCCCAGTCTTGTTCGATTCATCCTAAGTTTATTCGCCTCCCAAATGATTATTTTGCGTACGCTTCCCCAAATTAGCTTATTCAATTTGGTTTAAATATTTTGGTTAAGTATAAACCCTCCTTTATAAGGTCAAGCCACAGTCCTGCCGAATCACAATGCTTTAAAACAACTGATTTAACTTGAAACCCAACAGCTGATTAACCCTTGGCTTTCGACACTCCTTATTATTCAGCAATTCCATGGACTACAAGGCAAACCAGATCATTTTTTAAGGCAGATCTTTGAAAAATAGATGTAACAAATCTTGATTACTCATAATCCTATTTGTACTGGTTTTCTTATATATATATATATGCAAATAAGATAATTCCTACTTAAACATGCATACATTGTATGCATACATATTTTCTAATGGTAAAATAACAAGTGAAATTTTTACATAACAGACGACTGAGCTGAATTAAATTGTTTTATTGTTTAATCAAGAAGATATTTCAGACTTTATTTTCTATAAACCTCTTTTCAGGCTGTTTGTAGTATAGGGCCTAGTGGTTAAGGTGTTCGTCCAGCAGTCAGAAAAGTGAAGGTTTGAATCCCAAGGCTGCTAGTGGCACTTCTGAGGTAACCTTGAGCAAGGCACCGTCCCCACACACTGCTCCCCGGGCGCTGTGTTCTCGGCTGCCCGCTGCTTCACTTGATGAATGGGTTAAATGCAGAGGAAGAATTTTGTGCTGTGGTGTGTTCACGTATGACAGAATGGTCTCTTTACACTTTTTAACACATATAGTCTACGCTAATTCCCATTATGAATGGATTGTTATGCCTTTCGGTGTATATGTAGGAACTGATGCGTGAAAAGTCATGAGTACAGGTGTTTCAGATTCTAAACGTGAAGAAAAGCTGATTCTGAGAACAATCCGAACTGCAATACCCAATGAGGTCTAGAATAGCATGCTTCTTTTGTGTGAACAGTACAATTTGCAGGTTCGACTTACATTCTATGAGTGATTTAGTGACATAGGAGAGAATGTGACTAGGATGGGATGTAGCCTTCAATCTCCATTCCGAAAGTGCTGGGAATTGTTTTCTTATAGAAACAAATGCAATACCAATTCACTAATTGTAGGCTGGGATAAGCAAAAACCACTGAACCAAATGTGGCTCTGGATCCTGTGAGGCTTCCGGCTCAAGGACTCCACAGGATTGTTCATTCATTAGAGCTCCATTTCAAATCCACTTCCTCCATAACCCTGTTTGTCATTCCGTTAACAATTCTTGTCCACACACTATCGATGAAGGGCGCTGGAAAAACAGAGCCCCCGTCTCCCTTTACCTTCCTTTAGACATATCATAGCTGTCGCAGGAATCAATAGCCTAAAAATATTTTGTCTTTTAAAGGGTCTTGATCCTGTTTCTTTAAAGCCATTAGAACGGCAACTGATTTTAAACCTTTGGTGGATTCACACGATCGATTGGCTGGAAAAGAAAGGGCTTCCTCTACTGACCAAATGAATTTACAGAACAAACTGAACAGTCAGAGCCAAATTAGAATATAATCTGCTTCATAAAAGAACAGAAATCAGGCTAAAGTAGATTTTAGACAGGTTAGAGATAAGCCACTGAATTATTATGCAATGTATGACAAGGACACCCCTAATCAGATAATAAAGTCATCTGTTTTAGTTGGAAACTGCCAGATTCACATCTGATATTGATATTTTTGCCAAATGTAATCTCTGGCCTAAAGATTTATGACTAATAGTAGCAAAACAAAATGAACACTCGGAGGAGCTTCTCAATCTGCGTTCTTTCTGTTCTTGCGTTATCAAGGACTGAAACGTCATCAGTTGCGGTTCCAATTCAACATTCACATCTAGACAGTCCAGATCAAACACTTGGGAGAGTCTTCGACTTGTGGGATTTATCAAGGATGCATCAGGAGAGTTTCCCAGAATTAATTTCACACAAAGTCACAGCGATGTCAATTTCCAGTTTTATATTAGCACCGCTTATATTAGCGCCTAACTTTTTGAACACGTTGGTTAAATCTCAAATTGCTACAAAATTGCAGTAAAATCATGGTCTGGTACATTTACAGTACGTATAATGTGTACTTATGTGCAATAGTATTTATGTGGAGTATCATATGAAGTTTTCTAAAGATGTGCTTAGTCATTACATTAAGTGTAGTATCTTATTATTTTTATGTGCAACAGCTGTTACATGTGAATATCAATATCATGTCAATATTACTGAACTACTACTGATCTCCACTATGTGCAGTATCATACTCCTAACCACTATTTGTCGTATTAGTAATTCACTCAACTGCAAGTTACCTATTTATAGTACTCCAGCAATGAGTTTTTGTTGAATTTATTTTGACTGTAAATTTTACATTGCTCTTCTTCTCTGTGTCTCTGTGTGTATGTGCGGTCATAACATAAGCAGTTTCCTCTGGGATCTATAAAGTTTTCTGATTATGATATTACTAATTAAACAGAGATAATGTAATAGAATGTGCAGTCCACTGTGTAACAGTTTAAATGAATAAATAAATTAAATAAAATAAAAAACGTCCTCTTGCACCCAGATATTCCATAACAACCATTTGGGATCCAACCATGAGTGCAGTTCCATACTGGAAAAGAGAAATGAGGAGCCATTCAAGATTTAGTTGGAGTTTAATGCTCCTTAAGGCAAATCTAACCAAACCAAGGATGAGCGCTGTACTTTTCTCCATAGTTTTTCTAGGTCCAGTTTGGGTGTAGATCAGGTGCCTGCAAGTTACAAGTCATATCCAGGTTACTGGTGAAATTTTGAACCTGAAAAGGCCTGTGCTGATTTGCTGCATTTCCCCTCACTGACATCTTCCTCAACATACTGTCTGTAAGATGCCGGATGGCAAGGAGGATCTTAAGAGAAATTCCCTCTTTAATCTTTTACACGGAACGCTGGGGAATCCGTAGAGATGTGAGTTCCTGCTAGGTTCCTGTTGTGGTGCGGAGGGACTGTGTCGAGGGTGAATTGCAAACGTATTGTAACTTACTTATAAAAAGCAGAGTTTGCAGCTTTTGCGAGTTTAACCCCAGCATTAAACTACCCAACATTAACCCTTTAAAGCTGAGAGTTACTGGTTTTGCGTCATGCTATGCATTTCAACAGTGTTTGCATACTTATGCAATTATGCAAACGAGTTACATAATGAGTTGTATTCTCGACGGGTTCAAGGCTGCACTTCTTTCCATTTGATTTAATATCAAGAAATGTGATTGGTTATCAAGACATTTAACCTTAAATATGGTGCAATATGCATGAACCTGTTTGCCCAGCTTGTGCATAAATCAAAGCACTCATCCCTGTTACCTCGTGGACAGCAGAATCAGAACATCATTAGACCCAAATCACTTTCCAGTGCACTGTGAAAGCTGCCGGTCCATTTGGAATGGCTTTACATAAGGGGCAGTATCATTAGTAAGGCTGATCATGTGGAAATGGTGTACCGGCACCTGCTCACTGAATTATTGCACATCCACCGTATTTGGGATCCTTTTGAGAAAGGCTTATAACAAGGTGTTAATAAAACTGAATATGCAAAAGATTATATAGATGAGTATAAGATAATATAGGTACTGAAAACAGCATAGAAGATAGTGTAGAAGATAGTCCCCAACTTCAGCCCAGCAGAAACATACCTCGTTCAACTCACCTGTTCATTACCGGGTTTAAAACTGGTACCAAAATTACCAAATTACCAAAATTGTGTTGGACACCAGCCCTCCAGGCCCAGAGATACTCTACGACCATTAAAAAGAAACTGTAAGAGCTCAAAATATCAAGGCAATATACGGTTTTGAGTTTTCTCAACAGATGATTTTGTAGTTAATGAGGTTAATTTATTTCAATAATGACGGTTGGTTCTTCCAAAATTACCTCATTTGGTAGACACTCTTATCCAAAGGATTTCCAGTCTAATCATTTTATTGATGGAAGATAATGTAGAAGCCTTTTCCAAGGACTCTTCCCCAAACAGGGAGTCGAAATCAGTTTGGAGGGCAGGAGTGTTACATGCTACACCATTCCAGCTGTAACCTGAAGGCATAACGATAAATGGTAATGTTACCATTGTCATTTCCACACTAAGTCTCAACAAGTATTAAATAAATAATTTGGGGGTTCTGTCCATTAGATGTCCTGGCAGTGCAAATGATTATATTACATTAAGTATGTGGTGTGTGTCCAGTAGAAATGGCAATGGAAACATTACTATGTAGTTTGGATAGCATAATGGACAGTAGTTTGGTTAGCATAATGGATAACACCCCTCTACTCAGGCAAGAACATCATGCTGGACCAATAAACCTCCCTGGGACTCCTACATGGCTGCCTCTGCAATATGACTAGACTGTTGTCATTCTGGATAAAAGAGCTTGTCATATAGTGCATGCTTTTCCATTAAAAATGTAGGATTTCATTGCCAGCCTAGTGATGGATAGAGAAACAATCTTGTTGCATCTTGTTGCTTTGATACTTATGAATAAGCATGAAAAAATGATGTCGCTGAGACTGATACATTGTAAAATACCTTAAACTGTTGTGTCAAGATGTATCACAGTACAACAGTGCTAAAAAAATCATTTTGCTTCTGAAAGTACAACTCCAGTCTAAGAAACACATTAAAACATTGTAATTCTAGCTTTTCAGTCACATCACTTTATACAAATGAAAAGTAAATTCTCCTGAGATTTAATCTTGCAGCAGTTTCTATAAGAAGTGAGAGAAAAGCTCCAACAATATTGAGATTTCATGTTTAAGGGTTTGAGGTTTAAGGTTGAAGCTGAACCACAGGAGAGGCATGTTGTTTTTGGCTCTACTGTCAATATTTCGAATAAAACTGTGATATTTATCCTGGCTCCTTTTAAAACAACTCAATATTTTGTTTTGGCTGTTGTAAATCTCTCATGGTTTGACATTGCTTTGTTGAACTAGTTCCTCCTCGCCTACGGCCATTTTCGGATGAGCTACAGAGGTGGGCTATTCCATGATGAGCAACTGAATGCAAGTAGAAGACAGAAACCAAAGAGGAAATCAAGCAATTGGTAAAATGATCTTTGGACTTTTGGTAATGGCCATGATAGGTGCACACAATAGGGTAATAAGTGCCTCGGAGCAAGAACACTGGCCTACAAATGGTTCTCTTCTGATGTTTCTAACCCCATGGGCAAGTTTTTAAAGAATGTTCGACCATGCCTGGTCCATCCATGTGGTCTATTACTTTGGGAACTGTATGAACTGATCCCATTTCTTCGTTGTGTCTCTGATACACCTACCAATACTTCCAACTTTGTGGACACAGTTTGGGGAAGGCCCTTTTCAATTCCATCATTACTGTGCCCCATTGCACAAACCAAGATCCATAAAGACATGATTGGATGAGTTTGATGTGGAAGAACTTGACTAGCCTGCACAGAAGACTAACCTCAACACCATCAAATGTCTTTGGAATGGAGACTGCAAACCAGGCCTTCTCATCCTACATCAGTGCCTGACCTCATAAATGCTCTACAGAATGAATGGGAACAAATTCCTACAGAAATCTGGAAGAGCTGCTACAAAAGGCAGACCAACTTCATATTAAAGCCAATACTTTTGTCCATATTATATATATATATATATATATATATATATATATA
>JBBPCX010000088.1:8079406-8096250 GCA_037974365.1 Hydrocynus forskahlii | reverse complement strand
TTTTGGGCTTCAAAACAGAGAATTCCTACTCTCGATCCGCTCTACTGGAGGGCCAGTGAGTAATACATATGTAATACATAATATCTAACACTGAAAAAAAAGATGTAAAGTGTGTATATCAGGTCCACACAAATAGAATCCATCACTTCTATCCATCACTTGGACCGTCAGAATCAACCCAGTGGTTCACTTTTTTACAGCAGAAAGAAGCTGTACGGGAGAGAGGAGCTGGAGCAGCAGGTTCAGAAAGGCCCCGCATTGACAATAATGCAGGCACGTCACGTCACCACTTTCCTCGTTACAGCCAAAATCAGGGCGTTTGTTGTTCACCGTTTACAGCTACAGGGGTAGCAGGACACAGTAAGTGTGATGTGGGTTTCTGAAAGAGCCGGGCTGCGGGGATGTCGGTTGCCTGCGGGGACAAAACACGACCGACCCCAGCAGGATGGAGATTCCAGCCTGAAAGTACAGGGCTGTGTGCATTTTTTTCTTCATTTTTCTGTTTCTTTGTCTTTTTTTCCAAGTCTGACATCTCACCTTCTGCTAATAAAATAAATAAATGAACATATACATAACGAAGAGCTGCTTGTTGGGCATGGAGAGCAGCTCGTGAAGATAATTCAGACACGAACTGCACATCATTAAGAACAGCCTGCTTTCCGCTGCTCTTACATATGGAGCTAGCCTCGCAAGTTAACGCGCCACGTTGAAGTGAACATCTGGTTGCTTATGCTAATCAGCTCCGTCTTGTTAAAGTGAGATGCTGTTTTAGGCCTCCATTAACGTCCGCAATTGTCATTGAACATCACCAAGGTCGTGTCCTCTCAGGGGAAATAATGAGACTGAATGCTCGACTCAACTTAAAAGTTGATTTATTTTATTTTTTTTTTTTGAGGTCATGCTAAAGCTATACTTAGCACTGTTAACGCTTCACTGTTGCTCAGCCAGGAGAGAGCTGTGAGCTAAGCTTGCTGAATTTGTTTATCCAAGGGAAAAATTAGAGCCAGTTAGAAAAAAGAAAGAAAGAAAGAAAGAAAGAAAGAGAAAAAGAAAGAAGAATCCAAGGCAGATGTCGATGCCTCGTCTCAGGCCTGCTGTCCTTGGTGGTTCAGGTCACATATTTTTGATGACCATGTGGCAGATTAACCCTCAAATTAATTTTTTTTTTTTTCGCAAAATTAATGTCCTGAGGTGGACTGTCCGTGTATTCACCATGAGGGATGCTCTTCAAACTTTGGGGCACAACCATCAGGCGCAGCAGGATATATATATATATATATAGAGAGAGAGAGATATAGATATACACACACACACACACATACATACACTGCCCTCCATAATTATTGGCACCCCTGGTTCTAATGAATTCAGTTTTGTTCTAAATAATATAGGACCACAATGGAAAAAAGAGGAAAATCCAACCTTCAATTTAAGTGCATTTATTCAGTGGGAAAAAATCCCACATTAAGAAATAATTCTTTTACATCAAATCATGTGTGCCACAATTATTAGCACCCCTGATGTTAATACATTGTACAACCTCCTTTTGCCAACAAAACAGCACCAAATCTTCTCCCATAATGTTTCACAAGGTGGGAGAATACAGAAAGAGGGATCTTTGACCATTCCTCTTTGCACAATCTCTCTAAATCTTCCAGCGACCTGGGTCCTCTCTTCTGCACTCTCCTCTTCAGCTCACACCACAGGTTTTCCATGGGGCTGAGGTCTGGGGACTGAGATGGCCATGGGAGGAGCTTGATTCTGGGTCTGGTGAACCATTTCTGTGCAGATATGGCCACATGTCATTATCTTGCTGAAAGACCCAGTGACGACCGATCTTCAGCTTTCGGGCAGAGGCCACCAGATTTTGCTTTAAAATGTCCTGGTATTTCAAAGCATTCTTGAGGCCGTGCACCCTAACAAGGTTCCCAGGGCCTCTGGAAGACAAACAGGCCCACAGCATCACCGATCCTCCCCCAGACTTCACAGTGGGCATGAGGTGCTTTACTGCATACTCATCTTTTGTGTTCCGCCAGACCCACTTAGAGTGTTTGTTGCCAAAAAGCTCTGTTTTGTCTCATCTGACCAAAACACACGGTCCCAGTTGAAGCCCCAGTACCGCTTAGCGAACTCCACACGTTTGCATTGATGATTGTGAGTGAGAAAAGCTTGTTGGCATGTAGATAGCGCCTGATGGTTGTTTTGGAGACTTTGTGACCCCAAGATGGTACCATTTGTTGCAATTCTTTAACTGTGGGTGGAGGCAAAAGAAACTTGTATCCTCGTCCAGGCTTGTTTACCACTGTTCCTGTTGTTTTAAACTTCTTAATGATTCCTCTGACAGTAGATATGGGGTGCAGGCGAGTGGCTATTGTCTTGTAGCCATTGCCTGACTTGTGAAGGTCGACATACATCTGCCTTACTTGAATGGTGTGTTCCTTTGTCTTTGCCATGTTGAAGAGTGGATAAGAGAAATGGCCTCTGTGTCACGTCATATTTATACCCCAGGGAAACAGGAAGTGATGAATTACTAATTAAATGTCCCTAGATACTCTGATCAACTTTGTAAACTACTGTAAAAATGACAGAAATACTTCAATTACATTTGTTTCCTGGGAATTGTTAGGGGTGCCAATAATTGTGGAACAGGTGATTGTATGGAAAATTATTATTTCTTAGTCAGGGACTTTTTTTTCCCCTTAAAATTTACATGAGTTGAAGGTTACATTTTTCTACAATTTTCAGTGTGCGAGTATGCTTCTGCAATAAAAATTGAATTTATTTTAAGGCTTCTACCACATCTTAACCAGGTGTGCCAATAATAATAGAGGGCAGTAAGGGCAGTGTATATCCCAAGACTGCTAGAGACACCTCTGAGGTACCCTGAGCAAGGTACCGTCCCCACACACTGTTTCCCGGGCGCTGTGTTCCTGGATGCCCGCTACTTCGCTTGGTGAAAGGGTTAAATGCCGAGGAAAAAAATTGTGCTGTTCACACTGTGTGGTGTGGTGTGTTCACAACAGAATGCTCACTTTATACTTTTTTAATGAGTCTCAACTGAATCCTCATCTTAGTAAAAGGTCTATTTTTTTTCTTTGCGAGGACATGCTAAAGCCACACTTAGCGCTGTTAGCGCTTCGTTGTTGCTCAGCAAAGAGAGAGCATTACAGCTATAAGCCCCTTGCAAGCTAAGCTAGCTGAATGTGTTTAACCAAGGAACAAATAAAAGCCAGTCAGAAAAATAAATAAATAAACAAGCAAACAAATAAAGAAATAAATACTCTGCAGCAAATTTTGGTGCCTCATCTCAGGCCTGCTCTCCTTGGGGTCACATTTTCTCCAAAGTCGACCCTGCCCCAGATTAACCCTCCAACAATTAATTCTGCTTTTTTCTTTTTTATTTTCTAAACTGTAGTCTTGGGGAGAACTGTCAGCATATTCACCATGAGAGATACTTTTCATACCTCTGGGGCACATCTGTCAGCGTTTGTGCTAACAAGCCGGGACGCCTGTCTCAAAGTGTCAGGATTCATGATGTAATTCAGCTGGCAAAGCGAGTGAAATCCTGATCGGTTGTGGATCCCGGATGCCCGCTCAGATTTGGAGCTGGGCCCGATGCGCATGGGCGGGGGATGGATGAAAACGTTAGCTAGCGCTCGACTCACTCGCGTGATTGAGCTCTTTCCTGAGCAAATCACACTCTCTCTCTCTCTCTGGGCCTGTTTATGCGGCCGGGTTTCAACACTCATGCACTATGGACTCCAGACACTGCTTTATTTTCTGAAAAAAAAAAAAGAGAGATGGCAGCAGCCGCTCCCCAACCATTATTCCAAGTTTGACGCTTCATAATGTAATGGAGTCCAATATAGTAATGGAAGAAAATGGAGGAAAATAGCCACAGCATTAACACGTCTGCTCAGTCCAGAGGAAAAAAAGGGGAAAAATGGTGGCTCATGGCTGAGAGCAGAGAAAAATGCGCAGCCTTAATTATCCGGACGTCACAGTGAAATACTCGGCCAGTGAGCCCCCCTCCCTCAGGGCTGGGTGGGTTTTTTTCAGCAAGTCAGCAAAGCCTCTCAGTCTGGGCCAGGTGGGAGTTTGTCCCAGATGGCTACTGGTCCATGGCTGGATGGTGGTAAACAGGAATCAGAAACTGAAGATGTAAGAATATTGATACTGCTTCGAAAAAAATAAGTCATTAAAAAAAAAGAAATTGTATTATTTATATCTTTTTTTATATATATTTTGGACATGACAAAAAACTAATAACGTAAATTAAGTGAATATTGACATAAAAATTTAAAATAAATATGAAGCTAAAATGGAAATGGAAATATGGATGAATGGATGGATGGATAGATGGATAGACAGATAAATAGACAATAAATGACAGATAGATAGATACATACATACATAGATACATAGATAGATAGAAAATGAAAATCTAGATAGACAGACAAATAGACAAAATAGACAATAAATGATAGATAGGCAGGCAGACACACAGACAGACAGACAGATGGGTAGATAGATAGATAGATAGATAGATAGACAGAAGGACAGACAGACAGATAGATAGATAGATAGATAGATGGATAGAAAAAGAAAATCCATGCATTTGTTGCTACTGTGGTCCCAAGAAGAAATGTTGATATGACACACAGTGCTGTGATCAGTCGAGCAGCTGAGCTCTGAGGTCAGAGGTCCCAGAGCACCAAAAACAAGCTTCAGTTCATTGAACCATGGGGGAAAAACATTCATATGATCCTAATGGTGAGAGAGGTGGGCTGGGGCTGGATCCTGTCGTTAGCACTGCGGTCACACTCCACAGAAAAGGAGATGTTTCTTTGTGTCTTTTCTTCTGTTTTGGAAGCACACCTGTTTGTGATTTTCTCGCTCCCAGAGAGACGCACAGACACACAACCTGTGCCTCCAAAGGCAGCAATCTCATTAACACCACAACTGCACTTTGGGGAGGTAGAGGGGGGTGGAGGTTGCCATGGCAGTCTCCCCAGGGACGTGTCCTAATGTGTTCCCCAAATTCAATTTGCTTTCCCCAATTAGAATACAAAGGAGGTCCCAAATACATGATTTTCCTGTTTAAACTCAAAGCTCATATTTGTTTATGAAAAATACCCAAAAGCAAGAGATCAAATGGTCACTGTGGTTTTCAGGTCATTTCTGGAGCGCTTTTCTTTAGCTGCGCTGGTGTTTTGCTTCAGCCACAGTTTTTAAAACAGTCTTTGGAAACGGAAGCTTTTCTGTTTACTGAGACAGCAAAAGTGCTAACCACTACTTAAAGTGGCAAATGGCACTGACCTTCAGAAGATGTTTCAGAGTCTTGGACATCGCTAATATGGTAAACGGTCCTGAAGCTTTCGGTTCAACGAGAAAATGGTAGGGAACAATAAACACTGTTTCTCTGTAGACAGCCCCTAACCCTGTTTATAAAAGGGTGGCTATAATGAGCCTGTGGCTCAGAAAATCAATGAACATATAGCATTTATTCACTATTTTTATTGCTATTTTCAGCACAGTTAACACATGGTATACATTCAATACACATATGCCATTATTCATTACATATGTATTATATGCACATGGATAAGGGCATTATGTTGTACATGCATAACATACATTAAATATGTGCTATGATAAATGTACTATGTTGCTGAATTAAACATAAAATCATATTTTTACAAAGGTTCCCAGTGCAAAAGAACACAGTTGCCATGAAGGGGTGAACTTGGTTTTCAGTGATGTGTAGATAGGGGATTCATGACAAAGTAACATCCACATGAATGCAGGACCCAGGGTTTCCCAGAAGAACATAGATTATTTTAAGTTCCTGAAGAATTGCAGCTGAGGAAGAAATTTTGCAGCTCCGTGCGCATCAGGGGGCTCTATACTGTTTTTTGACCCCCTTTCTCTCAGGAAAGCATGCACTTTTTCAGCATTTTTTGCTGCGTCACTGAACCTTGAACATCCATGACCTGTTGCTGGGTCATCCTTCGTTTGACCACTTGTGGTAGATACTGACCACAAAACCTGCCAGTTTGGAGAAGCTCTGACCCAGTCTCCCACCCCTCGACTGATTCTACTGTAATGGGATAATCAGTGTTATTCGCTTCACCTGTCAGTGGTGTTAATGTTGTGGCTGATATGAAGGCCGTGTCCCTTTAGTGTATTACTAAAACATTACAGTCAACACTTTCATGACCGCCTGGCAAGAATGACAGTGCTTTGACAGGACATCAGCACAGCGCATAATTAAATGTCGTAACATGCTGGGGAGCACGTGCGTGGAGTGTGTTCTGTATTTTCGGTCCCCCCTCAGTCAGTCAGTCAGACAGCTGGTTTGATTACAGCCATGCCTCCAGGTCCTCTCCTCATAATGAGTTTTCCTCTTTTGCCCTCGATCACTGTACACACACGAGTGCGAAAAATCCGAGGGGCCGTGCTCGCCGGCACGCCTCGCCTGCGAACCAAGGCCGCTCTCCGTGACATCTCGAAAGTATTCGAATTAGCGTTAATGTCAGCTTTATGTTGAGAGCCTGTGTGTTTAACGTGTCTCCTTGCCTCTCCAAGAAGCCCTTTCAGGTTGAATTCTTGTCTCGGCAGGCTTTACAAGACATGCCCTTAATGCCTCCACCTCGACGCGGGAAGGGATTCTGCTGGAACAGACTGTCTCTCAGATCTTCACACTGTAGCTCTTGTGTGTATCGAACAATAGGCAACAGGGGGATGTAGCTTATCCTGACAATAAGTCATCTCCTGGGTTTCACTGTCAGCTTGGAATTATCTCTCCTTCTTTGTTTCCCTCCACCTTTTCCGTTCAACCATATCAACGAGAGTTAATAGTGTCTCCCATTAAAAGATCATTATATATGATAATTAATATATGATCATTCACAGCAAGCTGCTTTATTCACACTCTTTTGGTATACTCACCTCTAATGCATTCATTACCAAGGAAATGCACAGTGACTAAAATGTCGAGAGGGGGCAGTGTTGCCTCATGATTGAGCGCCGCAGTCTGCAGAGTGGAGAGAGAGAGAGAGAGAGAGAGAGAGAGAAAGAGAGAGAAAGAGAAGGTTAGGTAAGGAGAGAGGTCTAGCAAATGAATAGCACAGCAGGGGTTTTGAAAGCACTGTTCTTTCTTCATAAGCAATGTTCTGTAGCAGATACCGTTTTGGCATGAAATTGCATTCTGTGCTTGGAGTATTTGGACTCAGCAATCAGCATCCAGCTCAAATTGATGTGGATGCAATATCAGACTAATTCGCTGACACTGTTTGAGAATTATGCCATAAATCGCACCTCTACTAATTAGCAGCTCTTCTCAACACACTGTCGCTTAGCTGTAGGCCAGCGCTTGTAAGGCTGCATGACAGCTAGGTAAGTAAGCCTTTTGCGGCAACTGATATAAACCTGTATTAACATTTACGAAGGCTTGTCAGTCAGCATAACACTCCTTGAGGTGAAACTGAAAAAAACAGTCTAATGACGGCTGGAATAAGCCTTCATAAATGTTAATCTAGGCTTATGAATTTGTTACCTGGTCATCCTTTGGGTTTTAATACTGCAATTTACATTATAACCGTGGACATACACCACTGGCCAATTTTTTAAATCTCCTAGATGTACTTTATAGTCCCCTTGTTTGTAGCTGTCCATTTTTTTGCTGCACAGTTTCAGCCCCCTCTACTTAATCTGTCAATAGAATGTGACCACCACATAACCATTGCTGACAAGATTTTATTTTGAGATAATGAACATTTCTCAGCATAGCAGTGGTACTGTAGTGCTCGTATGATATCAGTGTCACTGCTAGGTTGAGAGCGGTCCACTGTCCAGGAATATTCAGCCAAAAGCAGTCCTGTGGTCCAAAACTGAGCATTGATTAAAATGGATGGTGAACACAAACAGCAGATGGTCTAGAGCGTCTAACTGATAACGCTTTAGTGGTCAGTAAGTTTGTGAGTGATAATATGCTAGTTTTAACCTCCTTTAGAGGTGGAGCTCAGCTTGTGGACAATGATACATCAACTTTTTTAGCACTAGCCAGCATGTTCTAGGGGTGCCTAGCCCAAAGTACACAGCCAAGGAGAGAAGCTAGCCCTCATTTATAAAACCCGTCCGCAAACTTCCATGCAAGAACGACGGCACCACTTATCTGTCCCGGTTACTGCCGAGCATGAATAAAACATGAAGCAATATGAACTTTATACTTTTTATTTTTTTTGTTTTTTGTCTTTTTTTCTTTCCTTCTCCCACAGTCACCTTTCCTTCTTGAACCCACCTAGAATAACTAACATGCAGAAGTCAGGCAAGCAGGCAGTGGGGAGGAGGGAAACGCTTTGAAGCTGACTCTCCTGAGCGCATTATAAAACACTTCGAAAGAAACATTTTGGGCTACAATGGTTTAGCCCCCTACCGGTATCTCTCCCTGGGTTCGTCAGATTAATTATTTATTTGTCGTATTATGTTTTGAATAAATGAAGCGACTGTGGAAAGCAACTTACTCTGCTGTCAGACCTACTTTGACCGTGAATTGTTTGATCCTGCATCACTTTTATTTACGCACATTGTCACTGTCAAGAACATGTTGTATCTCTAACCTTAGAGAAGGCTCTTTATTGTGCACTGATGAAAATGTTTTAGTTTTGGACCTTTCTATTGGTCTATTTTTATATGTGCTTACACAGCATAACAATAACAATTTAAATAGTTAAATGATTGTTTAATTAATTGTAATGTAAATTATATTTCATGTTGCTACCTGTTTTACACTTGACAGGAATAAAACAACATATACTTCAGAAACACCTGTTGCATTGTTTTTTTTAAACGTAAAGAAAAAAGAAAAGTCTGAAAAAAAAAAGGTAAGACTGCTAGTATGGTTAAATCCTCAGTCCTTTTAAAGAATAAAGCCGAGGTGCATGTTAATAAATGATAAGTTGAATATTTTGCACAACTGTGGACCTACATACAACAGAGCCACCAAGAAATTGTCAGAAGAATATGATTTGGTTAAGATAGGGCTGACTGACCTCTAGCCCCGGCTGTCTGTCCTCTAGTCCATTACAAGTCTAGTAGTGACTTGTAATGTGTTACATGAAGTGAAACACCCTCAAGGTTGATGTACTTTGGGGCTAATTATTTTTAGCCCTGCTCTGCCTTCCTGGAGTCTGCAGGTCAGGTTAAATTAACTGAACTTCCTGTTAACCAATCACAGTCAAGACTCAGAGAAGACAGAACCAGTTTATTAAAGTATCTGCCATTACACTTGTGAGACCAGTGCTTCTGAATCTCCATCTCCAAGAATGTGAGATATGAAATGATACTGCATTAGGCTGTGTAGCAATGTAACATTTACTGTAGCAATGTTGTCTTGCTAACATTATCCTAGATGGGGTGGCTAGATGGCTTAGTCATCCCTAATAAAAGCCAGCATTTGGTTTTATTGAGTTGGGTAGCAGTGTCATGACTGGCGAGTTAAAGTGTGGATAACTCATTGCAGTTTCCTATCAAAGAACTGTCCCTTTCAAGCCATCATTGTTCCTTTTGTTCTAAGATAATCAGGATGCACAAATGCACAAAAGGCAGAAGAAGATTGATTTCTACTGCAGGTCAGATCTTGGAAGTGAGGTTGTAATGAGATGACTTCATTATGCTTAGCTTGCTGCTTAATAATTTTAAGCTTAGTCATGATAAAGTAAGTGAAAATAGATGAGATAGAGTTGGGGCCACAGAAAATAATGCATGCTTTTTTTTTTGTTTTATAGGACATTAAAATGTTTAATTGGTACTAAAAAGTCAATACTTAATAGCAGGACATGCTGGTGAATGGAGTCTGTTGTGGTCCAATGTCACAACGTATATTGTTTACACACTCTTGACAAAGGAAATTTAGAAAGTCATGATTTGGTATTTTCCAAGAGAAAAATACTCACCTCCCACTGCTAGAATCCCCCGCTTTTAAAAAGGTCACCCTTGACTAGTAGGCCCTTGTAACGGACGTTCAGATGAGACATTTTTTATTTTGTTTATTGTTAGTTTGATTTGAACAGGCATTCAAATCTGGTGCTACGGTGTACGAGATACTGGGGTAATTTTGTAGCCTTCCCCTTTAATATTATGTCCAGCCATCACTGAAGTAGCATGTGTGTTAGTCTTACTTTCAAAAGGACCAGTCCATTGCAGCTCAATTATATCTTTCATTTGACATCATACACACTTATTAAACAATGCTAATTAAAACTAAAAAAGTAGCTAGCACTATATTTGTGCCTTGGAAAAACTGTAGAGAGGAAAAGCATGAGCACTAATGTCTACAGGCTCTCTTGTTTTTAAACATGTCAACAGTACTAACTATAGGAAATGACAGTGTGATCAATACTGGGTCAAAAGAGGAGATTCTGCAGCTCCCCTGTGAGAGAAGCATTAGCCACGGTCAGTGGAAGCTCTCGAACACAGCGCCAGTAGCTAAGAGATGAACCTAACACAAGATGGATGACAGTCAGGGGTTATTGAGAACTCTGTATGGGGGAAAAGCCATCCAGCCATTCGGCGGCCAAGCCACAGTCATAACAGCATGCCTTCAGAGAATAATTCAGAGTGGTGGATTTGAAGTGAGGGGCTGAGATCGAATTCTCTCTATCTCTACCAAAATTGTACAATGAAAGGAGCCTCAGCTCGCTACCTTTTCTCAGGTTGTCTCTGGCAATCTGGTATGAATATCTGTATTTTAAGTTAACAAGGGAATTCAAAAGAAACAGCACATAGGTCCAAATATCAGATTTCAGTGAAAGAAAGACTGAATGGCAACTTTATCAACCCCTCCCTATAAGCTCCATCATGCACAGTCAGTGACTGTGGCCCATCTGTCTGCACAGTATGTTAGCCATCCTCTAGACCTTCATCAGTGGTCAGTTGCCACTCTTGGTTGGGCTTTTTTGGGTGATGGGCCAGTCTTGAACTGATACTGATTTGTGTGAAGACCTCATCACACCACACTACTCTATCAGTGTCACTGCTCTAGCCAAGTCGAACTTTGTCATATCAGCTATAAACTTGTATACAGTGAGACAAGACGGCATGGCCACACATTTTACAAAGTTCAAAAAGACACCTAGAGCACATATATTTAAACAAAGTATAAAAATCAACTCTAAACTAGAAGACAAAATTGTGCAATTTGGTATAAGGTAATGTTTTAACAACTAAAAATTGGACAAATGTTGCATCAGCAGTCAGGTGGAAAGTAACAATACTGGGGAGTAATTGGATGCTTTGTATGTGCAGAAGATCAGCAGTGGTTAAAAAAGTAAAAAATAAATACACTGTCAATCTTTGAAAATGCAGAAACTCTGAGACAGTGTCCATGAACAAGACAGTATCCTTGAAATAAAATTGTGAATTTAGTACAAGGGCCTGCATTTTAGTGCAGGGTAATTTGTTTCCATCTACAAAATTGTGCAAGTGTTGCATCAGCAGTCAGGAGGAAAGCTAGAATGTAATTGAGTCCTTTAGATAAGCAAAAGATCTGCGGTGGTTCAAAAATAAACAAATATACCGTCAATCTGTATAAAAATACAGAATCTCTGAGACAGTATCCAAGAACAAATACACCATGGACGTTTTTTTTGCATGTAGCTGCTTGTGGATCATAAAAGAGTGATGTATCAAGTGCAAGATTGGCTGAGTCAGGTCACAGTTCAGGTTTGTGTGAGGGCAGCCGATGTGTTGAGGAACTGTACGGAGATATTTGGTCAGAATTGGTCCCCTTGTTGTCCCATTACCCTTACTAGACAAGGTGGGGAGCCCGTATGTATAAGAAATAGATTATAAAATGCTCAGTGATTTTTGGTGCATGGCAAGCATTGTTAATATACTGGGACCTGTACATGAAATGACTTTGTTGCTCTGTTGTAAACATAAACATCAGAGACTGTTATTGCGAAAAGCAAAAGAGTTTCAAGCTGACTGCAACATGGCAGCAGTATTTTTGTTTTCTTAGTTGTTTGCAATTAAGACCCAAGCTGCAATATTGACCTCTCAGTAGATCAGAGAGGTAAACAACTGTTGGCTAATGGAGGTTTGAGTCTGTTTTTTTTTTCTCTCAAATTGCCTCATGCCTTCTCTTCTTTCTTCAGCCAGATCCCTGCAAATTGTGTACGAAGAGGTCACAATGGAAATCCAGGTCATTTTGCCTACACTGGCCTTGAGCGGTGCACTTTTTCAGACAGCAACTCTTTGTGTCAGCTCTTTACAGTGTTTAAAGTGTGGTGGTGTATGCAGCTGTCTTGCTGTCCTTGCCTTTTTTCCCCTTTCCTTGGGTTGAAACTGCTGATGCCCATGTCCATAGCTGGCTTGATGACTAATTCTGCAGAAGTAATTATGTGCATTTTCACTTTCCAATGAATGTCTCTGTCAACCAGTGCTAAAATGTGCCACTTATGTGGAGAGGAGCGAATTTTGGGGCGTTCTCCTGTAGAGATGGGTTTGCAGGACAGTTTTGTCATTTGGGGCAGAGGACGAGGCCAGGTAAATGATGTGGTGTAGCTGTTACAGAAAGTAATTGGCACCACACGCCACACAGAATAAGTCGGCAGTCATGACGTGTCTTCGAACATTTCGGTCACGAAAAAGAGAAGAATTAGGAAAGACAGTATAATACCTATTGCTGACGTAGATTATCTTAAAACTGTAAAGTAAAAGAAAGTAGCAATTTTTGTCACACATGAACACACCACAGCTTGAACAGTGTGAAATAGGTCTCTGCATTTAACCCATTCTTCTGAGTGAAGCAATGGCAGCCGTGGAGGAGCAGTGTGTGGGGAATGGTCCCTTGCTCAAGTGGTGCCACTAGCAGTCCTGGGAGTCAAACCCACAACCTTCCAAGCACAGGGGCAGCGCCCTAACCACCAACCCCCAACAGGCAAAGCATGATGAAATTTTCTTTGAATTGTTTCACTTACTGTAGCCTTAAAGAAACACATACCAGCAGCTGGCGGGCTGCTGGTTAGGGCATTGCCCCTCCAATCAGAAGGTTGTGGGTTCGAATTCCAGATCTGCCAAGATCACCACTGAGGTACCCTTGAGCAACTTACTGTCCCCACACACTGCTCCCATTGTCGGCAGTTCACTGACTCATTCTATGTGAAATGCAGAGTCAAGTAATTTCCTCTGGGATCAATATAGTATAAATGGTTTTTACATGTAAAAATATGAGGAATGTTATGAAGATTTTAATACAATAAACAATAAACAGACTGACATGGTATCATTGGGGTTGACCCAATTCCAAGCATCTCCGTAAGAGCACAACAGTATCTATAAGTGTCCCAGCCACCTCTGTCTACTCCCTTGATGACTTGCACAGCAAGAGTTTGGGCTGCGTCTGAAGCCACCAGCCATGGTAAAAGCAAAGTGCCAGCAAACCTGCTGCTATTGATTGTGGTTCATCAGCCCTTGAAGTCCATTGATCTCTCTGGTCACTTTGCATTGATCATTGTCACAATAGAGGGCTGTGTCAGGGGTCTGAGCTTGACTTCACTTTATTATGAATGTCTGTACTTAGGGATGTTTCTGGATTAGACCCACTGCTATAAACTCTTGTACAATTATGCCAGATTCCCTTCAACCAATGTGCAAACCAGGACTTCCTCAAGTCTCAGAAATGGGCCCCGAATGTGTTTACCAATTTTTAATTGTAGGGCTTTCAGGTTTTATTTTTTGTGGAAAAGGTAAAGTAGGTCTTTGGTCTGGAGTCTATTGACTGTTTATTTGGAATGTGCCTGATCATTGAGAGGTTGAAGTCCAAGTGGTCATCTGGTACTGCAGGTTAATTCTATAAACCATTGTTAATTCTATAAACCCATTTGGGACCCATTCCTCGAGGCTCAGGAATGGGTCCCTTTGGATTGCATCAATTTTGAGCAGCAGGGCTTTCCAGTTTGCTAGAGAATACCTTATGTAGGTCTAGAATCAGTTAAATACTGATTGAGAGTTTACCTGTTCACTGGAAAGTTAAGGTTCAAGTGGTCATCCTGTTAAATATACCTAAATGATATTTTTCTTCCTATTTAGTAAAAAAAATAGGTGATATTGCTTTACAGGTTTACTGTGACCTTACTCCAATAGTCAAAAAGACAAATGAATTAACAGTACTGGTCATATAAAGTTAACAGGATGACCACTTGACCTTCAACTTTTAAAGAACAGGAATGAGTGTGATTGTATTTCATCAATTCTGAATAGCTTGAATAGCTTATGGAGGTTTTTGGGTCTGCCTCATCATCGAGAAGTTCAAGTGGTCATTCTGTTAACTTTATATGACCATTGGCATCAATTGTGTTGGCCTTTTGACAACCAAAGTAAGGCCACAGTAAATCTGCAAAGCAATATCACTTTTTTAATTATGAAGGGAGAAAAAAAAATTTGGATTATTTTTAATGGCCAAAGGCTGCAAAGGCTGGAGAACCATTGACTATTTTTTTTTTTTAATTCCCCAGAATTTGCTGTTTGGTAATGCTATGCACAAGTGGCAGTGACTCCACATAAAGGGGCTATTAAGCTTCCCCTCAAACCAGTCCTAGTGCCAGCCGAAATTACATCGACTTCGTCATCTACATTACAATGAACCATAAATCTGAGTGCTGACTCTTCTTTATTACAATTCTAACCTGTCTGGTCATAAAATATACAGCATGTGATTTATGAGGCAAAGAGGCATGCCAGGAGCTGGATTTGGAAGGCATGTTTTATGAATGCTGTGCCGTGTCGTATTTGATGAACTGGTGGGGTCAGTAGATGAACTCTGGCTGGAGCTATATTCATACTGTAGATTTTAATGCACTATTTTCTCCATTGTTCAGCCACTGTGTGTTTCCCTTTCGGACGACTTCACTATTTTTCAGGGAGGAAAAAAAAACAAAACACAGATGGGTTGTATCATGGCCATTTCTTTTCCAATGCAAAAAGGATGTCTTGGCAAGAGAAAGCTTCTTAAATGTGGAGAATGAATCTCCTATCTCCAAAATCGCAACTTTATAAGAAATGGAATCAAGAAAAAAACGTTCCCAACTTTCCACAAGATGGTTTTCTAAGTCATTTTGGACCATTTCCTTTTCTGCTGACCTGTTACTCATGACATTTTGACAGCAGTGGGTCATTTTGAATGTCCAAAAAAAATGGAAATGCTAGAAATGATGTCTAGGACTAGGCTGCAGGTAGGATCTCATAATATTCTTACAAGCTCTTAAGGAGTAATAGTAGTTATACCTCCTACACTGTAACTTGCCAAGAAATCTTTTCTTTTGTACAGCTTGTGTATAATGGAGCTCAGACTAGCGCGCCAATCCCCCAAATCTGTTGCCAGAATCAGTCTTGCTTGTCCCTCTATAATGAAAAAGACCTCAGCTGAGCAAGCCCAAAACTGCCCTCAGATGTTCATTTGATCCCTGGTGCTATCCCATATTCGGAGTCAGTGTAGCAATAGGTAACTCTCTGAGCACCGGGTCAGTGCAGCTGAGGGAAAAGTAATTGTGTTTCTGTTTTTGGCAGCAGCGTCCATTCTTGATCTCTTTCTGCATGGCTTCCGTCCCCCGCTGGTCTCCTCTCCCTCTGTCCAGCAGCTGGCTTCGGCTCGCTCACGGGCAGCATATGTGGAGCTTGGCCTCTGTCTCCGATGACTCGCTGCAAGAGTGCGAGGGCACCTCAGACGAAAAGGCGTCGGAGCAGAAAATCCTGCTGACGTTGGGACTCCTGTCGTGGGTGCCAGTCTCGCTGTCTCTGGGGCGCTTGAATATATCATACCAAGGTCACCTCACAGCCAGACTTCTCTTTCTTTATCCATGAACAGCTGCTAGACTGATCGGCAGATCAGATTCGTAGGATTCCATATTAGATAGTTATTCATATGTAATTACATATTTATTACGGTAATTACGTAATAGGTAAATAGCAATAGTGAATTCTATTTTCCATCAATTGGTTTGAATTTGCACGTCATATTAAATTTAAGAAATGATCAAAAAAGTGGCAAATATGCAATAAACTTTTTTACTTTTGACAAAAAAAAATCAAATTATAATTTTGTTCATGTCTCCTCTTCTACTTCAATATGGAAGGAAAGTTTGGACGTGATTTCCTTCCTTGTTTTGTCAGAATCAGAAACTTTATTGATACTGGTGGAAATTGATTATGTTACAACCGTACAGTTACACAGACACACAAAGACACAGAGACAAGAACTATATAAAATATAAAGTCTAAACACATCCAGTAAAAACTCAGTAAGAAATATACTATGCTGAATACACAAATGCTGGCGTACAAATATTATACTAGAAGAGCAACTTACAGCTAAGTGAATGACTAACAACTCAGATGGTTATGAGGAGTCTATCATTGCACATCATAGAGATTAGTGGTAGATCAGTAATACTGGCATAAGTAGTGATATTTCACGTGGTAAGCTATGAAATGAGCTATAATGAAAAAAATGCAGAACTAGACATGATACACTCAATCTATTTATTTATTATTACATTAGTATAATTTATTATTATTATTATTATTATTATTATTATTATTATTATTATTGTTCATTCATTCATTCATTCCTTTTCTGTAACTGCTTATTCTTTACTTGTGTCGCGGGTACCGGGAGCCCGGGGCGCGAGGCAGGGACTCACCACAGTATGCACACACATACCATTCACTCACAAACTCACACCTACAGGTTTGAATCTGGGTCCTGGTCTTGTGTATGTGGAGTTTGCATGTTCTCCTCATGGTTGTGTGACTTTCCTCCTTGGTCCCTGGTTTCTCCCACA
>JBBPCX010000088.1:8055412-8077329 GCA_037974365.1 Hydrocynus forskahlii | reverse complement strand
CAATAATAAGATTATTCCTCAAAAATACAACTTGCCTAATAATTCTGCACTCCCTGTATATATATATATATATATATGTACACTGTTTGTGTACTCTATATTTACCTGCTCTTCAGAAAGGAAAAAAAGGAAATTATAGGCTGGACTTCATTTCTTCAAAGCATGAGAAGTTTGCCCAGTGTCCCAGAGGTGTTTAGCTGAGCTGCCAATGGAAGTTAGGAATGAATTAGCTTATGCTAGCAAATAAGCAAGAGTTATTAAAGGCTTCAGAAGCCAGTTATTGGCATATTGCTGCTTTGTATTGATGTATAAAGCATTTGTCATGGTAAGTCTTGTAGAGTTAGGGCTGCCCCAGATGAGACTGACAGTGTGAACCAAGCTCATGATACCAAAGTAGAAAAAGTTCTTAAGGTGTTTAGAAACCAGGCTGGCAGATATTAATCTGTTACTATTCGATCTATCAAGTTACAGTCAAGAACTTCCTGAGCATGAAGCTAATCACAGCTTCAAGCAATGCTAACGGGAAATAAAGTTGTTTGGCTAATTTGCTAAAGGTTTCAGAGCAGAAAAAGGAAACTGACACTTGCACTGAGGCCTTGGAGACTAGGTTTTTGGACATTATTGGCATAATTGGTCACAATATCCTGACAAACTAATTACTATATCCTGCTGGAAACATTGCTCTTTTTTAGCATCCAGGTATCTGTGATAAAGTAATTAAAGCATTTAATTGACTTTTAGAGGGGAACTGAAACTGAAGACCATTTAATTGATGAAGTAATTGATGTTGCAATGTTAAATCTTTTTTATTAGTTTGAAAGTGACATATCTCACACCAGCAAACATTAATTAAATTGTTGTTTGGCTTTAATTAAATTATTAGCAGTCTTGGGAATCGAACCCATGACTTCCTGATCGCAGGGTGAACGTCCTAACCACTAGGCTACCAGCTGCATTTACACTCTAATGTACACATCGGTATCTTGATCACTCATGGTAGATGATTCCACCTGGATAAAGGCAATCTTTGAAAAGCAGAAATGAAAGTGATGTGCCACTTTGTTTGAAATGTTGTTAATAACCATATAATTGCATAGTAATAATGCATGTAACATTGTAATGTGTGCAGTAGTGCAGCTCATGTTATTTTACTAGTTATTGCATTGCAATTGCATAGACACGTACCTACATAAGCTGCACTACTGTAATCTGAAACATTACATTGTTACATGTATTATCAATGGACAATTACATAGTTATTAAGGATATAATAGATATAAAGTAGGGCCGAGATAGACACATTTTTGTGAGGAGGTGGGTGTTACATCATTGCTAAGGTGATGCTGTTTTGTCCAAATCTGCTCATCTGTGCTCATCACTGAAATGAAAAGTGAAACCGAAACGCGTTCTGAGGCCCTTTTAGGCAAGTGGCAGGATAGAGACACCACTGTTGAGTCACATTCATTCGGCAACACAATAAATTTAAGATCTTTATCTTCAGAGCAAAGTCAGTCAGCAGCCATTGGAGGGGACGAAACGGTCTCTGTGTAATTTATGCAACTGTGTTTTTATCACATGGCAGCATGGTTTTAATAAACTTTTGGTTCGGTTTGAATTATTTTGAAGTGAGTCTCGTCCTTATATTTATAATTTTAGTGGACATGCATTTGCCACTTGCACCTGCTGGTGGCAGCAGAGATCCATCCAGCTTTACCAAAGCGGTGACTGTCCCAGCTGTACTGCACCACTCTATATGTGTGTGTGTGTGTGTGTGTGTGTGTGTGTGTGTTTGCATGTGTGTGTGTGTGCATCCAACAGCGGCACACATGGGTTAAAGGGGAGCGAAGCTTTGATGCTTGCAAACAACAACCTCAGCTGTCTACATAAGGAACGCTCTCTCTGTTCCTTTTGTTTCTTTTTTGCTGAGCCTAGTCTTCTAATTGTAACACACACAATAATAATTCATTAGCGTAATTAATTAAAGGCCTGAGATTCAGACTGATTTCAGGCATCAACATAATGCAAACGACTGCCAAAACTTTAAGCTAAGCCCATTTATTTCCAATACTTTTCAAATGGTACGCTCACCCCCATCGGTGTCCCTTGCAAAAAATAGCGCACGTCCTGCCGGGCCGAAATCGTTAAACAAATGTCTCTTTAGCCTCAAATTGACTTTGAGAAACCTAGTGGGTAGCTGTGTGCTCTCCGTGCCAAGAACACAGTCACTTTGTTTCGTTCTGTTTGCCTGTGGGCTCGGAGAGGATACACCGCACTCAGAGTCGGGACATTATTCCACCACGTAGGTGGCTAATAAAGGGACACAAAAGAGCTAAGCTAGTATCTGGGTTCCCAGGTCACCAAGGTGATGTCCTTTTTTGTGTTGGATGTCCTGTGAGAATATAACTTTGCTGCTAAAATAAACGAGGGAAATGTTTGGTGTTGATGGTCCACTGCGGAGATGCCATAGATGAACCACTATCGGCCCCCTACAGGGATGGTTCTTTAAATAAGTAGGTAAATAGATAGATATTTTGTGAGGATGGGTGTGAGTGTGAGAGAAGAACCCTTTTAAGGTTTTAGGAGCATCCACAGGTGAAGGTTTTAAACTGTGTAAAGACTTTGGTCCCAACCAAGAATTGCTCAAGAATCTTTTTATTTATTTATTTATTTGGATTTCTCCCTCAAACTTTGCACCAGGTCATTAGTCCACCAACTAGCTGAGCCTTCCACTTCCACTTATCTGCAAAAAAGCGTTGCGTTACGTGATGCCATAAAACGCCATTGTTGGTTCCCTTAGGAACCTTTTAGTGTATGAGTTTAAAAGAAAAAAAATTCTGTAAATAAGATGTGTGAGTCGGAAGCCTTTTAAACAACATCCACACAAAGTTAAAAAACTTAACTTTGTAAAGGATTATAATACGTATGTAAAAGGATTTCAATACCTTATAATACACTCACACATTTCATCTACAACAACTTTTCTTTAGGAAACTAAAATGGTTCTTCAGGAATATCATTTAAACTCCCTTCCCAATGATGTGAGTTAAGTGTTAGATGGGCTGGTGCTAGTGCTGCTTCACAGTTGTTTAAACTTTGAACCTTATAAGAACACGGGCCAGAGAGCCACCAAAGCTTCATGACATTTACATCACTGCGTTTCTCAGTAAACGTCTCCACTTTCCCACCAATACCAGTATTAAACACAACAATTGCAACCTAATATATTCCTCAGCTTCATATCTTAACTAAAGCTCTGGCTCTTCTTCTTTTTCATTGGACTGGATGCTAAAGAAAGCTTTAGTTGGTCTTATTGGTCAAGACGGTTCCACTTGCCATAAGTAGTTCTGGCTTCTAGTCCAGAAAAGTTTTGGTTTACTCTGTTCTTTGGCCATCAAAATGTGAAGAACTAGTTCAGGATTGGGCAGTGGCTCTCAAAGTGCCTTGATAGAAAAAAGGTATTGAAACACTCTTCTTGGCTCCTTTTTTTTAACACTTGTCTTTCCAAACTGCTACTCAAGAGCTCAGCGTTTTTGGACAAGAACACTAAAGGCCACACCATACATGGTGCAAACAAGCTGCAGTTACATATACATATACAAATATCTGTGCGTGATGTTTTCACACCACAATTCTACACACTGGGTGCAAATATTGGTATTATCTATATTAACATGCAGGAAAATTATAGCCATTATGTCAGAATTTACAGCTGTTGATGGCTCAGTTCTATAGTGCTCTATCATAAGAAATAGTGCTCCATCAGAAGCAATCTGTTTACTGTCTCGACACCCTACCCACAATCTTTTTAAAAAGTGTGTTGCATCTGAAATGTTTCTCTTCTCTTGGGGATGTTTCCAACATAACTAAAGATGGCTGTTATAAAACTTCTCCTGAAAAAGAGAAACCTGGATGCCTCCACACTTATCAATTAAAGGCCGATTTCAAATCTCCCATCCATAGGCAAGGTCACTGAGAAAGTAGTTTCTAATCAAATCAGTAATTGCCTGAATTGAAATGGAGACCTTGGCTTCTGTCAACATAATAGTACTGAAACAGCTCTGATAATGGTATTAAAAAGCATTTTTCTGAATACAGACAAGTAAGATAACTGTCTTTGTACTGCTTTGTGCAAATTTTGACACGGTTGATCAGGAATGGCCCTCAGATGGTTCAGGGTGTACCTAGAAGGCAAGGATAATTTGGTCTCTATAGAGACTAATTAATCAGAGAATACCGCTCAACGTATGGAGTCCCACAAGGATCTATCCTTGGCCCACTTTTGTTCAACCTATGCATGCTTCCTCTTGGCCAAATTCTCCAAGAGTTCAAGGTGGTTATCACAAATCTAGCTCTCCCACCAAATGACTTTAGTCCTATAGACTCATTGAGTTTATGCCTTGAAAAAGTAAATGGCTGAATGTAGCAGATTTTTTTCAGTGAATTTAAGACCCAACAGAGGAAGTTCTGTTTGTGAGCAAGAAAGGGAGATTACAACTCAGTGCATATCTGAAAGCTATGTAAGTAAAAACCGTAACCCATGGCCCAAAACCTTGGTGTAATCATGGGTGTGGGTCTTAGTTTTAGTTATCACAATGAAGATCACAATTAAGTCTCTAAATCAGTATTCTGGCATCTCAAAAACACAGCAAGAGTTAAACATTTTGAGTAAAGGAAGATTTGGAAACTCCATTCTTTTTATCCTGCGCCAGGAAGCTATGTCTTATTCAAAGTGCTGCTGCTAGAGGTCTAACAAAACAACAAGAAATGGTAACGCATTACTCCAGTTCCAAGGTGTTTACACTGGCTTTCAGTCAGATACAGTATTGCTAATTGCTTTTAAGTCACTCAGTGGTTTGGGCTCTAAATATGTCTCCAAAATGTTTGATAAATATCAGTCAGGAAGGTATTTTAGATCAATTGGAGCTGGTCAACTTGTGGTGCCCAGATCTGAACTGAAACAGGGTGAAATGAGATTTAGTCCTTATGCTGCCCACTGCTGGAACCTACACCCCATGGAGATCAGATCTGTCCTGACTGCTGCTAATTTTATAAAAAGAAACTAAAAACTGACCTGTTTTTCATTGCTTTCAGTTAGCCAGTACGATCTACACCAAAGCCATGGACTTTCTTTTTACATTGCTTTATTTACTATTTATTATAATAGATCTTAAATCATTTTATTATGTATTAATTAATGGTTACATTTATTGAATTTTTCAAATGTTTTTACGCTATTTTATCTCTGTAAAGCATGCCTTATAAATATTAATACACCAAAAAAGTGTAACATTTTAAAATTGTATTAACTCTCCAGCATGATTTTTTTAAAACTGTATGGAATGTTCTCCAAAGAAACCTTCTTCCACTGAATTCAGGCATTGTAACGTAATGCTTAACAGAAGTAGTATATAATATATATAACACAAACATACACAAACACACACACACACACACACACACATATATGTATATATTTTTCTGGTGTCCTCAGCCATGTTTTATTCAGGAACAAACATATGCTGTAACGTCCTCAGAGCTGAACAATCGCATCAGCTCTGTGACAAGAAATCAGCTCAAATTAATTTGATATCTGTGAAAAATCTTAGTGCTCTTACAACCGAATGAATGTATATGTAAACCCTGAAATATGTTGCATTTTTGTTTCTTATTTACGCATGTTTCCTTCCCACCGGGAGGATGTGTCTAGTTATGCAGAAAAAGGGGGGGGGTGGGCAGGCAAAAACTGAAGACATTTTTCAGACATAATATTCCTCCGCTTGTCATGGCCGATTTATGCCTTGTTTCATCTCTCGAACATCACTGTATCCTAGAAATTAGGGAAATGGCAGAATCAACACAACAGTATTTACTTATTTATGTATTTCAAAGAGTTTATCATGGCAGCAGACATCCCATGCTGTCAGAACAACTGAGCATTAGTGGCAGGAAATATTACTAGCGATACAGCATGGAGGCTTTTAAGGCAGCGCTATATGCATCCTTATGGCTATATTTCTCCTGCCTTTCTACTCATTCTATGAAGCAAAGCAAAAGGGGGAATAATTTATTGCAAAATAGCAACTGTAATGAACACAGACTGACGTGTTACACACTCTGAAATAAGGGTCCTGAAATCATTCTTGGCTAGGACATGTGGCACTAAGAATATATTTGAATTTATATAGACATTTTACATTATACTGACTTTCTTTTGACTAAATCTCATTTACATTTTTAAGCAACCATCCAGAAGTTTGCTACATAACATAGGCAAAACCATGGAATAAAGTTTCTCCAAAGGCAACTTACCATGCTGCATAATGCGGACATAAGCAAGCCTATGTAGATGTGATATCCTGTCATGACAGATACTACAATGCGTAATGTCTTGGCACACTGTAAATGAGAGTTGTCAAACATCATAGTATCTATCATGACAATGACCTGTAAAGTTACTAAGACGGTGTTAAAACAGCTGATAGACCATGTCATGACAGCTTATGGCATGGTTATACCAACATTATGCAGTAAGGTTTCATTAAAGTGCTTCTCAATATTTCAGTGACGCTTTTGAGAGCACTGTTTCCAGCAGCTCAGTTTGGATTTCAGTTAGGCGTTACTTAAAATATTATTATGTAAAATGACAAAAGCCACATGCAAATGGTATGTGTCAGGATCCACTGGAAGGTAGACAGTGAGACTAAATAATCAAACACTTGACTCGACCTGTGTTGAGTCATTGCATATTGCAAAGTCAACTTGCTTATGTAGTTTCCTAGAATGAGGTCCAGATTTAGCATTTGCTTGTATAAAAACATGTGTAAACTTGACAACATGTGTAAACTTGCTTTACTGAGTATGCAGTTTTGGGCATCTCTACCAAAGGGTGCAAAAAGTCAATGCAAAAAGATGAAGTAAGTAATGTTGTATATTGCAAAAATGAATGTCTTGCCAAATCTGTCAGCAATGGATTGAGGTGACTTCAGTAAATTAAAATACAATCAAATAAAAACTGCCAGATGTATGGGAACTGGAAAGAAACTCATAATATTTGAATTAATATTTGTATTACAAGCTATTTATAAACAGCCCAAAAGTTCAAAATACAAGGAACTGTACCAGACCAGAGCTTCACAAATTTTTCATGATGGGAGGTAGAATAACATATTCCATGATGGGAGGCAAAATAACAGCAAATATTTTATGAAGTGAAACAAGACATCGACTTGTCAGAAAGTTTCAGCCTACTTTTACTCGATATTACAATTCTTTCTACACTCTTACAGTCTTAAGGACCTTCCTGGAGTTGAAAAGTACTAAACCAATAATATCCTTTATTTATTCTGTATTTAGAGGTAATCATTTCAGCTCTTACTTTCAGTATGAACACAACAGGAAATTTCTTATTAATATTCTGCTGGAAATCCTTATTGTTGGCTTGTTGGATCCTTGTTGTCAGCTGGATTACTGAAGGCAGCTCTGGGCTCTGATCACTGCTGCTTTCAACATAACAAGCACCGCAGCTTCACGGGGAAGTGAGGTAATGAGTGACAAACAAAAGAATTTCATATATATTTATATTTGCATCTAGTCCACAGCAAGGGGAAAGAAATAGACTCATGTATCTGACATTATTCACGTGACACTCTCTATCTGAGCTCTCCACGTGATCATGCTTGCAAGTGGCAAGTAGGAAAAAACTACCTGAGGCTACAGGGAGCAGCCGAGAGGCAGAAACAGAACACTTCACATTCCTTCATTTAGCAGCTGTTGTGCAAAAAGCAAAAAAAACAAAAAAAAATGCTGATCCAGCTTCCCAACACACCCATTTTGAAACGTAACCCCCACAAATTATGGGGTTTACTGTATACGACATCCGTAATTACATGTTTATGCCACGGTTAAATCAGTGTTGTATAGCACATACCAAATTCATTTCCTCTGCCTTTTTGCATCATCTATGCTTTTATCCTTTGTAAATTCAGTTATTTGAGATCTTAGTGAATCAGGTCTAAGATCTCAAACAAATGGATGGATAGCATTGATATTCATTACTTGTTAGCTACTTAAGCCTTGAAGATATTAAACTTATCTGCATTTTAAACCTCATTGTTATCTACCAAAAAGGACAAAAAACAGGAACACTTTACTGAAGGGTAACATTCATAAGGCTTCATAACATAAACCTTAGGTTTATTCCAGCAATTGTCCACTTTCTGGGGTAAAACTGACAAAAAACGGAGGCTTATGTCAGTTGTCACAAAAGACTTGTGTAGGTTTCATGTAGCTTTATGACTGATTGTAAAGCACATTGAATGACCATCGTCTGTATGATAATGGCCTATTTAAATAAACTTGGCTTGACTTGAACAACGAACAATCTGTTAGCTTTCACTGCTTCGTAGCTAATCTATCTTCTCTTTTCTCTGTTGCAAAGCTAAAGAACCAACTAAGTGTTTTTCTCTCTGTAGCACCATGGTCCCAGAAGAGTGTGGTGATAATGTTAACATCTCATGCACCCCCTGCCCCCCGCCCCCAGTCCTCCACCCTCAATTTCCTTCTGGCCCCAAAAGTTGTTCCATCACAGGGAAATGCATGAAGGAAGTGAGCTGAATCAATTACAGCGAGGCATGCGGCACATCAAAAGGAGAAGGGGAACTCTACCTTGATGTAAAAGAGTCATGTGGGGTAACAAGGCTTATTCTTTGAAAAAATAAAAACCCAACAACCTGTGGGATGTTTATTAGCCATTTCATAGTCTTTCTGTGCCCTTATCTTGCTCTGCCACAATAGCAGATCGCAGACGGGGGCGCAGGACGAGCAGCTGAGGGCTCGAAGGGGTGGGCTGGGGGCGGATTATTTAATTAAACCATGTTCACAGAGCCCATCTGAAAAAGCCTCTGGGCTGATCTTAAGGATGAAACCTTTTAAGAACCATACGAGGAACATTTTCCCCATAGCAACATGCCCTTGCGGCTATTTAGTATTGCTTCGGGTCCGTGCGCCACTCTGGTTATGCTTGTCAGTCACAGCCTGTTGAATGCAAAGCCTCGCACCAGACAGCGATTCGAAATGTTCCTCTTGTCTGTCAGTGCAGCTTTGGCCTTCAACTACATGTCTCGTTTAAACACATCATTGTCCTGCATGAAAACTGAGGGGCAAAGCTGAGCTTGGTGCAGCGTTTCATAATTTCTCATTTCCATGTATTATTTTGAGTTTCATATTTTTAGTTAGTCATTTTTAGTTTCTGTGCTTTAAACGAATTGTTAACGATTGTTGTACAACCTTCAAATGATCTGTGTGTGAGGTAGGTTTTTCCAAAACAGTGGCCAGTGAGTGGAAACATGTTTCTGGTGTTTCTAATAAAGTGGCCCGCGAGTGGAAGCTATAGGTTGGTGTTTCCAGTAAAGTGGCCAGTGACAACCTACAAAAGATTTATGCTACACTGACATTGTCCTTTCAAGGTGAAACCCATGACATGAGACTGGTAATGCAATCAATGAGATGCAATTAACATGTGAAGCTGATCACATTAATTGCATCTTATACATCTAAATCTACATCAAAAGAAAAGGTCGACTTAAATTTACATCCTACTTTCATGGTTATAATTGGCTATGAGGATATTTTTATGTCACTGATAACTGTGTAGTTATGCATTAACAATGCAAGCGACAACTTCTGCTGGTGTATTTACTATTGCAGGAGAATTACAAAAGTCCACCCCTGTGTGTCTTGATACCTACAACCAGTTATAAGTACAGCCAAAGTCAGATGATGGCTAACACGTGCCTCTTCTCTTCAGGTTGTCAGCTCAACACTACGGGACTCCTTTGGAGCAGAACGACCAATTCTATTCTGGATGTATTTGTCTTTATGGCAAATAATTTTTGTTGTTTTCTCAAAAAATACTTTCCCATAACTTTTTAAAAATTAAATTCAGGTAGGTTATGTGTTAACCTACACTATATGGACAAAAGTATTGGGATGCCTGACAATTACACCAACAGGGACTTTTATGACATTGCATTCAAATACATAGAATTTAATATGAAGTTGGTCCCCACATTGCAGTGATAACAGCTTCGACTCTTCTTGAAAGGCTTTCCACAAGATTTTGGAATTTCTGTGGGAATTTGTCCCCATTCATTCTGTAGAGCATTTATGAGGTCAGGCACTGATGTTGGAACCAGAAGACCTGGCTTGCAATCTCCGTGCCAATTAATCTCAAAGGTGCTGGATGGGGTTGAGGTCAGGGCTCTGTGTGGACCAGTCAAGTTCTTTCACACCAAACTCATTCAACCATGTCTTTATGGACCTTTTTTGTGCACTAGGACACAGTCACGCTGGAATAGAAAAGTATATCCACAAAGTTGGAAGCATGGCGCTGTCCAAAATGTCTTGGTCTGCTGAAGCATTAAGATTGCTCTTCAATGGACTCCACCTGATTTTAATACTTTTGTCCATATATTGTATCTGCTCTTCTGCCTGCAGTCATAATTGTGGTCTTACATAAAGGTCTGAATCTGTCATTTCTGCACAGTTTCTCCATCTGTTTCTGTGAGCTATAAGTCAGTAGCAAATTGGTGGAAGTACAAGATAATAATAAAGAACCCAGTCAATGAAATATATGGCAAGTGTTTCTAATAAAGTGGCCAGTGAGAGAAAATATAAGGTATTTGTTTCTAGTAAAGTAGCCACAAATTGGAAGCATAGGGTTAGTGTTTCCAGTGAAATGGCCGGTCAGAGGAAGAAGGATAAAGTTACATTTTACGCCATATAGCCCGCATTTTCAGTGAACTTTTGCTTTTTAAAACTGAACAAGTGCAAACATCTTTAGTTACTCCACTTGCATCTATGAGTTGTAAAAAAGAGAAACTTGAATTACCCCACGTTATTGCCAGAATAAAAACAACTTTTAGGGCTTCCAGGACCCCCTACTTTTTCTCAGCAGAAACAGAGTGAGAGATTTTGCAAGGTAACGCTTTATTCTGGCCAGTAACACCTGTTGTGTAGATGAAAACATGAAGGGTTTTCATCTGTAATGAGACAGAGAACTCCCAGTGTTCTCTCAGTCTGAAGTGGTGTCATTTGAAGTATCTGGTGGTTAATAGTATTTCCATCATGTGCAGGAGATGAGCAGTGTCAGAAGAGAAATAGATGTAGCATTAGTACTGTGAAGGTGATCTAAATGAGCTGGGCAACTCCATATGGCGCTGCTCTCTGGGTTCCTCTTAACTCAGCATGAGAACATGCAGTGTCAGTTAGTCTGAGGATTGGACTTCCGCATGCAAAGAACTATATACTGAACTCACTGACTAAACTGCTCCCCTGTAGCTCCAACATACTGGTTGATCTGATGATGCACAGTTGGCATTAACCATTATTTCATCCCTATATAGTGGTCAGAAAGTGAAAAATTAAGGTAGGTGTTTCTAATAAAGTGGCTAGTTAGTGGAAGTGCAAGGCAGGGGTGTCTAATAAAGTGGCCAGTAAATTACATGACAGTGACCGTGTGTTTCTAATGAAATGTAATGTAAAATGTGAATGTAAGAGTGAAGTAGGTGTTTCTAATAAAGTTGCCAGTGAGTGGAAATATGAGGTCAATGTTTCCAATAAAATGGCCAAAGGGTGGAAGCATGAGGCCAGTGTTTCTAATAAAGTGGCCAGTTAGTGCATGTACTAGGTGGCTAGTGAGAGGAAATAAAGTGCTGGTTGTAAGAACCTGGAATGGACTCTCTGAATCCAACCTGTCAACTCGTTCTAGACAACCACTCCGGAGTTTCTGAAAGTCATGTGGCTTCCAGATCAAGTTCACCAGAGCATTAACCTCTCGCCCAGTATCAACAGACCATTGTTTTCAAGGTAAATCTATGTGTCTTGTCTAGCAGACCAAGCACTTTCTCTCTGCTGTCTAACCAAAGTACCAGTTGCCCAGTATTTTTAGATTCGTCATTTATCAGGGTAATTTGTATTTCTTTGCTTCTGACTGTCTTGCAGTTACAGATTATTTTGCCTGTGCTCCGAAATATTCTTCAGATTCTGCTGTGCATGCCTCGCTGACTGTTTTTGCTGATTCTGAACACTTGTATCAATAAACCAGTCAACTTGGAGCGCTTAATTTGGCTTTATGTCTGTAATTTAAGTATACAACCACTTGGCCGACCAAAGTGCAGTACATCATACAACAGATACAAATATAAACACAACCAAAAAGAAACATAAAACACAAACAACAAATAAAAGCAAAAGAATAATGAAACGGGGGTGTTTATTTCCACACTTATTCTGAACTTCTACCTCATTTATCCCCCAATTTCTTGATTTATATCTTGTCATTCTTAGTTTATGGTCACAGTTATTGCCTGCTCAACTCCAGACTTGACCTCTCTCTTGACCTCTGTTGGGATTTTGTACATGGATTTGTTTGTGTTTACACTGTCTGCTCACTCTGCTATGGACCATGGCTTTGATTCATGGAAAATACCTGCTTCTGGAACTCATATGTTACAAGGACAACCCACTGCATCAATCTAACAGTAAACATGACGGCGCAGCACTTCATTGAATACAGCACTACCGGACCGGCCCGTCATCAGCAGTGGCCTTCAAACAATGCTGGGAGAGGAAACCTTGATTAAATGCCATGCATGAGCACAGGAGAAAAAACAGAGAAAAGGGACAGACCAAAAAAATGTTTCCATTCACCACCGTTGTAAACAACCGTCTACAATGAACTGTTTCACACCAAACTCACTTTGAACCTACTCTGCTCACATCTAAAACAATGAGAGTTTATGTAATTACCAACAGTGGACCTCAGCAGAAATTCAGCAGAAATTACAAACAATGAGTAATTAGTGAGAACAGTCAGGTCAAGAACATTAATTCATCCATTATTTGAGCTCTGAACTAGATTCATGGGGAGTGTTGGAGCCTGGCCCAGTGTTTATAGGGCAAAAGGTGAAAAAAAAAAACTCACTGAAAAGGTCGGCAGTACATTGCAGAGGAAACACAAACAAACAGACACACCTAGGGGCAATTACGGACTCCAATTGCTGATGATATCTTTGATCTGTGGATGAAAAGATGAGCTCCGGGTAAAAGCCTGAGGAGAAAGTGGACCCTGGGAGATGACCCAAGACCTTCTTGCTAATAAGCAGCAGTTCGAACATACATTGTGTTTGTGCAGGTTAGTAAATCAGCAATTAACTGCTTGTTACTATCTTGTGGTAATATCAGATCATTTAAAAAGTCACCATTTCTTTGCTGAAGGCCTGCTAAATCTGGTGTTCTTATAAGTGATTAATGACAGCAAATTTTAATTCACCAGTTTTGAAAACTGATTTTGTTTGGTCAGAGGGCTTAAAATATTCATATTAAAATATTGTTTTAAAATAATGTGTAATTAAGTCAAATGCAAGGAATACAAAGTATAGCTTCGCTGATTCACATTTAGCTAGTTTTTAGTACAAAGCATTTTCAAAGTATTTTCTGTAGAGTTTTATTTTGACCATATATTTTATATTGTTTTATGTTGTTCTTGTCTGTCTGTCTCTGTGTGTCTGTGCAGTCGTATATACAAGTCATGTAAGCTGTGCTGTGCATAAGCAACTTAAACAAATGTTTTCTGATTTGGATTCTGTTTATGATAAGCCTTTGTAAATGTCTGTATATGTTTTTGTAAGTTGTCAAAAAAAGGCTTATATACAGTGCCTTGCAAAAGTATTCACCCCCTCTCTTATTCCTTTCCAAACTGGAATTTAAAATATATGTTTTTTGGTTTTTTTTTGGGGGGGGGCGTTGTATCTTTTCATTTACACAACACAGCGACCACTTTGCAAAGAATTTTTTTTAACATGGAACAAACAAGAATTAAGACAAAAAAACATAGCGTGCATAACTATTCACCCCCTCCCAGAATCAATACTTTGCACAGCCACCTTTTGTAGTGATTACAGCGACAAGTCTCTTCGCATACATCTCCACAAGCTTGGCACATCTAGACACCGGTATATTTGCCCATTCTTCATGGCAAAACTGCTCCAGCTCCTTCAAGTTGGATGGATGCCGCTTGTGTACAGCAATCTTTAAATCATCCCAGAGATTCTCAATTGAATTGAGGTCTGGACTTTGACTGGGTCCAGGACATTTACCTGTTTCTCTTCAAACCACTGGAGTGTTGCTTTAGCAGAGTTTAGGGTTGTTGTCCTTCTGGAAGGTGAACCTCCGTCCTAGTCTCAAATCTCTGGAAGACTCAGATTTCCCTCAAGAATTTCTCTATATTTTGCGCCATCCATCTTTCCTTCAATTCTGACCAGTTTCCCAGTCCCTGTCGATGAAAAGCATCCCCACCGAATGATGCTGCCTCTACGATGCTTCACTGTGGGGATGATGAGAGGTGTTAGGTTTGTGCCAGGCATAGTGTTGTCCTTGATGGCCTAAATGTTAAATTTTAGTCTCATCTGACCACAGCACCTTCTTCCACATGTTTGGGGAGTCTCCAATACACCTGGTAAATTTCAAACTGTCTGCCTTATTTTCTTGGCTACTCTTCCAAGAAGCCCAGCTCTGTGCAGTGAGGGGCTTATAGTGGTCCTATAGACCGAAACTCCCATCTCTGCAGAAGAGCCGGGTTATCTTTGGCCTCTTGGTTGTTCTGCTCTGATTAAGACCCTCCTTTCCCGGTCTGTGAGTTTTGGTGGACGACTCTCTCTTGGCAGGTTTGCTATGGTGCCATCATCTTTCCATTTTTTAATTATGGATTTAATGGGATGTTCAGGGTTTGTGATTTTTTTTATTATCCAACCCTGATCTGTACTTCTCACAACTCTGACGTGGTCGCTGACATGTGTGGAGAGTTCCTCGGTCTTCATGCTGTCACTTGGTTGATGGTAGCCCTTACTTAGTGGTGTTGCACCGATGCTGACTCTGGGAGCTCTCAAAACAAGTGCATATATACTGAGATCAATTGACACTTCGATTGGTCACAGGTGGATCTTATTTAACTAATTAAGTGGCTTTTGAAGGTAGCGGTTGGGGCTTCAAAGCAAAGGGGGTGACAACATATGCACAGAATGATTTAGAATGATTTAAAGCAGTTTTTTTCCCCCTTTTAACTTCATTAATCTGTAGTTTGTTTTCTAGGTCCATCACTTAAAATCAAATTGAACATTTCATTTAAATACCAGGTTGACAAATAGAGAGAATGTCAAGGGGGGTGAATACTTTTGCAAGGCACTGTAGGCCTTATGAATGCTGTCCTTCAGTAAAGAGTGTTTTTCTCTATTGAAGTTATCCTTGCTTTATTAACTATTGGCAAAAATAAACATTCCACCTAATGAGAAACTGTAGTGCATGGCTATGTTTGCAAATTATCTAAGTTATTCATGTAAAAAGGCATTTATTCGCAATCTTGTGTAATCTAGCAATCTAGCAACTGAATCATTTGACTTTGTGGGGACTTTTTGATCATGTATTGTAAGTGCATATTGCATTACATTCATTTGGCAGGCGCTTTTATCCAGTTTCAGGACAATGTGAGAACCAGAGGAGAGTTCTAAGTGCTAAATTCTTCTTGTAGGAGTAGTAGATGAGGAGAGGAGATGCTCTCTGAACAGATGAGTCTTCAGGAGGGTTTTGAAGTTGGAGAGAGGGATTCTGCTGCTCTGGTCAGTTTAGGCAGTTCAGTCCACCAGCAGGGAACCACAAAAGAGAAGGGTCTGGACTGAGCTTGCCTTGTGTGTAGGGATGGCAGAGCCAGACGATGTTGCTTGGAGGAGCGGAGGGAACGAGTACGAACATAAACCTGAATGATTGCTTTAAATTAGCTGGGTACAGACTCTGTAGGCAAGAATTAGTAACTTAATTTAATTCAGGCAATTATGGGTAGCCAATGCAGGTCAATCAGTAGTGGGGTGATATGAGACCTTTTCGGATGGTTGAAGACCAGCTGAGCTGCTGCCTTCTGAACAAGCTGTAAGGGTCTTACCATGGAGGTTGGATAACACACTAGGAGGCCATTGCAGTGTTCAAGATGGGAGATAACCATGGCTTGTACCAGGAGTTGGCATACTGTGTCAAGTCTGCCATGATTTTTCTGATTTTGAACAAGTAGAAGGGACATGACTGACAGACAGATGGTCATCAATCATGGCACCCAGGTTTCTCAACATCTAGGATGGAATGAAGTATTAAGAGGCAATGTTTATATTGACATTTTGATGGATAGAAGGTTTGGCTGGGATTACCAGAAATTCTGCCTTGGCAAGATTTAGCTGTAGGTGCTGATCCACATGGATATGTCTGATAGAGAAGCTGAGATGTGTGCTGAGACGATTTGGACATGTTGCTATAAGGACAAGTCTTGCTGTGTATTATCAGCATTGCAGTGATAAGAGAAGCCATGAGAGTGGATAATTGAGCCCAAGGAGGCGGTGTAAACTGCAAAGAGTAGGAACTCTGCTACTGAGCCTTGAGGGACTCTGGGCAGCTGATGGGATGGAGATGTTCGACCCAACCATCATACCTTATATGAATGCCCAGAGAGGTAAGATTTGAACCGGTAATGAGCTCTGCCAGAGGCCCATGTTTGAGAGTATGGAAAGAAGGATGCTGTGATCAGCTGTACTGAAGGCTGCTGACAGACCCAGAAGAATAATTATTGGCTCATTTTAAAGCTTCAGTCACATGTTTCAGTGGAACGGCTGGTCTGGCACCAGACTGGTTTGGATCAAGGATTTTAATGCGAGAGAGGAATTCTGAGACCTGTTTGAAACCTGCCCTTTCAATCATTTTGGATGAGAATGGAAGCTACAAGATCAGCCGATAATTCTCAACTTGAGCAGGGCTGAGGGAGGTTTTTTTAACAGAGGCATAATCTGTCTGTTTTATGCTTGTAGAAAATGCTCCAGAGGTAAGCGAGGCATTAACTACATACATGATAGTGGGCATGATGAAGAGATGACTTGGAAGAGCCACATAAGCAGAAGCTGATATGTAGTGAGACAGCTACAAGTCAGGATTTTGGAGACCTGAGTTATATATACACAGTAACTAGGACTTAACTGAGGAACTGAGTTATTTAGGAAGTGTTGAAACTGCAAATTTTTCTATCAAAGTTTATAGTTCAAAGTTTAAAGCCTCAGTTGTATTGAAAATCATAAACTAGATCCTCTCCAGCCAGTCAGGTTTACACCCCATAGCATAGTGTGTTTCATACTGAGTTTTTATTAGATTTATTAAGACTATATTTTATGTTGCTCTTGTCTCTGTGTTTCTGTGTCTCTGTGTGTCTGTGCAGTCATACCAAAAGTTTCTTCGGGATCTATAAAATTTTCTGATTCTGATTTTGATTTTGGACCAGGCTTGGAAGTATTTGGGTTGATGCTAAGTTCAGGACTGGTTCTCAGCTGAGATTGGGAAAATAGTAGAGAATAAAAGTGCAATCAATATACACTACCAGTCAAAAACTGTTTTTTTTTTTATTGAAATACAAGCAGTTCAATGTCTCATTGTTCATTCTGCAGAAAGTTCTTCCCAACTATGTTGCAGAAGTTCCCATAAGTGTGGCAGCACATGTAGGTTGCTTTGCTTTCACTCTTCTGTCCAGTTCATCCTCAATCAGCTAGATGGGGTTTAAGTCTGGAGACTTCTGGCCACTCCATGTTTTCCAGTTTACCATCTTGTTCTTTTTTTCTAAGGTAGTTCTGGCAGAGCTTGGACTTCTGTTTTGGGTCTCTATCTTGCTGTAGGACGAACCCGACCAACTAGGCACATACCAGAGGTCCTGCATGGAGCTACAGAATTATTTCCCACTTCTGGGTAACCCTACCATTTTTAAACCTCTCGCAGTTCAGCACTGTCCTTTGTACCATTTCATGAGATTCATTGGACTTGAACTGTTTTAATTTCAATTTTTTTAAAAGCTTGAAACACTGGGGTGTTCTAAAACTTTTGACCGATGTATATTTAGCTGAATGCAAAGAAAGCAAGTACAAACCATCTCTGATGGGCAACCCACATAAAATGTTATCACTATTCATTATATCTGTCTAACAGTAGCTACAGCCAAAAGAATGCATTTTTGATCATAACTTGGAAAGGTCATTGACCTCCTTATTTTTCTGGACAAAAATTTGGTGGGAATGTAGGAATGTTCTTTCTGGCGTGTATGTCATGCTCTCCCCTTTCCATCCTTTCAGCTTGTACCCCTTCTTTTGACTTACCGCAGGACAGCGTAGATCTCAGGACCTTGGCTTGTAATGGGGTTGCCAGGTCCTCATCCCTCCTTGGAAAGGGACAGACTTGACAGCAGCCCCTTGATTCATAACAGACCAGGCGACTATTGGCAGTCAGCTCCAGGGATGGAGCCTCTGTCACTGTCCCTTCGCGCCATTCACCACCCTTCCCAACACCCCCCTTCTCCCCCAGTGCCAGTCGGATGAAATGTGAAGTGACAAGGCAGTGGCGTCTATGGTCGGCTGTTAATATAATCCATTGCTGTCGCCGACACATCCTTCAGTGACATCCTCCTGCATTGTCTGGGAAATAAGATAGCTTTCTGAAGAAGGAGGGGCGGAAAAAAAAATGAATCCAATTCATGGCCTAAAGCGCTGACGCTAAAAGACTGCGTACGCTGGATGGTGCAGAGTTTATTACTTCAAGCATATTTCTACTGTGGAAATGTGCCCACGGTGTAAATGGAGGACGGATGTGCAGCATACGTGGGAAAATATGCGAATTTTTGCACAGGAGCACAACGTATGTTGGGCAGAAAAAGTTCCTGAGCAAGGATCAGGCGCAAAGTGGAGACGTCTGGTCTGCCTCTAGCAGTACATTGGGTCCAGTCAAACTTAAAATGATCTTCCTTATCCCAGAAGTATAAGGGTGGACCTTTTTTAACTTAATGAGATTGAAATGTCAATATGACACCTGACCAACAGGCTTTTATAAAAGAATACAACTGCTATCAGTTCTCTGAGATAAGAAGTTTGTATTTGGCCTATGAGCTGCTCTTCACCTCCCTCTCTCTTTATTCCCAATCATTTTCTGGTGATCTGTTCCATGCTTTGATGGTCACATTTCTGTTTTTCTTTTTTTGGTTGGAGGGTGAATTTTTTGTGGTTTTCTAAAAGAAAACAAGTAAGTTAGCTGCTCTACCTTCCTACCTACCTGCCTAGTCACCCACCCACCATTTACAGCTCAAAAACACCAGCTGCTCTTTGCACTGTGTTAAACTTTCTTGATGAACAAACCCATAGGAATGTTTTAAAATGAGTTTAGAAATACTAATTACTGAATTAATGTCCATTAAACAGGGCTCCTGAGTGGTGCATCAGTCTAATTATATTAAAATAAACATTTTCTCCTTCCTTTTGAAAGTTAAACCCTTTGGGTTTCAGAGATGATGAGTTTGGCCATTCCATTTTTGGCCACGTCAGCGTACTATCACAAGCACAATAGTGAAGAAGACCATTTTGGAGAGCAATCATGATGTGGCTGGTTCAATTTTTAGGGTAATCATCATGCAAAGCATAAGATAATCTAGGGCCTAGCATTGACCTTTGTGACCTTGGATGCCAATATTACACTGTAGTTGTGAAATGACGGGATCCTATTGGTTTAAAAACATCTTAAAAGAAGGTTAAGAGAGGACCTTGATAAGAAGGCCTCCAAGAACATGGGATTGAATTCAGACATGAAAGTAACATATTCACTCAGTAATCAATTATCTCAGGGTTAATTCAAGCGTGTTAAAGCGACAGCAGATCACTCTACCTAATTTTCTGAAGGGTGAGGTCATTGAAACATATATATTCATTAATTTGATCTTTTTATTTTTGCCAGAGTGAAACCCACAAATGGCCACTCGAGAATAAGAACCGGTAATTGACTGAATTAAATAAAGTGCCCTTGACACAAATATTACAAAAAGAAAGTGCACTCCTGCAGGTTAAAAGCAGGGCCATCATTGTGTTATTTTAACTAGTATTACATTATGACAGAGGCATTCTGTTGCACTTTTACTGGAAAATGAAACGTTATTTTTCAGCTAGATTGGCTGTTTAATAGTAATATGTTGTCAGCTGGAGAAACCTAATTGCCATATTCAGAGATGGGCTACAGTCCAATTTTGTTCCAAAGTATGCTGGCACAAATTCAAGGAAACATGAAAAACAGCCGTGAAATGAGGCATCAGTTCATTTTTTGCCCTGACTGATAATAAAATGCAATTTAATTATTAAATTCATAATGGATATTGGTTGAAAAAGCACCAACAGCAGTCTCAAGTCAGGTTTTCTGAACCTGAGCATGTGATGCTTCCACTTTTCAGTTTTCCTCTGTTGCCGTGGCAACCTCAGCAAATAGAGAAATGATGAGTGTTAATTATACCAGAATGCGACTATAACAATGCACCAACATCTGCACTCAGTATGGCGAGCCGAGTCAGTCCTCTCTCTTTCTCTCTCTCTCTCTCTCTCTTCCTCTCTCACTCTCTGTCACTGTTTAACTTACTTGAATCGTTTTTATTTAACCTTTTTCTTCTATTATTTACTTTTAATACTTATGTTTCCTTTTAGGCCTTTCATGCTTTTTTAAAAATCTTTTTTTACCTTTTCCATTGAATGACCATTGTGTATGATGTCGTGCTCTATAAATAAACTTGCCTTGATTCTTACTCCCTCTCTCTCTCTCTCTCTTTCTCTCTCTCTCTGTCTTTCTTTGAAATAAAATCATGAGCACTTGAGAGAAAGGAGTAGTTCTGTTCATCTTGTGATTAGTGTAGTTTCAGCTATGGCCCTTCTGATAACATGGAAGGAATGTTATCAAAGACCTTCTGTCTGTTCAGAAGCTAACGTCATGACGCAGGCTGCATTAAATAGTCTCATAAGGAAGGTTCCGTCTTATTCAGGGATACCAGTGTTGTAGCTGGGATCTATTGGGCCCTTGCTTTTGTGATGTCCGGACTTTGTTCCCCACACCCCTCGTCCTTGTGCTGGGTTTTTTATATTTTGGCGCTGTGCTTAGCAAGGCAATCAGATGTAACTGAAAGGAATGAGCCTCCACTGCTCAGTGTCTGATTGCCGTGCTAAGCGCTGCGCCCAAACATTAACAACCCAGCACGAGGACGAGGGGGCGTGGAGGACAAGGCCCGGGTGTCACAAAAACAAAAAAAATGTGGAGGATATCACAGCTTTTTTCGTGGCAATTTGTAATTTTTCATGCATTTTAGTGCTAAGTTATCAAGAAAAATATAATTTACTAATTTTGTAACAGAAATGTTAATGTAAATTCAGCTACATTTCCATATAAAATATAACTATATATTTTTTGGTACTGTCGAGAGAACACAAAGAAAGCACGTCTTGGGATGGTGAAATACAGCTGTACTCAGAGGCCGGTGGTTTGAAAGGAGATTTGAAAGTAGCTAATCCGAGAATGTTATTTATTGCTACTTGCTGCTGATTGGCTGCTGCCCTTTGACGCAGCTGCAGTCCAGAATTTCCCCTGTGGAGCATCTCGAGTATTCTCGTGTTTTTGTTCTGTTTTCTTCTTAAAGCCCTGTATTTTCATTACTGTAAATTAAATGTTTTTTTTTTCTGTATTTACCCTGCGTATGCCAAAGAAAATGATAACGCATATGAAAGAAAATGTGCGCATGAATTACAGTGCGGTCTATATGGGGTAACATCAGTATTTTACATTTTAGCACTACGAGAGACAGCAGTTCAGTCTATACTGTACAGTACAAATATGGGTTTACGGTTACATTTTCTTTAAGGGTAATGTATTAAGCTTAGTTTAAAATATTTATTTATTTATTTTTTTTTTTACCACATCACAAATTCGTGGTTTTTCACTACACGCAGGTGCTCTTGCAACATAACCCCTGTGATTGTCAGGGGTTTACTGTA